>CM068316.1:42790898-42815898 GCA_034766995.1 Acanthacorydalis orientalis
GTTATAAGTGAGTGAAAATCACCAACTTGTTTTACTAATTTTTTGACAAACTGCAAATGAAGCATTGGTTTATTGCCTTTTCTTTCTTCACAGTGTTTATATAAAATATACGCATTTGTAGCACTGATTTCCAGACCCCAGAAAATCGTACAAAAAATCCACACAATAAAATTCTTATTAATTAAAGAAAGGATATCTCACGTTCGCGGACACTCGATCAATATTGTTCCTGTGTGGCGGCATATGACTAGAAATCCTGCCACTATTGGCTCCTGTATGGCGACATCCGACCGATAAGGGTTAATAGATTTTTTATACATATTTACACAATCATCATTAATTATTGTTATATGTATTATCAGCTATATCGTTATTTATCGAACATAATTATCATTTAATGTGATTATTTTTTCAGAAACGATTATCAATTAAGTATTTTAAGAAAATTTATGCAGATTAAATCATCCATAAAATATTTCCTAACTGCTTAAATTTAAAAATGATGTTGGACCTTGTCCTCGATTATTCGAATGTAGATTACGATTGCACAGTTTAGTTAATGAACTTAAAAAATGTCGAACTCTACTAATTGCAACACAGCCAGTAGTCTATAATTAAGAGTGAGTTGCTTTAGGTAATAGACACAAACTAGAGGGTTTTGATCGTGTTAATTTTGACAATTTCGTAAATAGTTTCTCAGTTACACCTGAGATAATATATTAGACACGAGTAGTAAATAATAATTACATTAATTACAATATTCAAACCTAACAATCTATTATATACACTTATTTTGTAATTTTTATTATTAAGATAAACTATGAAACATGGTAACGAGAAATGTTTATTTATGGTGACAAGAAATGTTTGATTTGTCAGCTCATAGGTTTCAAGTTTAATACATTCAGTTTCGTTAAATTTCTATGTTTAAATATATTGTGTTGTAAAAACCAATAAACAGGTTTCGTTCTATTTTCATATCAATTTTGACAGGTTATATCTAGTTGCTTAATGTTTACTTCACATTTTCTAAAAGGATCTACTTCTCAGAGTTACAATTTAACATCATCTGGATTATATATATATATATATATATATATATATATATATATATATATAAATATATATATATATACATATATATATAAATATATATATATATATATATATATATATATAGTTTTATAAGACAAACATTTATTTCTCTGTTGTAGGCATAATATGTTTTTATTTATTTTTTAATGCTTTAATTTGCTATTTGATTTATTGAAAAAAATTAATTCGTTTTGATGCGTTCCTAAAAAAACGATTTAATAAAATACTATTCAAGTTTCGAAAAACGGATTTCTTTACATAATTCTACTTACTACTTTATTATCTTTCAGTATATAATACTATTAACATATTTTTTTTAGTTTCAAAATGTAATTTATGCACACACACACATATATATATATATATATATATATATATATATATATATATACACATACACAATCTATGTAAAAATTATGTTCATTTGATATAACTTGACGTGAAACACATTTCGTTACAACAAGTTTATTATTCTCATATGGGCAATCTATGTACGATTACTGTCGATCAAACAAGTCTGATGAATAAATTACAGTAAATGATGAATGATCGTGTGTTAGATAATATGAAATTTATATAAATAAATAAAATACACGCATATGTTAACGCATGTTCGTACATAAACACACAAGAATTTTCTTAGATTATAAAAATTACTATTTTTAAATCTAAGTTATATTCACATTTAAATTATTTCCAATATTTTTATAGGAATTCTTTAATTTCAGTAGATTCGTTGTTCTAGATATAGATCATTTTTTTTGTTTTAGATTTAACTTTATATGTCATTGTACACTATGTGGTTCATATTTTTGTTAAAAAAGAATATAAAAGTATAATAAATACTTCATTGGTATAAGAATGATAACAATATATGTTGAAATTAAAAGATCTCACAACAATATTAAAAAGTGTTTATAGAAATAGAACAATATTAACTATTAGAGGATACTATTAATCTGAGTTTTCCTCTATGGCACATTTCTTCTTTTTTAATGTAACATTATAAAAAGATTCATATATATATATATATATATATATATATATATATATATATATATACATATGATATATTTGGGTTATTCGACCCACATCCGAACAATGTTAGACACTATTATATTCAGTTAACTATTTTAAATTCATTTAATTGCAAATCTTTTCTTTGAATTTTAAAAATGTTCAATAAAATGAATTGTTTTAAAAGTAAATATGACTTTCAATGTATCTTGTTTAGAGAGTATATTGTTATGAGAGTCTGTTAATCATAGTTGTAAAATATTTGAAAATCGATATTTTCAAAAATTAATTTATTTGTGTACACGAATTCAGCCACAGGATTAAAATCTCATTGTAAAAAAAAGTTGACTTAAAATTCAAAGGTCGTTTCAAAAAAAATTATTAGTAAAACTTATTTCCTTTTTGAATACAAAAAATCAATACATTCGCTATTCATTAATATATATAAAAGATATTCCACTGACCGTATATACTGTTTCAAGTACTGAAAAAATTAATACTGGATCTAAAAAGTATTTAATAAGAAGAAATAACTAGTTTATTTTTATTAAAACGTACAATGATGGGACATAGTTGAATATTTTTTTATAAATAAATATATTATGCCCGACTTTTATAGTTTATTAATATAGATATGAATATATATATATATATATATATATATATATATATATATGTATGTGTGTGTGCACAATAAACAAAATTCTAATTTCTATATCAAGGTCATGATAAATTTATTTAAAATTAGTGGACGCCGTTTAAAAATAGTATTTACCTGCGTGTATATATATATATATATATACACACATATACATACATTTTTTATGAATCATAACTGATTTTATTAACTTAAAAAACCAGTTACTGACAATGAATTTTTACGTCCGCGTAGTAAATATCCGTGAAATTTAATGATATGAACATAATTCATATTTTATGTATTTTCCTTTTTCATATTTACACATGTAAGTTTGGTTTATAAGAATCATCACAATATCTTAGAATACATTTTCTATGTGTATATATGTATGTATATATATATATATATATATATATATATATATATATATATATATATATATATATATGAAAATATGAAAATCTACATTTTTTAACTGAATAAAACAGAGGTTTCAATTTTCTGAATATTAAATCTTAAATTCAGAACATATTTTATAATTTATCAATAATATTCCAAGGCGATGTTAAGCTGTATTAACTATTAATGGCCACACAACAGAATACTAGATTATTTTATTATATTTTCTATGTAAATTTTATTTTTAATTTTAAACATATTTGATACTTGGAAACACTGCTATTTTTTCCACACCAACAGTTTTGTCTTTCAAACTATAATAACACTTATTCTCTAAATGTGAAGAAAATAACTAATATTTTTACGTGAGTGAGATAAATAAACAGGGGTTAATATAGCAACAAATATTTGAATTTATAATTAACAAAAAACTATTTGACTTCATCCATAAAATCATATACAAAGCACTGCTATTTTTTTGCACACAGGTGTATACATATATATATATATATATATATATATATATATATACATATATACATATATATATATATATATATATATATGTAACAAAAGTAATATAAAAAGATAATTAGAATTTCTCGTAATGCCACATTTTCAATTAGAATTTAATTTCGAATACAAATAATCGAATATTATGTAAGTCTATCATTTAGAATGCAAAATTCCAATATTTATATCCGTTTCTGATTTATGTATGATGAAATATGCTAATTAAAATGGCCCAAAGTAATGACGACTCTACTAACCCACATTTATTCAAAGTATGATTTCTTATAAATTTGAATGTCAATATCTCGATAAAAATATGTAATTACGGTTTTTAATTATAAAAATTAATGATAATCACAATATATTAAATAATTTTACTTCTTTTGTTATAATATATATATATATATATACAGATAATTAAAAATTTCATAATAAACAATTATTTTTTATTTTCAGTTTTTTCTAAATTAATATGTGCATATTAACGAATTTCAAAATAAGATACAAATGTACTTGGATTTTTATGTCTTGATTTCAAAATTATTTAAAATGAATTATTTTCTCATATTTACAACTTATTCAATATATACATATATATATATATATATATATATAGGGAATAATCTTACAAAGCTAAAAATTAACGTTGAATTACCCTAATCTTTTTCGGCCAGCCATACTATATAATAACAGATAAATTTCGAATATACATCTTTCTTTTAGAGACCTTAACACACGGATGAGCAAAAATGCATATAACCAGTATTGTTCCAATGAATGGCAAATCACAAATTCAGGGAATCTCCCATTTCTGGGAAGATTTATGTCAATATTTGAATACTTTTGCGTTGTTTGAACACTTTTACGTTCCATATTTTTTATTTTGCTGGAATAGTGTATTAATAAAAATTAAATTTGTAATTATAAGTGAAACATCATAGATTTAGTAAAATAAAACAGTGAAAATTCTAAAACATATTTAATTTAAAGAGAAAATTGGCATTTTGTTTAAAATGTAATTAAAAGGGAGGGCCATTACTAGCAAGCTGCATTCCGTAATATAAAGTATGGACATCTCGTTAAAAACAAAAAAACAATTATTTCAATCATTCGTAGCGAGCTGTGCCACCTACGGGTCGGAAGTTTGGACTGTAAACGCGAACAAGAAAAGAAGGATTGAAGCGATGGACGCGATTCTGGACGCGATGTTGCCAACACACGTTACTTGACCACGTTAGAAACGAAGAAATTAGGAAAAAGAGCAACGCCAAAATCCCAATAACGTGCACTATAGAAAAGAAACAGCTGTTATGTTATGGACATATGAAGAGAATGGAAAGGCAGAGAATGCCATGCTGGAATTGGGTCCCCTCAAGAAGAAGAAAAAGAGGACAGCCAAGGAGACAATGGCACGAAGGCATAAGAACTGCCATGAGGAGATGGGACGTAGAGGAGATTGACGTCCACGACAGAAGCACATGGCGAGCGAAATGCGAGAAATGGCCAGAGGCCGTATAAAAACCGCTCATAGTAGTAGTAGTTTAAAATGTCCAACTGATTGAATACTTTGGCTGGCCACTGTATATGTATATATATATATATATATATACATAATTAAATAGACATATATCAAAAATAAACGCGTTTTAAAAAAAATAAAAAATAAAATCCTAGAAAAAGGTATTGTCTAATAGCTTAATATGATATTTGTTTGAATAAATTATCTTGCACCCACTTTTAAGGTTTCAATAAAAATGTTGATTTCTAAATAAATATAGGAAATGACCTGATTTTTATACATGAAAATCATAACACTTGTTGAGTTTTGCATCAGTGATATTTATTTCCATATTTGAATATCTTAACTCCCATCATGAAACTAGTAAAAATGTTTTTTTTTTGCGTAATCAGATAAAAAAGGTAACGCATTAGCTTATTTCCCAGTCTATAAAATTTACATGTTTTTGTTCTAAAAAAGTGAAAATGTCGGTCACATAATTTCTTAATTATTAGTTACGATATTTTATGTTTTGATTTTATAATAAATACTCATGAATATGATATTGTGATGTGGATAAGGCAAAAAACATTATCACATCACACAAAGTAATTTTATATTATTTGAAATTTATGAAATTTTTTCCAGTTGAGTATACATCATTGAATAAAATATATACTAATTAGAAATTGAAGTTATCGTTCGAAATAGAATGTCTTTTTATTGCAAATGGCATGGTTTACGTAATATTTTAAGATTTATATACATGCAAACATATATATATATATATATATATATATATATATACACAGCTCGACACAAAACATATATGTATATTCAATGTTATGAACTTGAACCAAACATTGCCACGTGCCAGAATCGATTAACAGTTACAACACTTGAAACTTGTTACCAAATTCGACAAAAAATTGCGCCACTACACAAGAAAAAATAAAATTTATTAATAAAATGATAATAGTTATTCAGTAAAGAATAATAAAAATTTGCTAGAATTTAAAGTCTGCTTGAAAAAAATATTTGGTAGAATGTATATGCTATTTCTGATATGTTTTATATTATTTGAGATTACTTTTTCGCTGTCATAATTTTTTTGCGAAATATAGAAAAAAAAAATACCTGAGAACAGAAATATTATTAACGATGCGTGGTAATAAAATATGAAGTAAAATAAAAAAAACATGAACATAAAATTCATAATAAGCTAGATACTGATAAAAAAATTGCGATAATATATTAAAAGTGAGATCTAGGTAGAAATGAAATATTAATAAACTAGATAATAAATCGGATATTCTTAATAAGCACTGTTATATATATATATATATATATATATATATATATTACTTAACATTATGTAAACAGAATTAGTAATAATGGAAGAATAGGATCCATTCCGTCAAGTATTCAACTAATTAATAGTTATATTAATATAGAAGAATTTGTATATATATATATATATATATATATATATATATATATATATATATATATAACTTAACATTATGTAAACAGAACTAGTAATAATGGGTATTTAATTAGAAAATTGTTTGTAATTTGCGGGGTGAGGCAAAAACTTATTTGTGAAAGTGAATTTAGCCACATTATTAGAACTGTGTTATTACGAAATTAATAATACAATTGAACAATGATTCTATTTTTTGTATTAACAAACAAACTGTAAATAATATATAGTAATTAAACAAATATAAAAAAAAAACGCTTTCGGGCGAGTTTATTTTTAAAAATCAAAACACTTCATATTATTTTATATATTATTCATGCTATATGATATATGATCTTTTAAACGTATGATAATTATTCTCCTTTTAACAAATTAGTTATGCTTAATTTCTTGTTTTTAAACGTATTATCTTTTATTGAACTCATTATCGACTTAAAATGTATAAATACATTATTTGATGATTTATTCAGTATGTAAAATGTATATTCTTGCGTGTATTTCATTGATCAATTTAAAATACTTGTATTTTGAATTGTTATATATGTGCATATATATATATATATATATATATATATATATATATATATATATATATATATATATATAAATATAATAGTTGCAAATAAATAACAAATTAGTAACTTAAATTGAATAATAGATTCGTTTACCAAAAAAATAATTTCAAACTCATGAATTATGTCACATATAAATGTTATTTTGAGCAAACTCCGATCGACCCAAAACTTGCACAGAGACAAATACGCTGGTTCGGCCACGCCATGCGGCTGGGAGATGAAACGAAGCCGAGATAATTCATGGAGGTAAGACCGTATGGTAAGAGACCTCTCAGGCGACCTAGGGTCGCATAAATTATTGTATAGAAGAGCTGGGTCGTAAAGTAAATACAAGCTGGTGGAATTGAATAGAAAGACGAAGGATCGACGTGGATAGGAGGTTTGCATCGAAGACGCCCCGACGCTCTGAAGACAATTGGGGAAGATAGAGAAGAAGAATGCTACTTTTTAAAATAGGTTCTATTACTTTAAAAACAGATAAAATATATTTCATTAAAGAAAAGAATTTCTTTTAAAAGATTCTTCATTTATGTTTCAGGAAATTGGAATAAAAAAATTATAGACTTAAAACTGAAGAAACTGAAAAATGAGAAAAAAATTAAGAAAAAAAAGTCATAAATTACAAGATCATTCGTATAACAATGATGGAATAAATATCAATCTCATGAATACATTAATATATAAACTGTCATAAAAAGATCATTAATTAATTATTGTCATAGTAATTGCCTTATGCGCATTTATGTATCAATATTGTCACCTTCAGTATATAGGAAAATAATAGATGATGTATTTTCTATATTTGTGTCGATGTAAAAATTCTGGAATTATCATTTAATGTAAGTGCATAAAAACGATTAAAGTATACATAGACGAGTACTGAATTTTTTGATAAAGATTTGGAGTACTATTCATTTCTGTTGTATATTACAATTCATTTATGAAACAGAATTTATTAGGTCGATACGAAAATGACGGTTTTTGTTTCCTGAATTCTAACCTTAATTTTTTCAATGAAAGTGTTATTTCATCACGTTCGTGTTAATATCATTTTAAAGTGCATTTTTCTGTCTGTATTTTCGTAACATCGACTTTGGTTTTATTATTAATTTTGCTTCAAATTGGGTTATTGAATTAAAGATGGAAAAGAAGCAAATAAGAGCAATTTTTTGCATAAGTTCAAAACGGATGATAAAGCAGCAGAAACGGCTCATAAACTAAACGATCCTATTTGTGAAGATATTGTTAAGGAATGTTCGGTACAATGGTGGTTCGAAAAATTTCGTGATGGAGACAAGAGCCTTGGAGATGAAGAAGTGCGTCCATTCTTTAGTTCATAACTACCAACTGAATGTGTTACTAGAATCACGCACAACAATTCGAAAGCTTGCACAAACGTTAAGCGTTTGTCATCTAACAGTTTGGGACCACTTAACAGCTAGGAAAAAAAATCTGTAAATGTATATGAATTTGGAGATAATAAACTGCAATTATTTTTCTATAAACCTAATAATAATAATTATAAAAATCAGTTAAATAAAAAAAATGTTAAATACAATTTTAAATATCGGTTATTTTGAGAAGTCGAAGAATGACCTAATTACTTGAAATATATTATAACTAATTAATGAAATTAAAATTGACTATTTTATTTCTTTGTCTCGATTTTATATTAACGAATCCATTATTCCAAATATCACAATTTTTCAAATCAAAAAAAAATTGTTGTTTCTATATAATGAATAATAGAATCATCATAATGTACTCTTTACTAAATCAAAATATTTGTTAAAAAAAATGAATACAGTTTTATTATAATTATAATTATTCGATTTACTTTCATTTATTTTTTTAGAATTTAATTAGTCGGAATGTACTATTCCTTTTAAAATTAACAATATTTATTAAAAGTAGGTTATAAATAATTCTATTAAATTCAATCAGTGAAAATTTGAAATTTATATTTTTAAATAAATAATTTTTAATTTTGAAATTATATATATATATACATTTATATATGTATGTATGTAAATATTTGTTCTATTCGTGTAATCCTGTTAATGCATTGTCTTGGTCATTTTCGTTCTTTTGAATAATTTGTGTATGTGTTCTCCACTAATAGTTTCAGTACATATGCCATCTTAAAATACGTATTATTACACAATTATACGGTATTATCATACAAAAACCGCAATTACTTTCCTATCAACCTAATATATTCTCTAACAACTCTTTAAAGATTGCAGACACTCAGATGTTCCAGAAGCACTAGCAACACAATACATACAAACGTATATATATATATATATATATATATATATATATATATACATACATACATATATACATACATATATACATACATATATATATATATATATATATATATATATATATATATTATATGTGTGTGTGTATGGGTGTATGTGAGCAGGAAAGCGAGTTGTGTGTGTATTTAAATTAAGTTTGTAATAAATAATGAGTATAATTACCCATAGAAAACATTTCATTTCAATACAAAATCCTTAACTAATTATATTTTGGCTAGCAGAACAAATATTTTATCTGTAAATATGAATAATTAATTAAATACAAAAATTTCACTGCACAAAAACGCAATTATTTTTGTATGGATGTATTGGTATAAGTAATAATTATAAAATAGTAATAATATTTCAGTGTAATTATTTTTTTACAAATATATATATAGTGTTACTTAACACTATAAAAAATAATGTATTCCAGTGATACAGTTATTAGTTCTATTATATAGATTCAACGATATCTGGTCACTTTTTAATAGCAAATATATTCACTTTTATAATATTATGCAATCACTTTAAGACTCTTATTTGAAATATGTTTAAGCGATATACAATAATCTAGGGCATTTTCACAAGATAGTTTGTGAAATATTTTGGTATCGTTAAAATATTTTTCATAAATCTTTACAATAAATATTTTTAATTTAGGAATTATTTTCATTGATTTAATTGATTCAGTTTCGATTGTATTTCAAATATTATGTATAGAGCATACACTACGATATAAACATTAGAAATTAATACAATAATTATTTGTTTATCTACAAATGTTATATAATAATCTATTATGACTGTAATTTATGTTCATAATATTATCACAGATAACTGAGATTAATATTTATTTTTGGAAATTTTGAAAAGAATTGTAAATATCACCAAGTTAATATGTTGAAAGAAATTACCTCAAAACAGTTCAGGACAACTGAATACAGTTTTAAAAAAACATTATCTGTATTAACGGTTATTAATTAAATTCGTAAAAATCAAATTATCTATCTGCACGCATACGCACATCCACACACACACACACACACACACACACACACACACACACACACACATATATATATATATATATATATATATATATATTTATATTTAATATAAATAATAAATATATATATATATATATATATATATATATATATATATTTATATTTATATAAAAGTGTATAGCTTTTTACGAAATGTCATTTTTTAATCTAAACTTTAAAAAAAAATCATTTTCAAGTAACATTTTTTAATAAATATATGCGTTCTATAAAAGTATGTAAAATAAATAAACTTTCAACAAATTTTCCATAAATACTCCCATACACAAATTAATTATCAATTCCTTCTCATTCCCAAAAGAAAATATTTCTGATCAAAAATAATTAATAATAATTTATAGTGCTATTTAAATGCGAAATTCTAAAGGGAGATTCAACTTAGGCTTCTACACGACGGTATTAAAAAAAACACAAAAATTAAAAAAAAATATGTTATCCCTCATTTAATATTTTAGTTCAATTGTATTTTAGTACTGAATTGAACTAAAATACTAAATAAAAAATAACATGACTTTTCTTAACCCTCTTACCCTCTTTTAATACTTCCATGTGAAAGCCTAAATTGAATAATCTTAATCATCTTATATTCCTAGAGAGTTAAATTAGAGAAAAATGAGTATTTATTTATTATTATCCTTTTTTATTAGTTTTCATGTACAAATAAAATCATTGATTATTTTAATTTAAATTGTTTCAGATTTTATTTCCTTCTTTTTCAAAAAAAAAAATAAAACTAAAGTAAAGTATGAATTGATATAACAAACATTTTTTTCGATTTAGATATTTTAAGAAAAAATTATTGAGAAATGTAAACATTATTTTTTTGTTAATAAACATAAAAAATAAATAAAATATTATAATTCAAATTTTCAGATTTTTCTGTTTCTTAGAGCTCTGAGAATGACGATTTCGTTATCAAATTGTACACAATGAACCATTAATAATCATGGATGTTGCTTTCGTGCATTTCAATGGCGATTCCATGATTCTTAGGGTACTAAGATACAGAAAAATCTTTATCTTAGAAATAATATGTTTTTCATAAGAATTTTTAGATTTTTTGTAAAGATGATAACAGCACTATCAAAATATAGATAAGTAGCAAGTAAATAATCATCAATAATGAATTTCCAAAGATTAATTACATATATATATATATATATATATATATAATATTTTAAAATTTTATAAATTACTTAATAATAGTAAAATTTTAAATATTAAATTATTTTAAAATTAATGTATGTTAATAAAATGAAAAATAATTTAATAAGTATTAAATAAATATATTTCAGAATATATATTTAATATTAACTTGTACTGAAGAACAATTAAATATATATATATATATGTATATATATATATATATATTTATTTATTTTTTATAACAGAATGTTTTTTACCATGCAATCAAAATATAAAAAAAATCATATTTTAAAAATTGTTTGATTCTCCTAGAAAAAAATAATTCTGTTAATTTTTCGTAACAGTACATATATATATATATATATATATTATTTTAGTATTTTATAAATTACTTAAAGATAGTAAAATTTCAAAAATTAAATTATTTTAAAATTAATATATGTTAATAAAATAGAAAATAATTTAATAAATATTAAATAAATATATTGCAATATATATTTAATATTAAATTGTACTGAAGAACAATTTTATATATATATATATATACTTATTAGAGAATATTCTTTTACCATGCAATCAAAATATTAAAACAATCATATTTTAAAAATTGTTTGATTCTCCTAGAAAAAAGAATTCTATTAATTTTTCTTAACAGGACATACATTCATACATATATATATATATATATATATATATATATATATATATATATATATATATATATATATATACATTCTGAATAAATAGAAATATAATTACAAAAACTTACCCGTTATAGAAACGAAAAGTGACAAACGGACTGACATCCTGCAATCCTCCGTACGAGGTATCACCTAGTAATTGCAACATTCTTGCAAACATAGCGTACATAATATTGTTGAATCCATTTACTCTTCCGCGCATTGCACTTACACATAAGTCTACCACTTGCCAAAATACACTGATCAAAATTTGTTTCAATAAAAAATATCAGCATTCACAACAACGTTACTACTAGACACTATGGATGTCCGTGAGACATTTCCACCTATGATTAATTTAAAGCTATGACCACCAAATATGTGTACAATACCACCAATAAATTCAAGTCAAGAACGAATTTGAAACATTCTTTACCAATCATTTTTTACATATACCTACCCAAAGAAAAAAGACAAGAATTTGTTAATGGATAAATTTAGTATTTATTCTTCTATAAATTAGATATTTTGAAATTTTTAGCGAACATATCATTTTAGTATCTGTTGAAGGTTAGTTAAAAGTAGATTATAGAGAAATCTGCACATTCATTAAAATCATATTGATTAAAATTCTATTCTTACTATATATTTTAATATATCAAATTTCATTTTTATTCATACACACAGCCACATACAAACACACACACATATATTTATATATATATATATATATATACACATATGTATGTATATATATATATATATACGTACATATATATATATACATATATATATATATATATATATATATATATATATATATATATATATTCAATCTCTCTATTATTTTATTAACCCTTCAATCATGTTTATTTCATGATAAAACTATTTAGCAAATATTTCTTTAATATATAATTTAGCGAATCTAGCACCATCAGCAGCTATTTTTTAAACAATATAAATACAGACACTTTGCATAATACATATTAGTAGTTAAATATTTTCATTTCAAGAGGATATGAATATCAATTTTAAGTTATGTAGCATATTATTTACTGCATGGAATAAAAAGTTGATTATATATTGTTATTAAATAGAAAAATTATATTGAAATGTAATTCAGGTTATAATTTAAGTTAGACACACTATTTCTATGTGAACAGGGATTCATTATATATATATATATACAGGTTTTCCAATAAGGATGCAAATTTTTAATTTGAAAATAAAGCGCAGAATTTGCACTGAAATTTCTTATTTCTTGAAATTTCTTTTCTTTTTGTTTCTTTATTGTAAATAATAGTTGGAAGTATACCATTCATAAATAAAAATAATATCGTGTAAGTGTCTGCCGCGTGCTTTCTTACAAATAACCATTCTTTTGTTAAAATTTTCAATAACATCCCTAAATAACTCGGGCTCTATCTCAACAATTACTATTCAGATTTCATCTTTTAGGTCGAAAATTGTTTTAGGATTATTCGCGTACACCTGTCTTTTAACGTAAATCCAAAGTAAGTAGTCCAACGGTGTTAAATCTCAGGGTACTGGTGACCAATTAATGTCTTCATTTCTAGAAATAACACGATTAAGAAATTTCGTCCTCAATAAATCAATTGTTTCACTAGATGTGTGGGTTATTACACCGTCTTGTTGGAATCACATGTCCTCCAGATCAATGTCATCCAGTTCTTCCCACAAAAAATCTGTTGTCATATTTTAGTACCTTTCTCCATTCACAGTAATCGCTTTATCAGCCTGATTCTCAAAAAAGTAAGTACCAATGACTTCACCGAACAAGTGACCATCAAACAGTCACTCTTTCTGTATACAGTGCGCTCTCAACGATCACTCTTTGATTTTTTTCATCGCAGATCCGGTAGTTTTGCTTATTAACATAGTCAGTAAATTCGAAATGAACCTCATCGCTAAAGATAACTTTTTCAGAAAAATCGTGTTGTTCCAGTATCCAATTAAAGAACCTTCGACCGTGTAAATTGTCTACTGACTTTAATTATTGTGTTAACTGAACTTTATAAGCTTTCAGCAATAAATCTCTATGCAAAATACACTATGTGGTCGTCTGTTAAAGGCCCAATTGCTGTGAACGTCATGGAATTGATATTCTTATCTTTTCCGATACACTTTCACGAATTAAGTCAATGTTTTCTTCAGAACGAGCACTACGAACACGTGTTGGTGTTTATTTATCTTTAACGGACCCGGTCTCTTCAAGTTTACTCAGATGGACAGTATGTCGAGAATTAATATCGCATTGGGGGAATATAAGGTGGATTTTCTTCATTTGATACTGTTTTATTTCCGGAGATGAAAAAGCGCCCCAGAAACAGCAAAAAAGATATCCACCGTTTATGGCGAAGGTGCTGTAGCTGGCAGTACTGTTCGAAAGTGGTACGCTCGGTTCAGAGATGTAAAAATCGACCTAGAGGAACGGGAGCGTTCCAGTAGGTCTGCAGTTGTTGATAATGACAAAATTGCGACACTTATTGAAAATAAGCAACGTTAGAAGACACGGGACATCGCAAAGATACTGCAAGTGTTTCATATCAGTGTTGAGAGGCATTTGAAGTTACTTGGATATGTGAATCGTTTCGATGTTTGGGTGCCTTATAATTTCAGTGAAAGAAATATAATGGAATGCAATTCCATCAATGTTTCGCTCGTTAAAAGAAACCAAAAACGACCAGTTTCTGAAACGATTAATCACGAGTGATGAAAAATGGATTCTCTATAATAATGTGAATCGAAAAAGATCTTGGAGAAAATGAAATGAGCTTCCGTTAGCCACTCCAAAAACAGGTCTTCATCTAAAGAAGATGATATTGTGTATCTACTGGGATTGACAGGCTGTTGTATATTATAACCTTCTCCCAAACAGACGATCCATTCAGAGACGTATTGTGCTCAAATGGATCAATTAAAGATATCAATCGATCAAAAACGTCCAGAACTGGTTAATCGGAAGAATATCGTCTTTTACAAAGACAACGCTAGATCTCACATCTCTTTGCAGACCCGGTAGATATTAGTGCAGTTTGGCTGGGACATCCTATCACACCTGCCACATTCACCTAATCTTGCACCTTCAGATTGCCGTTTGTTCCGATCACTACAGAATTCTTTTAATGGAAAAAAAGTACACTTCCATGGAAGCCTGCAGAAACCACCCGGATCAATTCATCTCTCAGAAAGATTCCAAATTCTAGGAAGGCGGAATTATGAAACTATGTGAAAGATGGCGAAATTGGGTGGATTAAAATAGCACATATATATTAGAATAAATATGTGTACAAATAAGTAAACGTTGCCTTTGAATTTCACATTAAGAACGCTATGAGCTTTTATTTCAATCCAATAATTCTGAGTAAGATATCAAAATAATTTGAAAATTATAAACAAATTTAAAAATATTCTATTTTCAGTTGATTTAATATATATATACATATATATATATATATATATATATATATATATATATATATATAACATATATATATATATATACATATATATACATATATTTACATATATATACATATATATATACATATATATATATATACATACATATATATATATATATATAAACATACATATATGTACACACACACACACATATATATATATATATATATATATATATATATATATATAAATTACAATAAAACTCAGGACGAAAATTTTGAATTTCACAAATGAACTCACTCCGAAAATCACAAAAAAATATTTTTCCTCAACTAAAATGTTCACGATATATCTGTATTGATCATTTATGATTGTTTCTTATTTGTATTTCAACAGTGATGTTATCATTCTTATAGCTCTGAGATACATATATTTTTTACAGATTTCTCTTTACCTTAGGAAAAACTATGAGGAAAATGACATTACTATTGAAATTTGTATAAACAACAACCAAAAATGGCCAATAATCATTTATTGAACAATTTTAACCATAAAAACAATTTCGTTTATGAGAGATGAGTGAGAAATCGAAATATGAAAGTAAATTTAGCCATAGTGCTAGATACATTGAAAAAAATCGATATTTTTTGTCAATTTTTCAAGTCAATCAACACATATCTTTTATATAATGTAAAGAAATTATCTGAAACTATAATTTCAAATAAATTAGAATATCTCTGACGGAACTCATTCTTCGCATACACATCAAACAATCGTGAATTAAATTACATAATCATGCACGGAAATAAAAACAATCATATAAATAATCACTCACCTATATACAACAATGACATTACCAACACTCGAAGCAAAGACATTTTTACAATATATACTGGAAATGTTTTAGAGCGGCTTTATATATTTTATAATAGTTCTGATTCCATCCTTGTTCAATTATATTTTCTTTTTTGTCTCAGTAAAAATAAATATGTATACATCGTTAAACTAATGACATGCAATTATGGAATTTTTTGTAAATATATAAATATGTACATATATTTTAAATCAACATGTATATTATCATAAATCGTCTAAATACAAAAAAGCCATTAGCTGGTAACTAGCTGTATGCTATCTTACAAATATTATTATAAACTATTCATTTATCAATGTAAGTACTAAAACCACCAATATTAAAATTATATACAAAACCTGATTTTTTTGTACAATCGAAAAAATATTGCAGTTTTTACATTAAAAAAATTAAATAACTGTTGGTAAACACGCTTATCACTTTTCAAACTGATTAAGATATTTTCTTTAAATAAATTTAACTGCAATTTTTTAATTTTGTGATATTTTATTTTATTTAATTTAACTATTCACTTTTGTTTAGTTTAATGTATTATTTATTAATAAAAAAATGTGATTACATATTACAACTAACTTGAATGTTTTACTGTTCCATTAAATACTGTTCGGATATTCCTATTATCAAGAATTGATTACAAGAAGATCTTACCTGAAACAAAAAAAAGATTTTGTTAATAAAAAATATACTGTTTTTTTAATATTTAATGCATACATACACATATACATACATGAACATACACACATACATACATGCATATATATATATACTAGGGGGCTTCGCCCCCTGCTCGCTGCACTCCCCCACTTATCAATTATAAGCATGTATACATAACAATAAACATATTTGGGTATCATGGTATCCAAGTCTCAAATAAATAAGTCGAATTCATGGATTTATATATATATATATATATATATATATATATATATATATATATATATGTAGTATGTCTATATAAATATTATTGGATTATTACATATTTTATAGTCTTTTGTGGATTTTTATTATATATATTTATATACATATATATATATATATATATATATATATATATATATATAAATATATATATATATATATATAAATATATATATATATATATATATATATATATATATAAAGAGAGAGAGAGAGATGTTAGTATGTGTCTATAATCATTACCGCAGACAAATTGCAACGTGTTATTTTATATATGAGGTAAACATATTTAAGTACTGTAGAAAGCTTAACGTCATAAATAAGTCGACGTCATTGAAAATTCTTTGTGTTATAAGTGTTAAAAAAACGATACCTGATATATTTACAACTATTGGTATTTAAATAAATACGTATATTATTTACAAGGCTATTCTAAAAAACTCTGCCTTATCTTATACAACATTAATCGTTGTGACGGAACAGAAAAAGAAGTTGCATAAATTTAAAAAAATGCTAATTAAAATAACAGGCCACTTGTTTATCTATAATCTATCTAAATAATAGACGTTTCGTATATTTAAAAAAAAGTCATACGCGTTAAAACGGAAATTCACATAAAAATAATGAAACTAAAGAAAAACAAACATATGAACAAAAAGGCATGCTTATTTTTTATGTTGCTTTACATTTGTTTTCATTCTTCATAACTTGAAATATGTTTTTAAAAAATGGAAATTTGCATAGTTTATAACATGGAATAATCATTTTGTTTAATAATTTCTTGTAGATGATTTTCAAATTTTCAAATTCATAATTTATAAAGTTTTTATTTAAATAATAAATAATCAAATTAAAAAAATCAAAACATTATTTTCCGAACGTGTAGAAATATGTTTAATTTTCTATGTACTTGTCAATAATTTCAACACTTATTTTTCTAACATTTTCCTTCAGGTCCAGGTGTCTTGCTTATTATTTTTACATACAAGTTGGTTGGTTATTGATGGTTTAATGGTTTTCCGACAATGAAGGTCATTAATGCCTAATTATTAAACCGTAGACCAGTGATTTTTAACCAGTGTGCCGCGAGATTCTTGAAGTGTGCCCCAAACACAGCTATATACTAGCTATATACAAATTTAGCATTAAATGTCATTTGTAATTTATCATTAAATAAACATGTTGTTTACTTTGTAACGCAATTTCATTTTATATTTCATTGAAAATTATTATCGTATGCTATTTTTACAAAATATATTATAGGTATATCAATCAATTACCCAAGTAAAATTCTTTTAAATTTATCTGATTGTTAGTGTGCCGCCAAATTTTTTAACTATTAAAAGTGTACCGTGACGAAAAAAAGGTTGAGAATCACTGCCGTAGACCAAGCAGGTGCTTCTTCAATTTGGAGAACATGAAGAAATTAGATGATACTAATTTAAAAGTATAGGAATGATAGAGAAAATTTTCTCAGTAGCAATTGCTTAAAATATTCTTTTTAAATGCTGTGAGCAACATTTAATTTGCATCAGTGGTGTCAAACATACGGCCTTCGTGGTTCTAAGAAATTCTAGAATGCGACCCGAGGTCTAAAATTTGAAGTTGATTTTATTAAAATAATAAAATAGAATTTAAAAAAATATAGAATACATTTTTAAAATATTGCAAATTATAGAAGTATATTGTAAGGAACACCGTTGTATTGAATCCAGATGTCGGGAAGGAATGATTTTTTCTTCCCTGACACCAAACACCATACGGTGAGGGTTCAGTCCAAAGATGCCCTTTTCTTGAGCGTATATATGACCATGACAGTTTTTACGGGAATAACATCAATTTTGTTACTAAAAGAATACTTTATTTACACACCCTCTGTGCTGACTGTATTCACACACAATGCAGTCGGTTATACGCTAATAATGCTTGCTTGTACACTGATTAATATTTTTTACATTTTAATCCCACATCCCTTAGCACGCTCTCAGCGTCATACTTTTAGTTCGCAGGTATGCCATCAATCAGTCGACCGGTCAATAAGACATCCTTAACAACCGTTTTATGATAACACCTAAAATCAATGTATTTTTTTATTTTTATAAAATCATAAAAGAAAGAATAAATGTAAAATTTAAATGAACTATTTCGAATATAAATAAAAGACCTTTTTCGCTCGCTAAATATTTTTTCAGTGACTTTTTTTGTCTGCAGGCCTCAGACTCTCTTAAACTGAATTTGGTGGCCCGTATTCAGATACGAGTTTAACACCACTGATTTACATTATCGTGGAACTGCAGTATTCGCTTTAACAAAAATCAAACTTGTAGAATCTGGAGAAGCTCCTTAAGTATGACTGGTAACAAGCTGTATTAGTCATCTGAAAGAGACATTCTTTTACTCCTTACACTGCGCCTTTCATTTATAATAAATGTTTCATTCATATATTTGATAAAAATGTAGAAAAAAATTCAGGAAAACGTATCAATTACACCATATCTATTTATGTATTATATTTAAACAATTAGGTATTAAATATAAAAAGAACATTTCAATTTCTCCAAAAACATCTAATAACAAGATACTATAAAGTCCGAATTTTAGCTTATAATACATGCTTGTGAAATTCTGATCAAGGAAATTATTTTTTTTTGGCGAATTACTGCCGTCAATGTAAACAACGTCGCAATAAAACATCAACAGCATCGAAAATATTCCGACTGAAGAAAATATACCTGTTTGTATAGCGAGTGTCAATTGAATAACTTTTATGTTTTTTACATATTTTCACATCGTCTAAAAATAATTCGTACACAAGACGTTATTTACTTGTTATTCATACCATCTATATTTTCAACATCCTCTACAACAGACACATGCGAAATAACTGTTATCTTTCGTTGTGATACTGCGCTGTTCACTCTATCTAATATATATTAATCAAATGTGTATATGATTCATGTGATCTCCGATCAATATTGGACACCAGAGTGCGAATAAACAAATGACAATTAATTTAAAATAAATAGAAGCGAATGTGTTAAGTGACTGAATGCGGACTGAATATTAAAGAGTCAAGCTTATATTTTATGTCAACAATTTATATGTATATATATATATATATATATATATATATATATATATATATATATATATATATATATATATATATATAGAACGTACCAATCGTGCCAATAAACTGAAACGTATTTGATTATCACTATGTGAAAAATGAATGATAATTCGGATTTTTTCTACTTTGATTCGTGACATACTGACATTTTCAGTGATTACATTAGAGACATGTACAAACATACTTTTTGTAAATAATTGCTCTAAGATTCATGTGTGTAGAAATTCATAGGATGATTTGAAAGTTTTAGTTTTTACTTAATTAATTCAGAATGTCTACATCTTATTTCTTAAATTAGAAAAAATACGATCTAAAATTATAAAATTTCTGCTATAATAGGTTATATTAAAGGATATGTGTGAGGTTATATTAGGTTATTATTAATATTTCTACGATATTTCTGTTGTTATGAATCGAATAAAAGTAAACTATTTGATTACTGATAAAAGCGATTCCCTTTGTAATGGAAACCGCCTGTTTGGAAAAAGGAAGAGCTTCAGATAAAGGACACAGTTATTCCGTTGAATGTCCTTATTCACCAGAGAAATAACAATGAAAGGGAATTGCATCGAAATGAAATTAGGAATAGTAAATTAAAATAAATTGAATCTTAAATTCTAATTAATATACTTATATTAATTTTAAAAATAATATTTTTTTTCTTTTAAATCTACCTTCATATTACATAGCACAGCAGAGTATTTTCATGTATAAAAAATATATTTTACCCTTATATAATTTAATTTCGTGTAACGTATCGATATGGACAGTCATGAACGACCTTTTTCGAAATTTCTATAAAAGTCGCATCTGGTCTTATCTAGTCTATCTATCGTTATCTAGTTAAAATAATTGACAAATTAATATTTAGTTCATAAATGGTAATAAAACACGAAACATATACATCAAAAATAAAATATTAAATAGTTAATTAAATTAACACTTTAATGGGTGCAAACTGCTATATTAGTTTTTTTAGACTACAAACTGGAATTTATTTAGAATTTTGATACTATTTTCTCACCAATATAAACAAAACAAATGAATGTAATTCAAAAAATGCTTTATAAATGTTTTTGAAAACAAAATTTTAATTCTAACATATTTGTAATATCAAAAACACACACATGAAAAATTAAATGCAATTTCTCAAGACAAACTATACATTTCAGCAAAAATATTATATATATATATATATATATATATATGAGTGTATATATATGTGAGTGTATATATATATATATAATATTTTTTCACAAATGGAGTGTCTGACCTGTGAAGTGCATTTAATTTGTTCATGTGTAGGTTTTTGATAGAATAAATAGGATAGAATTAAAATGTTGTTTTCAAAAAAACATTTATAATTCATTTTTTAAATTGTTCTTTTTTAAAAAAAATAAATTATATTCAAAAAACAACATTGACGAAATAGTTCTTTTTAATTTTGATAAAACTATTTTTTCACTGATTTTAATGGTCAGATTAATATGTTAATATTATATAAAAATTACTTCAATATTAAAAATAAGTTCATTAAACAACATATTCATAAGAAATTCTATTAATTTTTTTTAAAAAAAACTTGTATAAAAATAAGAACATTTTCTATTTTTGAACAAATTGGACTTATATCATAAGAGCATCCGGCTAACTGTTTAGACATCAGTTTATCATCAGTTTTATATCTGATTTAGTTTCCATCTGGCCAAAATCGTACATGTAAACAAGATCTCGCGCTTATAATAAGTTCTATTAATTTTTTTAAAAAAATAATAACTTTAAAAAAAGAAGCATTATAAATAGTTATTTTTAAAAAAAAATATTAATTAGAAAAAGAAGTATTGACGTTTGAAAATATTTCAAGCAATATAAAAATGTTTTATAATGGCGTACCGAAATTAAAAAATATGATATATATATATATATATATATATATATATATATATATATAACCATATCATATTTCTTGAAGAAAACACATTTGTAATGTTTAAGTTGACCTTCTACTAAACGTTTAATAAAACTGTTTACACAAAAATAATTAAAAAATATGTTAAAATTCACTAATTATATTCTGCGTAAATGAATTGCATTTCTTAAAAATTAACATTCATCTAAAATGGCGGACTAGATGATACATGTCTGATATAGACGATGGCCACAATTCCTAAAGGGAAAAATAATAGAACGTAAAAATTATATAATATAAAATTAATTTTTTTCGATCTTTATTATTTCAATGTTCATTATTCACAGTAAGGTATCATAATTAGTATCATAGTCGTTATATAGGATGATTCAGCTTATGCTTCCACAAGAAAGTATTAAAAAAACGCAAAAATTAAAAAAAACACGTTATACTCCATTTAATATTTTAGTTCAATTATATTTTAGTAGTGAATTGAACTTAAATACTAATTAAAAATAATATGACTTTTCTTAACCCCTACTCTCTCTTTTAATACTTCCATGAGGAAGCCTAAGTTGAATCTCCCTATATTATTTACTATTATACATAATTATACAACCGCAAGCGAAACTAGGAAAAATACAATTCCAAACGGTAATTTCATATAAAATTTAGTGCGATATTTGCTACTGTTTATTTTTTATATAACGAATTGATATCCGCTGCGATTTTAGTAGTGGCGACGAGCAAGGTGTGTTCCAAATTTACATCGATTATCTGGGATCTATTTTCCGATTCTGTAAATGTCATTTTCGAAAAACAATTATTCGCACCTATATGTGCTCCCGAATAAAATTATAGTCAATTATAGAAAATCATTGTCAATCAAGTTCGGAAATTCTTAAGAATCTAAATGTTATAAAATTCATTATAGGATTAGACAAGAAATTTTTATTAAAAATAAATAAACACGTTTTATAGAGAGCCGTTCCACTATAAATATTTTGAAAATGTCGCGGGCCAGACTGGGGACTTTCGAGAGCCGGAGTTGGCTTGTGGGCTGGAGGTTCCCCAGCCCGATCTAAAACATTTTTTTTAGATCTAATACAAATGTTTTATGTTTATGTAAAAAATACTAGAAAAGATTTCTTAACATTTTTACATCGTACATTAAGATGAAATTAATATATTTACAAATGTAATAATAATTAATTATTATATATCATTAACCTAAAAATTAAAAAAGACACACATAAAATAGTTTTCTATAATTATTATTCTACATATTAAATTAATATATGCGGTTATACAATTAATTATATCGAACAATTAAATTTACATCTGAAATGTAAAGATATTTTATAATTCGAATACTTTCTTATTATTTGTATTCATTTATTGACTTTTTAAACATATCTATATATATATATATATATATATATATATATATATATATCAGCATATTCAAAATTTATTTAGGTATTTAAAATCTTTTAAGCGGTTCTGAAATGGTGAAACTATCACAAAATGCCTCGCCCTAATGCTATGTCAATTCACTACAGAAATAGTAAACAATTTCCTCACGTGATTCGTGATTATGTCAACATTTTGGCTTGAATTCAAATCTATGTATATCTATGTATATCTGTTCGTGAATTCGTGAATTTATTGAAACAACTCCTAAGAACACCTGCTAACTGATGTCCGACGTTTGGGTTTACTAAATTTTATTCTCATGACTGAAATTTACATGAAAAACTTTTTCGTACGCACATACATACATATATATATATATAAATTATATATATATATATAAATTATATATATATATATATATATATATAAATTATATATATATATATATATAAATTATATATATATATATAAATTATATATATATATATATATATATAAATTATATATATATATATATATATATATATGTATATATATATATATATATATATATATATATATATATATATATATATATATATATATATGTATATATATATATATATATATATATATATATATGACAGATATATAAGAAATGTGACAAATGTGTGTATATTTGTAACTTAATCTGAAATAAATTTACATTTTTTTCTCATGAGTGATATTAAAATTTTCTCCACGTGTGAATGTGATTTAATTTTCAACTTACTAACTAAGAAAATTTGTACAAAAATATTATACCACTCATATCAAAAATTAAAAAGTGATGTAACTGATGATTTTTTCTATTAAACTTTATTAGTATCAGTTAATTAATTTGTACATGCAATGAGTGACTGAAAACCTTAACAGAATAAAATATT
>CM068316.1:42820898-43058398 GCA_034766995.1 Acanthacorydalis orientalis
CTTTATTACTCTTGGTATAATTTTTCAATTTTATAATTTCAAAAGAGGTGATTTACATTTGAGATAAATATTCTTGAAGATCCAGTGTTACTAGACAAATTTAGGTCGCGATATAAATATATATGTACAATTATATAAACGCATACGAAAAGATTAAAAATAGACAAGTACTTATATTTATAACTTTCGATTTTTGTAATAAACATAACCAATGAATGAAATTCTAATTGTAACATTCAGTTCAATAACTGCAATATGGTATACTATTTTTACCGCAATTACGTTTTTTTACACTGTGACGAAATTTATTCTCGGACACGAATTTTCGTTCCTTTCAAACAAGACACTTTTTTGATCAATATTTCTTTTATTTGATATTTAAACAATTATGAAGCGTTTTCAAAAAAAAATTTTGTGAAGAATGAAAATTCCAACGTATAAAAATGAACTCATCTATGATCTCCAAGGTTTACACAGAATAACCAAAAACTTTTTATATTTTGTGACTGACCCCATTAAAAAAAATGTTGTTTTATTTCTGTAGAGGTGTTTTGTCCTATTATGAAATTTTAATCATAGATAAATATTCAAATTTTGATTAAATCAATATTTATAAATAAAATTTCAATTATCATTTCATTCTCAATAGTTGGGTGTAAAGTATAATAACCTATACGAAAACATGTAAACAACTATTTTGAGATTTTATTACTTTTATTTGAGACATTCAAATAATATACTTCAAAAATTTTTGTATTATCTAATCAGAAAAGAAATACGGCACAGGAATACCATTGAATTGAAACGAATCCGGATTCATATATATTGACTAAGTTATTAAATCTCTGGGCTTCTTCTTATTTCTATCTGATCTCACTATTTATTATAACATATATTCCGATTATTTTGTAAGAATAGAAGGTTTATTTTTACTAATGAATTTTTTTTCATCCCACAAACCATAAAAACTTCTCTCCTCAAATATGTTCTATAAATCATTATTAATACTTTTTGATTGTTGCATATATATATATATATACACACACACATATATATATATATATATATATATATATATATATATATCGATGGCGATGCTATAATTTTCAGTCTCAAGCTACACAAAAATAGTTTCTATAAATTTTGAAATGTTTCTGTACTTTGATGCTTTGAAGATGATAGCATCGTCTTCGAAATGCATATAAAAATAATCAAAAATTATTAATAATATTTCAATGAGCATTTTTGAGTAAAAAAATATTTGTGCTTTGTGGAGTAAAAAAAAAATAATTCATTTGTGAAAGAAAATTTATCCACAGCATCAGAATTGTATTGTGACATGAGATTCATTTTGATTCGTTGAACTTCCACTATCGTTTATTTATAAATTAATAATAGATAAAGATAGCCTCTATTCTATAACGTAAAAATATTTAAAGCACTGATATCTTCCAAATTAAAATGAAATATATATCTACAAAATCTTATTCAAATCTAAAATGTATAATTTTGATATAAGAGTTATTTTTATTTGGAGTTACTGTAATGGATACGAATGTTATATTCGAATAAATTATGGTAAAATCTTTTCTCAATATTATTTTTGTGAAAATCTACTTATATTATTTTAAAGTTGTTAGAAAATGTTTCTCCTCTATACAAATATGTAAGAAGAAACTAAAAATCAAAAATATTAATACATAAATACTTTAAACTACCTTGTGGTTCTGGATTTTATCATATTAATAAGAAGATTTTCCTATAAAATAACCAAAAATGAAATTCTTAAACAAAATCTGTTAGCTAACCAGGCACCTTGATTTTCACTTTATTATTTTTTAGTTAAAAAGCAAGACATGCTTTCAGTCTAATTTATTTTATAACTAGAAAATAGTAAGTACAAACCAATGTTGTAATGACTGACAAAAAAAATCAACTGTGTAGGTTTAAAATAGTTTAAAGTGAATAGTTTGATGTTAAACGTATGGTGAGTAATGTTTTTGTTTCCTACTATGAGTATATTTTTATACAGAAAAAAAAACTTTTACATTCCATCTCGATTTTTATTTGTTTTTTATAAGTGTGTTCAATAGTAAAAGTATACATTTAATAGTAAAGATGCCTTAGTAATAATTGACTCGAATTCAAAGTCTACTTAATATAAAAGAAATTACCTACTTGATATAAAAGAAAAAAAACATTTTAAGTTCAAGGAAAATGTAAACATTCCATGTCTTTAATGAACTGATAGAGACCACATGTTTATGAGACCTTTTTGTTCGTTTTATATGTATGGATCTGTTTACAAATTTACACAACACATTTTATGTATTAACATATATATATATATATATATATATATGTTATGTATATATATATATATATATGAGTCGTTTGATAAGTTTGGTAAATTTCTATGATATGGCGCCATCATTCATTTCTAAGGTCACGGTAATCAAGTGTCACTTTTCAAACTAACATAGACGAAATTTTAGCCCGAAGCGACACGTTGTTCACGTTCTACAAATGATTGAAGCAAGCATTCTAGCAGTTACTGTAAAAATGGAAAAAAACGAGAAAACCTTTTTGCATCGATTTGTCACCGTGGATGAAACATGGATCCACCACTACACACCTGAGTCGAAGTATCAGTCACATTAGTGCACAGCGACTGGTGGAAGTGTACTGAAGAAGACGAAGACAATTTTATCGGCTGGGAAGGTGATGACCACTATTTTTTGGGATTCTCCAAAAATCATCCTGATCGACTACTTAACGAAAGGAAAAACGATAACCAGAGCCTATTATGCAACATTATTGGACCGTTTGAAAGAATAGCCGAAACAAAAATGGCTAAGATTTAAGTAAAAAAAATAAATACTCTTTTACCAGGACAACGCGCCAGTCCCACAAATCGATCGTCACAATGGCAAAATTGCACAAATTAGGCTTCGAATTGATTCCTCATCCATTCTGTTCTCAAACTTGAAAAATTTTGCAACATGGCACGAATTAGGCTTAGAATTGTTTTCTCATCCACCCTATTCACCAGACTTGTTCCCGTGCGACTTCTTCCTCTTTCCAAACTTGAAAATTTGGCTCGATGGGAAGAAATTCTTGTCGAATGAGGATGTCATCGCCACCGGCAATGCATATTTTGCAGAATCACTGGACCAAGTGTATAACCCTCAATGGAGATTATGTTGAGAAATAAAATCGATTTTTTCCAAAAAACTGTGGTTAACTTGCTTTTTTTTATACAATACTTATCAAACGCTCCTCATATGTATATCCAGAATAAGTTTACAACAGTTTGATGTATTAATTAATAACATTATTGTTAAAATTAAAGTATCAAACAAAAAAGGTACAAAAACATATCCACTTTTATTTAAAGAACACATTAATTAAAAAAGATATTTTTTACTTTCATAATAATATAAATGTATGGATGGAAAAGAAAACAAAAATATGGGTACACAAAGGAAAAACAGGAAATACTGTTCATTTTTATTTTTGTCAATATATATATATATATAAAATTTATGTATGTAACATTAGTGTGTGATCTTGTGTACATACATATGTTGAGTATAAAATATGCTTTTGTTGCAAGTTATGGCATAATTTGATGGTTGAATTATTGAGTGCACCGTTTAAATATAATAAATAAAAAAGAAAATTAAAGCTATGTTAAAGAAATGGAAACTTATATTTGTCAAGTAAGAAAACTATTAAAACTTTAGTAGTATATATATATATATATATATATGCATAAATATATATATATATATATATATATATATATATATATATATGTATAATTTTTGTATGACATAAATTGGTACAAATTTCAATATGGTTTTTATTTCTTTCGAAGGAACATTACCGATAATTCATTTTAAATTAAAGCATTTTCCGTACGTTTTTAAATAATTAATTCAAATGACTATTCTCTTTAGTCCTTTAAATATCTACATATTATTAATAATATTTATTAAAACGTTTAATATTTAACGTGGAATATTTTAATATTTAATTAAATATATAAACCTGATTAAATATTAATCTTCATATACTTATTCCTTATTTTTCAAAAATTCAATAATGATGTCTCAAGGTATTTTTAGAAATTTTATGAACCCTTTGAAAAAATTTGAATCAAAAGACTTTATATGATAGAAGGATAAAAAGTTGTCATCATTTATTTAATTTCATTAGTTATTATTTTTAAATTTATTCTAGAAATCTTATAATTATTGTATTCAATTTTAAATTCAAGTAATAATTAACTTCTAAATATATAAATATATTCTTTTTAATAATTTCAACTATTAAAAATAATTGAAGATATATCTCAATGATAGTCTACAAAATATTATTTTGTATCTATCATTCATTCATATATATATATATATATATATATATATATATATATATATATATGCATATAAACAATGATAATTATGTATTTCCTATACCCATAAAACTGTACTTATTTGTGAACTACAGTTCCTTACGAACGTTTTTAAACAAAGAAAATAAATATATAATTTATTCGTCCTTGCTTGAGCAGTAAATGTTTTAAAATAACAATAAACAACAGCGATAGTGATATCATTGCACTTTAAACATAATGTTGCAATTTCTGAATTTCAAAGCGTATTTTAAATTCCTTAAAAGTCTGTGCATGTTTGTATACACGGAAAGAGCATTTCAATGTGTGTTGCTAAGGTCTTAAGAATATTTTAGACACTAAATGTTTATATCATTTTAATGTTTGATATTAATAATATATATATATATATATTAAGAGTGAGGGAGAATAAATTAAAATAATTGAATTGCTTTCTTGTTATATTTTTTATGCTAATCGTAATATATTGCCAGTATGTTTTTTAATGGTGTGCATTTTATTTTAATATATCAATGAATTGATAAATATTAATACGTTGTCCTCATGGCCTTCTTCTTTTAGATCACTTAAGTTTCTATTCTCAACGCTTACTTTTGGTACATATTTCTTCAGGTAGATTTTAGATAATTCAACTATTAGATTTATCTAAACTTTTGCCAATGGAGAACATACGTGCCGAAACTAGTAGTGAAGAACAGAAATTAAAATAATCCAAAAGGATGGAGACTATCAAGACAGCACATCGACAAGATTGCATATATAAAAATATATAATTTTAAAAGTTTCACATCTTGACAAAAAATGGCGGTTGTAACTATTAGAGCTTTATCATGTTTCAGTGTCTGTTTACATATTGAAAGACAGTATTTCAAAGGTCACGCGAATGAAAATTTCCTAATTAAAAGCAATTATTTAGATGAAAAATGCTCATTGTAAAAAATGTAAAGACTGAAAGACACATTCAACACAAGATAGCAAATTACACAGTACAAAAAATACAGATGGAATTATTATGATTAAAAGTTGATTTCAAGTTTTCTGTCAAACTGAACGATTTTGTTGTGTAATTAAAAAAACGTTTATAAATCTTGTAATGAAGTTTAACTATGTGATAATGGATTTGCTACGTCGTATTTAATTCTTTTTCTAATGGTGTATGAATCCAACTTGAAAACATAATTCAAGGTAATAAACTATTTATTATAATATTCCATTATTAGAAAAGTACAAAAAATTCATAACTTCAAATAAAATCGTTGTAAGAAAATTTCAAACTATTTACCTTGAAGAATATAATTACAAATATTAAAAAATACCAATATTAATGCAAACAATATATATATATATATATATATATATATATATATATATATATATATATATATATATATATACAACAAATATAAAACCAATATTAATAAATGTGTTATTGTTATTATTAAACTTTTTATGTATTCCAGTTGAATTTTATTCATTAAAAATAATCTTTTCAATATGTAATTCTTAACTGATGTGATTTATTAAAATTGATTAAGTATATATGATCGTATCTGATTTATTAAGGCAATTTTGATGTAAATATAAGAAAATATAGTAATTCTTACTTTTTATTTTTCAATAAATATTTTATATACTTTTAATACGTAAATTGAATGATGTAAACAAGTGAAATATATATATATATATATATATATATGTATATATATATATATTATATATATATATATACACACATATGTATATATTTATATTATATATATATATATATATACAGAGAGAGAGAGAACCAAAATTATTGAGTGTCAATTATTATTATTAAATGATCAATATCTTAAAATGTAAATATTATTGACAAAGGAATATTTTATTATGAAACTGAGTATAAAAAAAACATTTATATTATTGCAGTATCTTATAATACAAGTAGATACTTTAAAAGTGTCTATAAGCATGCATATCCAAAATTATGTTTAAAAAGTATGTTTAGTTAGTGTATAAAAATTTTAATTTTGTGAAATAATAATGAATAATCAAATCAGTTACTCAATTTTTCTTCAGTGTTGAGTATAAAAAAATGATACGAGAAACTAAAATTATAAATATCTTTTATGCATATTTTTAATACACAAAGTTGTTTAATTTTTATATCTAACTTTTCAAGAATCTTTAAACTTTTCTTCATAGACCTCTAAATAGTCTGTCTTATTTCGTATTCTAGTGAATAATAATTATATTTTAAGATTTATAATTATGTTTCTACCAATATATTAATAAGAATAGAAACCTAGTGCGACGGTTTATATTTAGGCTCAGATACCTAACAAATTAAACATACAGAAACAGACTGAGAAATCAGAAGTGAAAATCGCTGCTTGCTATAATGTGCACTTTCTTCTATTTTTGTACATTTTATCTATTAATCACCGCAATCTGAATCCAAATCGCCGTTCTATGTTTAAAACACAAGTGTATGTACTATCCAAATACTTGAAAATACTTTAACGATTCTCTTTCATGATAGTTGTAACACTTGCAAATATTTTTAAATCGTTACGAAAATATTTAAGGAAAGATGTGTTGGTATTAAAAGAATATATAAAAATGAAGTTTTCCACACCAGATATTAAATCGTAAATATGTTTGAATAAATTTGAATATGATGTTTAATTTGAAATTTTATAAATTTATTTACTGGACTCAGTGTCTTCCGACGTTGAACTTTTTTTTATCGAGATTCGATTCTAAATGCTGAAAAATCTATTGATATTTAAAATAAATGTTCATACGTATACATTTTTCTTGAAATCTGAGAACTTGCATGTTCAGAATTAGTAAAAGATTTGTTCGTGTTCATAAGAAAGGAAAACTGATACTGTTGAACATATGACATATAGGTTACATATTATTTCTCACTTGAAGATTGTTTTATAGAAAAAAAACACCGTATTTGTTTATCATTACTCATTCGTTATTTTTTTAATAAAACGAACAAAATATATTAAAACATAGAAGTACTATTTGCAATATGTAGCATTATAATAACTAAAAATAAATATATAAATCTCATAACCAAATCTAAAAAGTACATAAAATGTATCCGTATATCTTCGTACATATATATATATATATATATATATATATATATATAATTTGTATATATACATATAATTTGTATATATATATATATCATTTGTATATATGTATATATATATATATATAATTTATATATATATATATATATATATATATATATATATATAATTTGTATATATATAATCATGTAGGATTTGTGACTTCAACGATCTGTAAATGATGAAGTTGTAGGTTTTCAGTAATACCCGTACATTATAACATTTTCTTTATTAATAATGTTATTGCTTACTGAAGGAGACAAACACGTCATATATCTTATTTAATCTCTGATATCTCAGACATCTAATAATCCTTAGGAATGGAATCCTTTATTATAAATAAAGAATGTATCTTTTCATTCAGTTACCTATTTCGAAACCTTATCTGTTAATTAAGCAATTCATAAATAGATTCATCAATTTTTGAATTGAAATCAGTTTTAATTATGGAAAAAATAATATATATATATATATATATGAATTACCAAGAGCAGTATGTTTAATATCAATTATATATTTTAACTTTAGTGTAACTATTTTTCATTTGAGATTACAGAACCTCTAACAACTTGTAAATAAAGATGTATTCTTGAAATTTGAAAATGCTATTTTTTTATACAGCGAGGAGGGAAGTATTAAATAGATTGAAACAAGGAATTAATCTATTATTTTTCATAGAAGTATTTGTTATTCTCAATAAAATTTTGCCACTGTGTCTAAGTTCATAAATAAATTTTTCACTCACACTACAAATCACAATTTTTCTCTATCAACCTTAGCAATCTAAGATAGAGAATAATTTGATTATTCTGCACTTTAACGCTCTGAAAACAATGGCATTGTTATCTAAATGCGAATAAGCAAAAATGATGTGCAATAATCAGTTATTGAACATTTTTGATTAAATAGAAATTTTGTCTTTTGTGGGACGAATGAAAAATTAATCTGTAAAAGTGAATTTAGCCGCAGAACCTGATTATATATATATATATATGTTATTATATGTATATTTTCTATGATTATTTAAAAATTTTTTGTAGAATAACTGTGTTTTTCTATTTGATTTGATAAAATATATGTTTAAAAATATTAAAAATATGAATTATTCTACACGTGTCATATATATATATATATATATATATATATATATATATATATATATATATATATATATATCAATGGTGCATTATCCTATTGGAAAAAAGGGCAATTGCCTAGGACCCTTACCAATAGGGAGGCCTCAAAGCATCCTTTTATAAAATAAAATATTGTCTAAAATTGTTCTTTAGTTTTTGTTTGCATCGGCAGTGTTGAATTCAAGAGAATTCCGGGGAATTCTCTCCGAAAAATTCCCCGAAAAAATGTTTTAATTCAACACTGTACATGGGGCTCCGTAATTCAAATTTATTTGGGCCCCATGAAGCTATAACGCGCCACATATATATATATATACATAATTTCATTATATATTTTAATATGACTTATGTAGTAAACACTTATTCTAAAAAGTTGATTTGTTTCTAAGATCTCGGTGATGTAACAAAAATTTACAAAAAGCAATATATATATATATATACATATTAATTTTTTTTAACCAATCTTGTAAAAACCTGTTCTAAAGGGTGGATTTGTTTCTAAGATCTCAGTAATGTATAAAAATCAATAAATATTAATAAAATGAAGAAGTTTTGATTAGAAAGAATGTTGAGATTTATGCATGGATGTAAAAAAAATATCAAATTAATTTCAATGAAGAAAACATACATTAAGAGAAGAATAATCCTCTTATAACAACATAACGTATTTTTTTAATTATTTCATAGCTGAAAAATAAAACATAATTTATTTTCAAATAACACACTCATATATATATATATATATATATATATATATATATATATATATATATATATATATATATTCAATGGTAATTGAACATAAGACCCACACTATATTATTAAACCGAAATAAAGTAATAATAATAAATGAATTAAATATATTTAAACATTACCGCTATTGAATATTTTACTATTATAAAACGTGGGATATTTGAAGTATTAAATCACTTGACTTTTTAAATTAAACATAACACATATGTTTATTAGTTTCATATTATAAACTGTGAATTTCTAAATATATTTTCGTTGATCTATATTAGTGGGGAAAGGGTACAGAAAAAGGAAAACCATTAAAAAAAATAATAATAATCTGAATGTCACAGTAAAAAGTATACATTTCAATATTTTTATATCGAAATTAATTTTATTCCAATTATGCTATACAAACATTAAATAAATAAACTACTTCTTTTTCGCAGAAAAATAACTACTAAACAAAACTCTTTAATGAAATTATAAAAAAATAAACAATGAATTCAATAAACAGATGAAATTAAACCAGCCATAAACTTAATATTTTTAAGTGAGTAGGTGTGACGTTAGGAAGTTCCATTCAAATGTAAATATTTATTGTGAACGTTTAGTAGCCAGAAGAACGATTATATTGATCAACGTTAGAAAAAATACAGGTAATACTAAAAAACTAGTGACACGTCTTTTTTGATCTCAGTTAATTCAAATTGTCTTATTTATATTACTTAATCTAATTATATTGAACAGATGTGTACTGGTTATAAAGTAAATATCAGTAGTAGAGATTTTATCATATATATATATATATATATATATATATATATGAGTGTGTGTGTGTGTATGATAATTAATCCAAGTAATAAAAATAATTATAACACGATTTATTTTTATCAGTTTTAAACAAAATTTTGTAAAAGGTGAATCGAAATAAATCCATTCATAAATATTTATATTGTCTTACAATTTAATAAAATTAAGTTACTCGTAAAATATATTACATAAAACTACTCATAAGACTTAATTCTATTTTATGTAGTTTGTTTAAAACAAGAAAAAGTTTATACTATAAAAATTATATCATTATAAAAAAGTTAGTATTTAACAACTAACAAACGTACCTCGCGCTAAAATCAAATTATGTATCTGGAGAACGGATATTATTTGTCATAAAATCTTTGTCGATACATTGATTTATTTTATTCCGAACTCGTTTCATTTAAAAGTTTAAGAATTTGAAAAATCTTGTCTACTAAAATGTTCCAGATAAATGTTTGAAATTTGGCAGGTCCTCTTTCATAAATGAATTTCAACTCATCGCACAAACCGCAATTTTTTTTCGAATCAAAAATGTTCAATTATAAATAATTCTATCATCTGCACAGCGCTAACGTACAGGATATAAAATTATTAACGAGATTTATATAACAAAAAGCCAATCAGGATGTTAACCATGAATATACTTTGTGACTGAGTTCAGTTTTATTAGTTAAGATTGAGACGTCGCAGACAAATTCTGTGGATGCTTCATTTTTAAATATACCCACTTCTTATCGGTTGATCATTCTGTACCAAGTCGTATAAAGTTACTGTACACACATTTCAAAGTGTGAAAAATCACCAGCATGAGAGACTAACTGATCAAATTTCAAAGTGACAAATAACTCATCTTTGAAATGAGAAAAACCGCAATTATTTTTGCACCAACCTAATAGTTTTTTAGAATATTTCTTTTTATTTATATATAGGAGACTACAAAATATTTTTAAATGACTACTCAAGTTTCAATTACTAAAATAAATACAAAATCTAAGAACTGACCAGCTAATTTGTGTTATATTGGCAGTTTATTTCTTTTCCTAATGAACGACATTATTTTCATACTATATTAATAAACTTGAAATTAAAAACTTAAGATAAAAACCTTTTTCTATATATATATATATATATATATATATATATATATATATATATATTTATACTTGAAAACAAATTGATATATCTCAAAAATCGAAGTCAGATCAGTATTAGTAATAAAGAATAACGAAAACTTGAAAGAACTTAGGATATATTGAATAGTTTAAAGTGTGATGTTACTTGAACTGATTCATATTTTGAAGAATTTTTATTTAAATAAAATATTCTGTTTTTGTAATTATAAATAATCGCAACATACAAAGAGCAAATTCTTAATGAAAGACCTTCGTGAAACAACACAATAAGTTGTTAATAATATCTCAGTATGACACAGCCTTTATCAATAAATAAATATAAATAGAAACATTGAGTACAAAACATCACAATCTAAACTTGGTCGTCATATTTTGCAAAAACGATATCACTACTATTTTTTTTTTTATTACAGACTGTATTTTTTGCAAAAGATATATTTATGAATGTTTTCCGTTCAAACATTTTTATTAGAATTATAATACATTATAGACAGATATTTCGGTAATTCTTTCCATTTACACATAAATTTAAATTTATTCGTATTTGTTTTGATTCTAATTCCATTATAAATTGTTACACTTGTCAATTATTAATTCGAAAACACAATCGTAATAGAGACGTTTATAAAATTTAATATATAAGAAATTAATTAAGGATGTAAAAAAGGAATATTTAAATATTAAAACTAATTTTTATAATTTTAAAAATATCTATAAAGTATATGCAAATACACCTTAAGTATAGAAAAAGTTTTTATTGCGATTTATGGTGTAGTTTGATAATTAAAACAACTTTTCGATGTGATGTCAAATTCTTGGATTCAGTGTTGAAACTGCAAACGGAAAAATCTAATTCAAATTACATATGTCTAAATATCAAATATCTGAAATTATTATTAACCCATCCACTACGATTCTACTGTTTTATAAAAATATTTATCATTTCATGTGTTGTCGATTATTATCTCGATTTAATAGACTTTTTAAATGTTTAACATAATTTTATACACATGTTCGTAGATTATTTAAAGTATTTTATATTTGAAATGCAGTCATTAAAAATGATTAATTTCAATTTATCTTTCAAACACGTCATACTGTTAGTGTCAATGTATTTTTTCAAGTTTAACCTTGAATATTTGAATTATGTTTTAGCTATTGTAGATGCATTGAAATAAATCAAATCAAACCATTTGTTATTTTTTGAAATATATGAAATACCATCAAATTGAATTCTAAATGAAAAGTTTATATTATTAATAAACAGTTAAAAATATTCAAAAGTTTTTATTTATTAATAACAGGAGATATTTTTGTTGATAAAACAATTATGTTTTTTTACCAAACAACGTACTTCATTAAGCAAAATATTATTTAATATTATTATTTTTCTAAATTGGATTAAAAAACTAAAAAGATTTAAAAACTAAAGAGTTAAACTTTCTTTTGTAAATTTTGAACGTTTGAATGATAATTTGATGCAAAAACGGCCATCAATTGCATCAAATCGCCGAAAAGTGATTATTCTCTATAATAACGCTGGGCCCCATGTCGCTATAGTCGTAAAACAAACACTGATGGAGCTCGTATGGAAGGTTCTCCCGCACCCTTTGTATTCTCCGGACCTGACCCCAATCGATTACCATCTGTTCCGATAGATGCAACAACGCTTTGAAAGATATACATTTCCATAACTACGGAAAAGTCGAAAATGGGTTTCTGAATGGATTGACTCAAAAGACAGACCATTCTTCCAGTTTCTGCCAGAAAAGTGGGAAAAAGTCATTTTTTTCCGAGAGAAAATACTTTGATTAATGTACTGACACATTTTGTTATTGAAATAAATGGCCAAAAAACCATAAAAAAAACAACAACTTTCAAAGCAACATTCTAATAATCATTGTGCGACTTGTACACTGTTATAGTAATTGTCCATGTAGATATATGGATAATTACTATAATATGTCATAATTTACAAACAGGTTTAATAATGTAAATACAATCCTTGATCAGTGTATATCCTTATATATATATATACTTATATATATATATATATATATATGCGCAATGTACTTCAAAATTGCAAATATATCCTGTGATACTTTCGAAGACCATCGTACCAATATTCCGTATTTTGTGACTTGGGCTAGATTACATGTTCGAAATAAGAGTCTTCATCTCCCAGGTATGACGCTTTCGTCAAGCGATCGTTCTTTTTCTGGTTTGTATACTGTTCGAAATTAATCTTGAAAGTATGTAAGAACAAGTTTAATTTTCCCTAATCTGTCATTACCATTTTCATTACTGAAGTGCCACTATCTCCATATCAGACAGAATCTGTCTCTGTTCATCGTAACACCGAAGATCAATGTATGAAACAATAGATCTGTGGACCAGTAATCATATTTTCAGATATCTTCACAAAACCCATTAGAATGATAAGGTCAATAATTATTTTCATTTCTATATTGCTAATGTCACTCGAACCTTTCCTTTTATTTGTTATGCTGTAGAAGGAGTATTCTTACCACTAGCGATGGATTCATTCATTTTTATCTCGTCCTGTACTTTAAACAAACATAAGATATTATGTTCGGTATAGATTGTCACCAGAACGATATCCTAGATAGGTCTAATGCCCGCCGAAAACTGCCAGCAGCCAAAGTCACGTATACATTCCGCTAGCCTAAAACCGTTGGCACCCCCAGTCATACATACGTTCCGCCCGCTGTTAGTGTTAATATATATATATATATATATATATATATATATATATATATATATATATATATATATATACAATACTATATCTGTGTGAATATTTTTACAAGCAAAAAAATTAAATAAATTCAACGTTATAGAAACAAATTATTTATGTAAGACCAAAGTTAAATTTTACTTAATGTCCAGTTCCATTTCGTACCAAAAAAAAATATCCTCTCAGTGGTACCTCTGTATTTTGTAACTATTCTAACACACATTAAAAGATATTAAATTTATCTTTATCTAATGCGTGTGTATGTACCAATGAAAATTTTCAACAGTTCTGATAAGGATAACGAATTGTTCATAAACATTACATTCACTATTCCCATCTCTGCTTCACTTGCTTCAGCTCTAAAGACGATTGATTTATCCGAAAAATATTTACATTCATCTTAATCTTTTATTCGAAATTTTCAGAAGTTTCAGAGTTATCAGTCCGCGTATTACGTCTCCGATATCCTCTGGTGTCATTGATTCTTTCTCGCATTGAGTTCATCATACGATATTAATACACGACGTCGTACAGAAATAATTACAACTTACAAGCAAATAGATAAACAAATAAATGAAAATATTTTGTATTACACATGCGTATTGCTAACTAGGTGCAATTGAGGTACTTATAGAACAAACATGTATAAATAGAATGATTTACTTGCTTGTTGAATAGAAGTGTTTTGGCAGTTATTTGAATGGTGTGTACACTTTCTTAAATGGTTTCGTCTCAATGAAGATATATTAATTTTTTATTCTGCACACTAGCAGTATGTAAACAGTTTAGTTAGACTATTTATAGTTACATGATTCGTATACAAGTGTTATTATCTCTAATGCAGGGATATGTATTTGTAAAGGAGTTTGTTTTTAATCTTTACGACGAAATTAATGCTACAATAACAATGTACGCATCGAATTTAAACTATCTTTATAGCCTTACTTATGAGTAAAAACATTAAAAGATACGGAGGACTATTGAATATTACATATCATACATCCAATAGTCATATTTAATACAACAAAGTTCAAGTGTTTTTAAGCTTAATATCACTGAAAGAACATGAATTGATATCCTGTAGTCTTTGCATTGTACTTGTTGATACATCTTCATTCAAACATTAAATTATAATAACACAGTAAACATGAAACTCGAAAATGATAAGATTTTAATACTTAATATTATGTACTTAATATACTTGAAAAATTACAGTAATTTCTTCCAAATATAATTTTGATATTTTTTTGTTTAAATTATATAATGTCAAAGCTAATTGCTCTTAAATTAGTCTTGCACGATTTTCTCATCTAATTTGTGGTTTAGAGTTCGCCTCATTATTGTGTTTATGTATTTGAAATCAGGCGAGTATGTTTTTATAAGCTGTTATCTAAATTTCATTCTAAGTATTAGATGAATGAAAGATATTACCTAATTACAGTAAACATTTTCATTTTGTAAAAATAGTTACAAGATAATTTGTCGGACATAATGTATTTGCTTCATTATTCATGACCTTATATTAAATAACAAGATTCACAAATACTGTGTTCACGTAAATATAAATCACAAATATTTAAAATTATGAAAAAAAAATTAAATAATTAATTATTAATTATTTTCCATAAATATTTAAGACTTTTCTGTACCTTAGCACTGAGGATGACTACAGTGCTGTATCCAAAGACGGATAATTAACAATTAAAATGATCAAATAATCAATTGTTAAACATTGTTGATGTGAAAAAATGGTGTTGTTCATGGAGAAGTGACAAATTTATTCACGAGGGAAAATTTAGTCAGTATCAAAAATTATGGTTGCAAAAAAAAATATTCTTTTACTTAATCCATTAATACTCAAAGTTTTCATATAAGGACACTAAGCAAAGGCCTATTATGAATAATCTTATTTTTAATTGGATTTAAATCAAAAATTTACAGAAACACGCGCATGAAGAATGAAAGTAGCATTTTTTCATAGCAATTTCCATCATTGTTTTCCTACTTGTCATTTAAATATAATTTATTATTAAATTTATAACTCTGCAATTTTTTTTAGAAACAATAGTTGAAAAAATACTACTTAGTAACATTTATAAAAAAATATAAAACACTCATTTTACTGTAAAATAGAAATTGTAATATTTTTCAAGCAAATGGACTACTCTTTAATTCCTTCTTTTAATTATTTTCTTTTGAATTTTATGAATAAATTTATTATTATTCTCGAATTAATCGATATTGAAGTTAATTTAATATTGAAACTGATCAACAGAATCTATGGTGTTTAATCATGTAATCATAACATTAACTTAGTTGTAAAATGGAGAGTGACTTGTTGGCCCACTTAAATATCAGTTCTCAAGAAGTATCCAGCAATTTTCTGATGGCACCTGAGAATTGGTATTTAAACGAACCAATATAGAATTATAATAAATATACGACTATGACAAACTCATAAATGGAATGTTTTAAAAACTATTTCGATTATTATAACGCTGATTTTTGGAAATAAAAAAAAATCACTATAGATAAGAATTAACAAAGAAGGAATGAGTAGATAATAATAGGAATATAATAATACAGAATACAGAAATCATAATACAGAAATACATAATAATACAGAAATCATCAATTATTTTTTTACAGTCACCCTAGAAAACCTCAACCTTATATGGTCTGTATAAGGAACATATAAATTCACCTTATACAAACCATATATGGTTTGTATAAGGTAAAGATGAGGATATATGGTCGTTAACCATATAAAATGTAACCTCCTTTTACCATATAAGGATCATATAAAATCACACTATATACCTTATAAGATTAATATAAGTTGCCCATAGAAGGATTCTGATCCTTATATGGATTATATAAGGAATATCTAAAACCTTATACAAAAAATATAAGGTTGAAGATTACTAGGGCGGTTAGTGCCAATATATAACTATTCTTAAATTGAATCAATTTTTTTTATAAAAAAATCTTTATTTAATTAATTGTAACACATAATGTAAATGTATGGTAATAACGTATCATTTTTTTTATAAATGTCAAACAAGTTTCAAAACTTTTCAATCGAATTATATATAAATTTCAACTGCATATATTTATTCTTTATAAGCAAATATTTATAATTCGAATTTCCAATCGAACTAACTACTCAATACTTTTTATCGAGTTACTAAAAATATATTATCTAGAAAGAAATTTCCAACATACCATTATATCATAAACTCAATCTGCTATTATAAAAAAATAATCGAAACTAAAATATATATTTCTGAATAAAACATTTCTAATTGAAAATATTAATGTTCGTTGCATACTCATAAAATATTATATATGAATATTTAATTATTTCTAATTATAAAAAAAAAGAAAATGCACGTATATTATAATTAAATGAAATCGAATTACCAAACCATAAAATTTAAATTTAATTTATACCACATACATATATATACTGTTACTATCTCAATGATTTATTTTTGTACAAGGTCAGGAAAGAATAAAATGTTTTAAATAAAGTTAACCGGCTGTTAGATAGAATTTTGTTGTTTTTGATAATCGTGATGTTTTTGGCATATGAGAATCGATCTAAATATATATTTTGACAGTACGGAATCATTCTACGATTCTGCAATACTATTATTAATATTTATTTTTGAATGTTACATAATTGTTTTAATATTTATTTAAATAAACGTTTTTATATAAATAAATCTAGTGAACTTGATTGAATGCAATAATTCCAGTGACGTATAAAACAAAAACATTTGAAAAACAACAAAGTGACAATTAAATGATTGTAAACTACATTTTCTGGTATTAAAAACATTATTTATTATTAAAGTATTAAGTAAATGAAAATAAACATAACATACATAATAACAAATAAATATGTTTGAATAAATTAAGAAATATGTATCACCAGATTTGATTTCTTTCGGAATTTATGGATTTTATTGTTTCATATTAGTATAAATGTGATTTTTTAATATGCGCTCTTATTAAAATATTTTTTTTTATTGAAATACAGTGAAGTGTGAATTGGTGTGGCTGTTTCATTCGACTGTCTGCAACTACATAAGAAAAAATATGGTAATTTCGGAAAAGGTGAGTGAAAATTATTTAATTTCAAATTTAATATATATATATATATATATATATACAAATATAGAAAAAATATACAAAACTACAAATTTAAATATTTAAAATTATTCTAATGTTGCCTTAAAATAGTCTATTTAAAAATAAATATTTTTTTACTTAAGTATATATATATATATATTATATTGAACCATTTATTACAAATACTATTGAAACAGACGAAAATAAAACATCTACAATAAATATTTATTTCAATCAATCGTGTTTACAAAATAATGAGTACTAGAAGCATGAAATTTATTTTTAGATTAATTCACATCGAAAAACTCGTTAGTGTTGTTTACGATTAAACAATTTTGTATTATTCTGCATGAATTGTGAACGGTAAAAATGTAAATTTCAGTTTTAATTATTTACTTGTGTGATAAGTTAATACAAAATGTATATTATATTTTTTTATATTTGTAAATCATATATATATATATATATATATATATATATATATATATATATATATATATATATATATATAAAATCAAAATTATTCACAAAAAATTTTCAATGACGACTTATTTATTTGGACGTCGAGGTTTCATGATATCCTAATATGTTTATCTCATATATAAAACAGGAAAGTTATAATCTATCCGCGATAATGATTATATAGAGACATAAGTTAATTTTAAAAAAATATGTGTATTGTTTCATTTGGTAACATGTAGAGGCTTATAATTGATAAATAGGCGAGCGCAGCAAACCCGGTGGTTGGTGAGCGTAGTGAGCAGGGGCAAATCTCCCTCTCTCCCTCTCTCTCTCTCTCTCTATATATATATATATATATATAAATATATATATATATAATATACAGTAGAGTTGCGATATAGTGAACCCTGCATGCTATGAACAACTCCGTAGATTGAACACACAACTTTGCATTGAATACCGTATATAGTGAATAAGTGGACAAATATTAATTCGATATAATGAACCATCTTCCACAAAATCAGAGAATTCCTCTACTATTCGTTATTTGCTTGGTTATATGACAAATTAGTCATTTGCATTCAAGTGTTTTAAGTGAATATATATTTGTTGCATGTATAAATTTGTGAATTTAATCAATATATTGCTAAGGTTTGAAATTTAAAGTGATTACATCATGTCCACTATAAAAAGAAAATATGTACAATTAAGCGAAAAGGCCGAATACTGGAAATGTTAAATAAAGAAACATGGATTACATTTTTAGTATAAAAATAAGGAATCGCTAAGTAAACAATTTGTGTCATAAGACAAAGAAAACAAAAAAATTTAAAAAGAGTTGACCATATATTTATCGGACCAGGTAAAAGGAGTTCCCACAAGGTATGCGCTAAGATCTCTTAACAATGTTTTACGGTGGGTTGAAGAAAATGAGGATGAAGTTGATTACTCCAGAGTGGTCATTTTACATAATTTAAGGAATAAATTAGTACAATTAAGGAGTATATATAACAACACAACAACCGAAAATAACTTTATTTCTACAAAAGTCTAAGTAAACAATAAAGTTATTCAATTTATATTATCTTTTGTAAACTTTAAATTATTTCAATAAACTTTTGAAAACAATCATATGGTTTTAGTAAATGAATATACCTTGAAAAAGTGCAACCTTGCCCTGTTCATTAATTGATTCACTAAATCGCGACTCTCTCTCTCTCTCTATCTCTATCTCTATCTCTCTCTCTATATATATATATATATACATATATACACACACACACACAGAAATGTAAGCACCTATGTATACTCTACCCCTTAATAAATGTCTTTCTAAATTAACGAATTTGAAAAAATAAGTACTTTTAAAAAGTTTTACTTTCACAAATTTTTAATAACTTTTAACATCGTTATTCTCGCTAATTAATTAATACCTTTGAAATTCACTTGGTTTGTTAGTAATTTTTTTTAACTATCGGTTATGTTTTTTCTTCAGTTTCTGTTGCCTTATTAAATAAAAAACATCTTTCGAAACTTGTTATTTAATTAATAATTTTTCTTGTTATTCATGTTATACATTTGTATCGCTTTTTAACTGACTCTTGTTGAATTACTAATAAAATAATATTCTATGACTGATTTCGATTCTTGAGACACCTTATATGACTAGAAAATGGCTCAAGAGGTGAAACAGATCGTAGCAGAATATTTCAAGATCTCTCACATAGTGTAGATAAAGAAAATAATAAAAATGTTATACTAATATACATACATACATACATACATACATACATACATACATATATATATATATATATATATATATATATATATATATATTATATATGTATTGCAATTTGTAATATTTTCTGGTTTTGTATAATTTATGAATTGAGGATTACATATTAACGAGCAATGTCTGTAAATGTTATTCACAGACGATTGTAAAAACAAATATTAGCTTCAAACATAAATAGTATGTCTTGAAATTTTCAACATTTAATTAAATAGTCTTTATTTTTCCATATTGTGATTCAACACATTTACTTAATCATAATTATTTATGCCATTGACATGCCGTCAATTTCGATTTATGAGTTTTCCAAATCGATTTTCTTTTAGTTAAACATTTTAAATGATGACGTATATAAAGAGATAAACTAATAGACAAAAGCATTCAAATTGTGAATTTTATAAATATTTGTACTTCCTAAATAGTCAAGTGCAGTTATCAGTTACAAATGATAATTAATGTTAATTTCGATTTTATTAATATTATTCATTATTCTGAATATTAAAACGTGAAGATCCTCGTACTCAAATCGATGAATGATTTTTTCAATTAAAATAATTTTATTTACTGATTTAAAATCGCACTTTAAATTTGAAGAAAAAATGAAAATGTGCACAAGAACTATCAATATTGATATTAATTAAGATATTCAACATCTTTCTCGTAATGTTAACATTAACAACCCTAACAATTTACAGTCATAGGTTATGATCAGATTATATATTGACTTTCGATCAGATCATCGTCGTAATTAGATAACAATTTTCCACACTATAAGACAAATGAATTAAAAGATAATATAAAGAAAGAGCGAGAGAAAGAAAGAATGAGATTCATACAATACAGAAATCTGTAAACTTTTGTTAAATCTAAAAACTATTCTTTAACTCAGTTTATTTATATATATATATACAAAAAGTTGACAAAAATAATTTTAGAAAATGACAGCATTTTATTAACAGAGAGTTGATATTTATTTGCATGTTAAATTAAAATTCTCGCAATTATTTCAAATATATGCATGCCTTATTCATATAAGCATATTTTTCATCTAAAGAGGAAAATTATCCAAATAAAAATTGTCGTTATGTACCTACAACATCAAATAAAATTTATTTTGAATTACTGACGAGTGACACTGCAGTCAATTTAAAATTTAAATTAACTATTTAGATACAACGTTTACATCATGGCAAATTGAGAATATTCTAATTATAGAAGTCCTGATGTTCTATTAATTGATTAATTTGATCTAATTTACAATGAAAAATGTTGTTGTTAAAATAAGTCTCTATTTCTCTTTAATTTATTCTTAATTTTCCAGGAAGAAAAAAATTATCGCTTTGAAATGTAATATTTTTAACAAAACAAAAATTATTAGTTATATATATATATATATATTTATCATTAAATATTTTTGTAGATTTTTCACTTTTAAATTACGGAAACATAGTTCATGCTTATTTGTTTAATTATTATTATCAATACTTTTTTATTACTTTATACATTTCTGAATGCATACTTTTCTTTTGTTAAAAAAAATTGTTAAATTTTTATAAATTATACTTTAATATTAAATAATTTCAATAAAATGAATTAATATCATATATTTTATTTAGTAAATAGTTTAATTTATTGCTTTCTTCATACATACATACATATATTTATTTATTTATTTATTTATATATATATATATATATATATATATATATATTAAATTACTGTTTAAAAATTTTTACGAGAGAAAATTACTATTTAACTGTAATCGTATAACCAAAAAATATTTTTATCATATTTCAGAGAATCTATATGAGTAGACAGTTATTTACAAAAATTATTTCAGTCTGTTTTTCTCGAACAATAAACATATTTTTCTATTTTAGTTTTTCCATATGTTTCATGGTGTTGCTGAATTTTTATTACACTCCTTTACAAGCATATACAATTCTAGAATCTTTTTATGTTACTCGAACGTTTTTTAGTGCATCATTAAAAATGTCACGTTTCTAAAATTGTAACACAGTAAGAGATGATCGTTGACTGAGAAATTGCAATGAAATGTAACTGGTCTATTTATAGTTAGTTATTTAGTAAATATTTATTAATGTGTTCATTTATTTTATTAGGTTGGCAGGAAAATAATTGCGGTTTTTGTTTTCTGAATTCTAACCTTATTTTTTTTAATAAAAGTGTTATTTCATCGTATTTGTGTTAATATCATTTTAAAGTACATTTTTCGGTCTGTGTTTTGGTAACATTGACTTTAGTTTCATTATTAATTTTGCTTCAAAGTGTGCTATTGAATTAAATATGAAAAAGAAGCAAATAAGAGGAATTTTTTGTACAAGTCCAAACCTCTTAAACTAAACGGTGCTTTTCGTGTAGGTACTGTTAAAGAACGTTTGGTGCAATGGTGGTTCCAAAATTTTCGTGCTGGGAACGAGAGCTTTGAAGATGAAGAAGGTCGCGGGCGTTAGTTGAATCAGAACCCCACACAACAATTCGAGAGCTTGCACAAAGTTAGGAATTAGTCGTCAAACAGTTTTGAACCACTTAAAACAGTTAGGAAAATCAAAAAAGAGAAAAATGTATATGAATTTGAAGATCGTAAACCGCAATTATTTTTCTACGAACCCAATAAAAATCTGTTCTCTTTATCTTGTAATAATTCCAAAATAGCACCTCGAATTCATTCTTTTATTCGTTCTGAAATATACTTTTCAAAGCATGCATTTACTAAAATAATATAAATTTAAATCATTTAAAATGCATGAATTTGCATTTCAGTGGCTGAATTGAAATACTTCTTCAAAGTTATAAATAAATAATTGTATAATAAATGTCTTCATTACAAACCTGACAGCCAGAAGCATAAAAGATTTTTATATTCAAAATGTTATTTTCAGTATTTTTGTTTATTCCATCACGAATTAAATATAATCTGTCTGAAATTGTTTATTAAAAAATTGCATATTAAATATTCATTTTAAAAGAAAAACTATTTATTTTAAGTCTAATATTAAATTCTAAACTCAAATTTTATAAAAAAAAGCATTCAGTGATTTATTATTTCTTTTATAAGGTAGTACTGCCTTCGTAATCTTAATTTTTTAAACAGTAAAAAAATAATTTAAACTATTTTTGAGTACTATATGAATTGTGTGTATTTATGTTAATAATTTTAAGATATTTACTCTAACCATCGTACCTGAAAACCAATAAAAGTATGCAAAATATTTCAAATCAATAATTATATATCACTGAAATAAAACAGAAAATAATTTCTATAGAAAAAAATGCTTTTACATTCAGTACCTGAACGTTTTTCTATATAAATACAAGGAAGAAAAACTATTTATATATTGTCAGTATTTTTTTTATCAATCTACATATATCAAAAAAGCGATTGTACTTTGACATTTATTACATATACATTTTATCTTCTCTGTTTATTGATACAGTCTGTTTTTTTTCTCACGGCTTAAATTATGTTTATAAAAGGATAAAGTTGTTTAATTAGTAAATAAATCGGATACTTTTTTTTAAATAGTTAAAAACCGAAGACATTTTTTATTTATTATTATTAATACTTTGTTGTTTTTTTCAGAAACACGTCATAAGAACAGAAGCTTGTGGCGATCTGAGTGTATTTGTACAGGTAAAAATATTATTACTGTTTTTTTTATGTTAAAACACGTACACAGATTTTAATTTTAACCATGTCCAATGTTTAATACTTTATTATTAGTCATTTCGAAAATTGATCTTTCTATAAACAAAGGTTTTTCTACATCTTAACACTGAGTATAATGTAATCATCATTTAAATGCGACTAACATAATCATTTTAATGCGACAATAATCAAAATGATAAATCAAAAATTACTGAACATATTGATTCGATAAAAAGTTTTGTATAGTTTTTGAAAAATTAATTTAGCCACAATATTAAAGTTATAATTATGATTATATGAATTTATTGTTCTGTTTCAAGTTAGTTATTTGGGGATAAAGACTATGTCAACAGCCAAAGTTAGTTTCATTTGAAATATGTCGTTTTCTTGGTATTGTATTATAATATAAAAAAAAAACATAACTATATATCTATCTATCTATCTATCTATATATATATATATATATATATATATATATATATATATATATATATATAATAATTGTTTCTGAGATCGATTTATTGCTTTAACTCAACTTTTTATAGACATTCATATATTTTGAAAATATAAATAACGAACACTTTTACAAACAATAAATATTGCATGCAGTTTTCTTCTATGGTCCCAATTAATTTGAAGAATCTTTGAAGAGTTCATTTTTATTACTTGAGTTGTATTAGTAATCGAAATAATACATTTATATAAGCTTAATTGCTTTAAATTTGCTGATTAATTTATTACAATTTCACGTTGTACCAAATAATTCAAATTAATGATTTATGGTCTAATAAAATAATATTTCAAAATATAGGAAATAATACGAATCATTTAATTTATATCATGAATATTGTAAATTAGAATATACTTAAAAAAATTTTTTTGTAACTATAATTTAATTTTATAATTGTGATCATTTTTACTTACTTTGGATATAGAAAATACTCTTCGCTGAAATTCCCCTCATTTTAGACATTCCTTAAGCAATTAAAATAGATAATCTATTGTTAGACTGTCTTTGTTTTGACAAATTAAACCATGCAAATTATTTTAGTATTCTCCTTAATATATCGAGTTAATAAAATATATTTAATACAAAATGAGCAGTTTTTTCTATACATATCTAATATCCTGGATTTGACAAATAATAGGTTGGTAGGAATTTTTTTGTATGAGTTCAAAACGGGTGGTAAAGCAGCATAATGGAAGAAACTGCTCATAAACTAAACGATACTTTTGGTGTGGGTACTGTTAAGGAACATACGGTGCAATGGTGGTTCTAAAAATTTCGTACTGTGAATGAACGCCTGCTCTTTCAGGTTTTTGTGACGCCCGTGACCTTCTTCATCTTTGAAGAGGGTCACGGGCGGCCTTTTTCTGTTTATAACGACTAATTGAAGGCGTTAATTCAATTAGAACCACACACAACAATTCAAAAGCTTGCACAAAACTTAAGTATTTGTTATCCAACAGTTGTAAACTACTTAAAACAACTAGGAATATCAAAAAGGAGATAAAGGATATAAACCGAAATTATTTTCCAACCGACACAATACTATACAGATTATGCATAAAACTATAATATTCGAATAAAATGTTTACTATTATGATAAAAAAAAATATTTTACTTTTAAATCTCATCACTTAATCAATTGTGTGTATTTTTTGTGTTACTCTTAAGTTTAAAAATTGGATATGTTCTCAATTATCTATCATCGTATCATCTATAACCCAACCGGTGATCAACAATAGTTCAACGACCACAGGTTGAGAAATATTACTTGTAAAGAGTTAAATCGCAGTCTTTCTATTTACCACATTTTCTTTATAAAAAAGCAATTGTCAATTATTACAAAAATAAATACGTAGGTATAAACAGATCTTCAATATTATATTACGATACCGTACATGAATATCGTTAAGAAAATAAACAAACATATGCACAGATGTTTTAATTGACGATTATCAACTGAGCAATTACCAAAGCAGATGTAGTTCTGTCGTCACCACTGTTTTAGTTGGAATCTATTTTTAATAGACAACAACACTTATTCAGCACAAATACAATAGATTCGCGTTTTACTTCAATCAAAACGCATATATTTCATTACAAGCATTTTTTTATTACAGTTCTTCACTGTAACGACCTCTGTCTCGTTCTCAGAAATAAATAAAAAGTACGAGTTTAACTTTTATGTTTCTTTAAATAAGATCACAGGAAATAACTATTAATACTATTTTATTTTTAAAAAAACAATGCATGTACGTAGAAATGCAGACATAAATATCTATATATTTATATAATAGAGATAAAAGCTTCATTTTCAAATAAAAAGTAGCCAATACAAATATTGTTTATTTGAAGATAAACTCTAATTTTTTATAGCTTCTTAAATAAAACAAATAGAAAAGTCTTTGTTCGTATAGACTTTTCTATTTGAATATATTTCAGCAAGCACCTATCTAATTATTTTATTATTGCTATAAATTACCTACATATGTAATTTCTACTCACAAGTAATTTTCAGTGAATTAATACAAATATTTTTTTCTTTTAACTTTTATAAAATTAGGAAGAACTTGCTTTTTCTTTGAATTTTGATTTTCATAAATTTTGTATAAATGAGAAGCCAATGAAAAAAATTGTAGTTTCTTAAAAGTACGATGTTTGACACAAGTACGTAGGAGAAATTTTGCAAGTAAACTATAAATATAATTTTAATTGACATTAAGAAAATATTGCTATGAAATCAAAGTAACAAATGTTAAACGTAAAAAATGCAATATTTTTTTTCAAATACTGCAAGAGAATTCAAAATAATGCTATCAATTTTTTATACAAAAAAGCAATAGAAAGAATTCAATTGCAGAATCAAACTGTCAATACCATGTTAATAAAAAGTACCACACACCCAGTACGTAGACACAAATTTCGAAAAAGATAAACAGTCATAGGTAAGCTGTTTAAAAAATATGTCTTCAAAAAACAATTTGTTGAAAATATATTTCTAAAGTACACCTCTTCAAAAGTAAAATTCTTTAATATTATTTTTCGAAACTGGCCTGACCAAATCTGATTAGACCTGATCAGATCTTACTTAATTTCAACGACAGTTCAGCCAGTGAATTTAAGAAATGGGTAATGAATTTAATAAATACACACACACACATACATACACACACACACATATATATGTATATATATATATACTGTTCACTATCTAGTTTTCGTAAATATACAGTAGGTAATTTTATTATTTTTTTAAATTTACTGATATTTGTAAGAAAGTTTTAAAATTACAAAAAGAAATTAGAACTTAATTTCAATCATTCAAAAAAATTTTAGAGATATAAAAACTCCACTGTTTCTTCCCAGGATTTATAATACCACTTCTTCAATGAGATTTTCCAAATCTGATTTAATATGTATTGACTTTATGAGGATCAGATTTAATTCAAACTAAATCATCTCAATTTTTAAATACCTTTCAACAAACTAGACACAAAACAGTTCCCAAATGTTCAAATTATATAATCTCCCTATAAATATTAAGTATACAAATAAATTTGATTCCTTCTTTTATAGAAATCGAATGTTTATTCACGGAAAAATAGAATGAAATACATTTACATTCTCAAAATATCCCCCATTATTTTGTATAACTTGGCTCCATCTGATGAGTACATGACGAATCCCTTGTCGAAAAAAGATGTCTGCTTTGAGTCAATGAAGTCATCATTGTTTTTTGGACCTCTCCAAATCTCCTCCTCTTTAAAATGGGTATCAGCCAGTTGATACTGGAGCGACCGGAACAAATGATAAGATATTGGGTCCTTTTCACGACATGCGGCTGAGCGTTGTCATGTTACAAAATGACTTGCCTGGTTTCCTCGCCAGTGAATGATCTTTTTTTTCTCCTTCGTCACTCAAATGGATGAGATGTTATTGGTAAAGCTTTGAACTTACAGTCTTCCAGATTTAAGCATCTCATAATACACCATAGCCTTAATGTCCCATCAAATACACAATAACACTTTTTTGGCGTGAATATTTAGTTTCGGAGTCAATGTCGATGGTTCATCGGACGTAGTCCGTGATTTTTGGGATTGTGATTGTCCTGCAAAACCTATTTTCATCCCCGATTATGATTTCATGCAAAAAATCCTTCCTTTTGTATCTTATGAGAGAAGCCATATATGTATCGCACCTTTTTTCTTTGTCTCCCGGGCTGAGCTTATGTGGCACCCATTGGTCTGCATTTTGAATTTTTCCCAGTCGATCCAGATGATATAAAATGGTTTACTGGATAATTCCGAGCTGTTGAGCGAATTTCTGTTCAGTCTGAGCGGAGTTTTCACTTAACAGCTGCTCAAGCTCTTCGCCTTCAAATTTTTTCGGTCGTCAGAGACGTTCTTGATCCGAAAGATCAAAATCACCACTCCGAAACCTTTGAAACCATTTTTTTATGTCTTATGCGTAACAACACCTTTCCCCAAAACTGAACAAATCATTCTCGCGTCTTCGGCAGAGTTTTTTTTCAACTAAAATGCGAAAAATATGCAATAGCTAATATGCTGCTGTTCTGACGCCTTCGTGTTCACAACTGTTTTGTAAGGTTATACCAAATTTTTGGATAAGATATATAATGTTTTAAATGTTAAGATTGGCACTTCAAATTTCTAAAACGACGAGAAAATATTTTAAGTTAAAACAGAGTTATGATTAATTCAATTCAGAAGCACAGAATTAATGTGTACACCTAATATAATTAATAACAATATGTATATATATATATACCTGTTTACATAATTTTTAACACACGTATTTTATAAACATATACTCAATTGTATTAATCATTTGAAACAAATAAATGTATATATATATATATATATATATATCAACCTTATTACATAAACATATAATTGGTTCAAAATTCACAATGACAAAATGAGCCCATGCAATGTGCCAAATTAAATGGCAAATTACAATTGCACTTCGCGCACGTATATTTTTCTATTACAGCGTTTTCGAAATGAATATGAAGCAACTAAACGTCACTTAACTAGGATGAATTGAATAAAGAGGTCAAAAGTTAAAAATATAATATGTACATTTTGTTGTAATCGAGTAAACAACAAGTATAAAACCTTGAAATTCATTAATTATCAAAATACTTTCTGCACTTTGTTACTTAGATTATATGCTATATCTTCATAACAATTCTGCACTTTGTCACGTACGAAAAAAAAATTTTTTTGTCGAGATATATATATATATATATATATATATAATAACACATATGTTGTTATTAACATAAATATTTTTTATTATGAAATTTTGTCATATTTTTTAATTGTTTCAATTTCAGTTAAAATATTTTCTTCATTCATTTCTATTTTTTTTTTATTTAATAGAATCTAGTTTATACATTTTCACATTCATAGTAATGAAAAAAGTGATAAAACAATAATTAATCTATTTTTAATGTGGATATCTGTTTTTCATGTTATCCAGACAATAAAACAATGACCCTGATCGATTAAAAAGTTATAATTATAGTACATAATTTTGATTTATTTATCTAGTAAAATAAATTTTATAACTATTTAATAACCAATAAGTAATTTTATAAAAAAAGAGATAAAATCACGAAATAAATATTGTAATTATATTAATATGTTAGTAAATATTAGTATTAAATTTCGTATTCATTTTAACAGTAAATTTTTTACATATTTCTGCAAATATAAACGTTCTCTATGTACTGAAACTACATTAAATAAGTTAATAAATAAAATCGTGGAACTGTAACAACACGAATAAACACGGAACCCTATCAGTACGGAAATGTTTTATTCATTTACCAAAAGAATATTTTTTCAAATTAAAAAACTTTTCATCAAAATTGTACACAACATCCCTGTTCCAATATTGCAATATCATTCAATAACTATTCATTTAACTATTAGCAATTTTTCATAATATAGTTTTGAAACTGATTAAATTCACTTTGACAAATCATTTTTTTTACTTTTCTTATAAACCATAAAAAAATCTTATCAAAATTGGACAATAATTAATTATTGTTTATTTTTTATTGTTGATTATTCGTATTTAGATGGAATACTATCATCTTCCGAGCATTGAAGTATAGAAAATTCGGATTTTTCTGTACCTTTGCTCTGAGAATGATGACATAACTATCGAAATGAACATAAGCAACAATAAAATACGATCAACAATAAATTATTGAAGATTTTGGATCATAAAATGTGTTGTGGTTTGTGTGGTGAGTGGAAAATTTATTTGTGAATAATATCAAATGATTGAAAATCGAATAGGGAGAATCTAATACTTACTTCATTGTTTAAATAATTTATTGCAGTTACATTAAAAATTAATATCAATTATATATTATTGTATTAATAAACAATCTTGGCTATTAAATTATTCACGTAAAAAAAGATATGTTTACTGAGTAATAACAGACAAAATAAAATCGTGTTTATACAATTAAGATCAAACAATTTTAAAGTAATATTCATTTAGTTTCTTTTTTATGACAACTTAGTATTTTATGATCGATTTTTATTATTAAATAATAAAAATGAAAATAAAAATTATTATAGATCGTAAAAAAATGATATTTTTTAAAAATGTTATTAATTGAATAATATATATATATATATATATATATATATATATATATATATATATAAATATATAAATATATATAATAATATATATATATATTATGTATATATATATATATATATATATATAGTATAAATCAGGTGTACAAAAATTGAGTAAAATGTTATGTAACATTTTTACTGATAGAAATTTTTTTGTTATTTGCATAAATATTCATGCCAACACTTAAATACATATTTCAAAAATGACAATATAGGTTATATCTTAACGACATTGGAAATTATGTCTGAATTGCTATTAAACATTTAGTGCCAAAATGTGGTTGTCTACGAATATAAAACAATCATTATTATTATTACGTCTATGGCACTATTGCCAATGAACCATATTTTCAACATTATTTTTAGACATTTGTATACGAATAGTCATATATATATATATATATATATATATATATATATATGTGTGTGTGTGTGTGTGTATGTATGTATACACACGGCCGTAAACTATATTGGGAATTTAAGCATGGAAAAGTTGGGAGTTTGTCAAGGTCTCGTGCCTCTTCAAATCAGAGCTCATAAAACCTATTTATGCACAAAATTTAATCATTTTTTCTGTCTGATTCATTTCTAAATTGTACAGAAAAAATTAACTTATTTTTTCAATACAAAATGAGTTCTGTATGAAATATCCATTTTTGTAATACTCTGATTTATAATAATTTACCGAATGAAAAGAAAGTTGTAAAGTTAGATTATGAACTATTTTTTATTTCTTGTTCAATTTGCTAAGATTTTCTTACTATTTTTTATATTGAAGCTTTTTTTAGAGTATATATATATATATACAAATATTATCTAGTTGTAAAATAAAACAGTATACTAAGTAAAAAAATCGACATAATTCTAAAAAAGTTGATAATTTCTAATAAAATTTTATATGTGTATTGTGAAAATTTGTGAAACTTCATACTATAATAAAAATCAGAACAATAATACGTACAACTAGGAAAGATGCAGAATAATGTGATATTCATTAATTTTTAAAACTTGCTAGTTATTAATTTCCAATTAAGTATATATTATATCATAAATACAATATTTATACATATTTGTTCAAATATCTTTTTTACATTTTGAATATTTAACTTTCATTTCATTTCAAACAAATTCATTGCCAGATTTGTATCACAGGTGTTCTTAGACAGTACGTTTTTAATCTTATTTCATCTTTCTTTAAGAAATACAAATATAAATTAAATCCTAAAGAACTTGAATTCACTAATTTTGTTTGTTGTTTCTTATAAATTGTCTAGATTTTTTGTTTACAAATTGGTCGTTTTTTAAATTTATATCAAACATTTTATTACATTAATAGTTTTTGTTATTGCGGCTAAATTAATTTTTCGTTCCTACATAAACCAGAATTTTCTCTGATCAAGAATGTGCAGAGCGCTTAAATTTTATCTATAGAAAAATCAATAATCAAAATGTGCATGAAAAAAATATCTTTTTTGTACCTTAACAATTTGAGAATGGCATTGCATCATAATCGAAATGCATGTAAACAACAATCAAATTATTCAATATTTACTTATTCAACATTTTTAATCAGAAAATAAATTACTTTACGGGAAACAAAACATTTATTTGTAAAAATAACTTATATTACTTTAAATATTTAAATTGTTAACTATATGTATACAGACACACACACAAATACGCACACACATATATATATATATATATATATATATATATATATATATATATATACTATAATACAAATGTTTTTAAATGTATTTTAACTTTTACAGGGCGATCTATCGCAACAAGAAAAAAAAGCAGTATTCCTCACAGTACATGATTTAGGATGCAACCGTAAGTAACATTTGTTTTATTTATTACAATACCAATAATAGTCAAAAAAATCTTATAAATGCTACATATATGTTTACAAGTATTTAGTTTTATTAAAAGATTATAAAACGGCTGTGCCCAATCAGAAAGAATGGTTAACTGAGAAGGTTAATATTGTAAGTTACACAGGGTGTCTTTGTATTACTGTAATAAAATTTAGTTTGAATTCTTAACATCACGTTCGAAAATTATCATACTATAACCAAAATATGTTATTTTTTATATTAAAAAAATACATCATTCTCAATGGAAAGAATAAGCATATAACTGCGTAATAAAAATAAAAACTAAAAACGTTTAGTCTAATTCGTTACTAAGATGCAAAAAATTAAAAAATGTAATTAATAAAAAGCGAATCGACATTGATATATTAAATGATAATATAAAACAGTTATAAATTTTAAAGATTATTTCATTTATGAAACATTAGTATATTATAAAATTACTGATTAAAAAAATAAACATTAAATCATAAACTACCCATTTTTTCAGTCTATGAAAAACGATCTACGCTTACATGTTTAATTATTTAATATCGGATCATTAAATATGAATAAATTACATATGTTTAGATATTTGTACACAATATATAAAAGTTGATATATATATATATATATATATATATCTGTGTGTGTGTGTGTGTACAGTGTTATTTATTGTTCATTGAATAAAAATTATACATTTGTATTTAAATACCTGACAAGGAATCACATATATTTAAATAACAAATGTGTTATTATCGGATTAATGTGCCCTCTAAAAATAGAACATTACTTTGACCTTGTATTTTTATTGTAATACATATGTGATTTCTGTCATAACACATAATATGATTAAATTACCTAATGGTATGTAATAATTTGCATACATATATGTTTGTTTATGAACTATGTGACAAAAATATTATCACTTAAGTGGTTTTGATATTTTGCAATAGTGAAGGGGATCGATTTAACAAACATGTATTAAATTTATGTTAGATTGTACCGAAAAAGTATATAAATAACTATTTACGGTATTTTAGTTAAATGTAGATAGAAGAATGATTGATTATTTCCTATAAAATTCAAATATTATTTTACGTGTGATTTTAACTAAATAATTATAAAAAACTTGAATTATGATGATGCATTATTGATCAATTCTATGTACAATTTGAATTTGAAGAAGTGCTGTAGTAATTCAAACAATTATTTGAATTACTACAGCACTTCTTTACGAAAAAAATATAATATATCAGTTAAAAAAGTAATTGAAATTATATTTATTTAACAGAGTGCTTAATTTTGACATTTAAATAATTTTTATTTTATTTTTCCATGTATGATTATAAACTTTGGATATTTGTATTTCTTTTTGTGTATATATACAAACATGATATATATATATATAAATTAGTCAATTTAAACAAATCTGAATAAAAATATTCTACAGGCTCGGCTTCAGTTTAAATTATTATCACAGATATTTACACAAAATTGAAGAAACGAACAATAATTATTAAATAATCTTGTTATTACAAGGAGGAATAATATCTTGTTAAATTAAGTTGAAAAAATTGTATGTCAATACTCATCGGTATTTATAATTAAAATTTGTGTACAAAATAACTGGAATAAATAAAACAAGAAAATCAACTATTCTGCAAGAATCAAAAGTCTTATTAAAGATATTTGTTAAGGTAAAACTAATCATGAAACTTATTATGAAAAAGTTAAAGATTCTTCTTTACTGTAAGGATTGTAATAAAAAAAATGCAAAAATAACGAACATTTACTAATTAAGAAGGGATATAAATGAGGAAATTTGTTTTTGCTCAAAATGAATACTACTTAAGCGAGAGATTCAACAAATCTAATAAAACCAATAAATAATTTAACAGACAAAATTTTGACAGTATTCCAAAAATTATCTAAATAATCTATTACATAGATACTGAAAAAATAAACTTTAATTGACATATTTAGCAGGACAACATAATTATATTTGGATTAAATCACAAAAAAAAGTAAATTGTTTATCACTAATTCGAAAATTGGAAAAATACTTTAATTAGCGATGAAAGTAAAGCTTTACATATCATATTTAGCAGGAAAATATAATTATAATTGGATTAAATCACAAAAAAAATGTTCATAAATAATTCGAGAACTAGAAAAAAAATAATTAGCGATGAAAGTAAACTTTAGTGTCCATGGATTTGATATCAAACAAATTATTTGGAGAAAAGTCAATATGGAGTAAAACGACGGTTGTGGGATGAAAATGTGTGGTAGATGATCATTTTCTTGTAATTTTTTTATTTTCTCTGATAATTTCTAATATTGACAAGTAAATATTATTTCTACATTTGTATATATATATATATATATATATATATATATATATATATATATATAAATATACATATATATTAAAACAAAAAAATGTGTTTCCTTCATTGACTTATTTATTGTAGTACAAAATAAATTAAAGTTTCCATATAAAATAAATCAGTAATTACAATCTTAGTTATTTTAAAATTCAATTCTATTCATATTTTTATGAATAAAACTATTACGTTATATAAGATAAAAAAAACAGAATATTTAATTAAAAACTTAATATTTTCGACATAAACGGAAAACAATGTAAATTCATTCTTTAACTATTTTCTGGCATTTTTAAAAAGTGAGTTAAAAATAAATGTAAAATAATATAATTTTTTCGATAATTGAACAATGCAGATAGTTGATATAGACTAATCTTTTTTAACACTTCATATTATATATCAGACCTTGTCATCTTCTAATGAAACATCTTCAATACCAATGGTGGACATTGGTGGTTATAATTATATCTATTTTTCTTTAGGTAAAAATATATTGATAGAGTTCCTTTTTTCTAATGTTTTATCATATTTTAAGTATAAATTGTATCTAATTATTCTGTATAATGAGGCTCTGTCTTTAAAAATCTTAATAATTCACTCTAAAATATAATTGTTGAATAATTTGTGTAGAGTTGAAAAGTCTACAATTAATTTTCTTATATATATATATATATATATATATGAGATTAAATTATAATATATATTTTTATATATTCATTGTTATTAACATATCATTAAATTTGTTTAGACAAATCGTTCCACGAGTTCATAGAACACACCTCTATGTCAGAAATTCGAGACCGTTCAATTTTTATTCATGTAGATGCGCCTGGACATGAGGATAATGCTGAACCACTGCCTGATTCGTAAGTATGTTAATCTAAAATTACTTTACCAATTTAACCAATTGTAGATTTTTTTTGAAAATTTATCAGCATGTATACTGATAATAATAATTTGTATTCACGTATCGTCCTGTTTATGCACTTAAATGCGCAACCTTGGCATTATGTATGTCAACTCTATCATGAATTTACATACAATAAACACGGTTGATGTAAATAATGACTTGAATATAACAAGTGCAACAATCTTAGGTAATTTCAATCAATATTATCTTCGCAAGATCTAATACAATAATCATCTTTTCCGTATTAAAAAAAATGCATACTTAATTCAATACTTAAAACGTGGCATTATATCAAGTATTCGGTAATAAAATTACAAAATAAATAAGTTAAATTATGTTATAGAAGACTGTTCTTGTGCTTGATAAGAGAACATATACAGTGTAGATTTTATAAGAAGTCTCCAACAGTTTTACGATGCTCTTTTTCATTTCTCCATTCATTTTATTTTGAAAGAACTATTTTTTTCAATTAACAACAAATTATTTTCTGTAATTATACGCTATGGATATTTTAACAATAAACATATTTCATTTGTCTTCTTTTTTATTGTCTTTTTGTATTAAATGCTATAAATGTTGACCTAAATATCATTGACGATTATATATATACACACACACACACACACACATACGCACACATACACACACACATATATATATATATTCAAACATGTATATCACAAATCGCATATAAAATTCATATTTTTATTTAAATTTCCATATACTCATATGTTCTTTCATTCATAATATTGTGATAATATGATATATATAATGATACATATTAAACAAGATTAGTACAGAAATTATTTAACAGTAATGTATAAATTACAATACACATCTGTTGTTGATGACATTTGAAACCTAATATGAAATCCTAGCTATGCAACTGTGTTCAAAATATGTACATAAAAAAATCGTATTGAATTGACACATAAATAAACAAAATTTGAAAGTCAAATTAATATTACAAAATAATTTTTTATTGTAATATATAACCAGTAGAGATTTTTTTTAAAAAATAGCTTATTTACAAATAACTTACAATTTTTCCAATTGAACGATAAAAAAATAACAATAAATTCATTTAAATTCAACGAAATCAATGTACCTAAGGTATAATTAAAATAAAAAATGTTCATTTGTATAAAATAAAAGTCTTGAGTTTTTTATATAAATGCAATTATTTATCATTCAACAAAATATTTTTTTTTATTTATCATGCATAGCTGTTTTATTAAATGTATCATAATTATTAGAATATATTTTCGGAAAAAGTTGTAGACAGTCAGATATTATTCCAAATCTTATATTTCATAGTATAAAAAATATTTTTTGAACATGTACAATATTATTATTTACATATAAATGAAAAAAAATATATTTCAGCAAAAATAGTTTCAGGCTTAAAAGGACAATTAATATTAAATTTATATATTTCATGATGTGCCAGTGCTAAAGCCTACTGAAAAATCAAATCTCAATTTTTTTCAATTGAAATGTGTAAAACACGTAGAAAGTCTATACATGATTGACATTTATATAGTTAGGTTTAAACCAATAATCTTTTATTGGTTAATAAATGTAAAAATATTTATATTTTAATAATAAAATGTATTTTAATAAGAATAAAAAATTTAATAAATTATTTTCGTTTTTAAGAATATTGCACTTTTGTGTATGAGAAATATTCCCATTTCGAAATAAATTTAGTTATACTTTTATTGTAAAATAGACAATAAGTATCTATTTCTGATAACATTTTGTTGGCATTATAAATTAGGTCAAAATGTGTATTTTTTACGTAAACAATTAGCAGTATTGTCACATAATACATTTTGAACACAGTGCCAAATAACTATTAGTAAATGCATTTTCTATGCCAACAAAAAATATGCAGAAAATATTTAATACTTCCCAAAAAAATAGTTATATTTTAAAACTCATAAATAATTTTTAAGTAAACAAAAAGAAACATTTCCAAATTATATAAATTTCTAAATGAAGGCATTCATTAACTTCATTGTAGTTCAATCACCTCGGAAGTTTTTATATGCAAATCAGAGTGATAAAACATCTATAAAAATTATATTGTTATTGGAATCATTTTTTTTATCAATTAAATACCGATCTAAATATTGACACGTTTTTTTTATCAATCATAATGTATCGTGTTGAACACAAGGACATTTTGTAAAAACAATTCGATAATTAATATGACAAATTAATAAAGAAAAAACAGCTTAAACCGGATTAAGCTGGTTAAAATATAAGCAATGAATACCAGTACTATTTACCACATTTGCTAATTGAGGTTAATTGTGTTCCATAAATTTAAATTGAGCAAATTGATAGTCGGCTACAAAATTAACATGATGTTTACATAGGCGTGCTACAATAATATTGCTTTTGTTCAAAAATTTCCATAATTGTCGAGTGGATGGTTTGAACGACGATACGTGATCATTTGCATGAAGTAAAAAAGATTTTACAGATTGAAACGATTAAGGAATTTAAACGGAAAACGTCAATCTTTTTTAATGCTAATAGTGTAAATATGGAAAAGTTATATTCAGAAATTGCAATGTCTTGATGAAATGACGAAAAAGATATGTTTGTTACATTCTGAGCAAAACAAACAAATCAAAATTCTTTCTATACGAAAATAAATACATGATATTTATTTGCTTACTTTAATTCGTACTTCAACCTGTTAGCTACGTATGACGATTATACTCGTCATGACGATGAATTTGAATAATAAAATTATTGGTTTTTCAAAAAAATCAAATGCTATTTCTTTACAGTTTAATTCAATTTTACAGACTCTGGATATATTCTGTCTTTGACGAGTATACTCGTCATCCTTTCATTTTTGCGACACAATGTAGGTACACAATTTTAAAATAACGCGACACAACTAACAGGTTAATACATTTTTATTGTATATATTTACTAGCAATTTTTTAAAAAAGATATTTAATTGTTCATATTTCTTTCATTTTTTCATTACTACATAGCTTATTGTGGGTAAAAATAATTTAAAAAAAACTAACAAAAATATCTATGAAATCACAACTTTAAATATCGTTTTTCTATATGTTTCAATTTCATATTAAATTTCTTAATATATGTTCACTTTTAATTTCATTGACTATCCATTTTTTCACAATAAATTGTAAAAGTTATTATCTATAATTATATATATATATATATTACAAACCTGTCAACTACCACAAGTTTTCAAAAATTTAAATAATCTCCTATTAAAGGTCTTTAAAATTAATGTAAATAATATTCATTTCTTTATATTTATTAATAAAATTGATAAAAGATTATTTTAATAGTTTATCTATATTATAGACATATTTTTTGAATAATTATATAAACTATATACTTGAAAAATGTTTCATTTTCATATTATAAAAATGCCTTTTTAATACAATTCTTTTGTTTATTGCAATATAATTGAATGATATATACTGTTTCTCACAATTTTAATTACTAGTCTATTAACTTTTTTTAGTTGTTATGTCAGTTCTAAAAAAATACAATTATATTCATAAAAATTCATGAAATATAATTAAATTTTTATTTAAACTTGGATTTTGTATAACACTTTCTAAAAAAGATTTCTTTCACTCCAATAAATTAGTAAATCGTTAAATTTTATAGATGTATTGAAAGAAACCATTATTTATGTTAAGTATATGTTCTAGATTTATATGTACCTTACCCCAGTTCAATTTTATAATAATTTCAAGTGATATAGACATTTATATAAATTTAAATAAAAAATCAAAATTATTTATATTAATAAAATTATAGATTTTATTTATCAATTTAAATATACCAAATATTTCTTTTTGAAATGATTTAAAAACATAGATAAATTCCTGTTTTTATATTTACAATTTGTATAAAAAAAGTATAGAGCATAGTGTATAAAATTTTTGAAATTTACATACCTAACATATGTAAATTTTATATACAAATTGAGAATTAAATTGAAATAAAATATATTTTTTAGGATGTGTAATCATTTGTCGCAAAAATATAAGATAACAGTAATTATTTCGAAAACATATCATTAATTGAATTCATTTATTAAACTCGTATTATGTTGATCATCTCATTTATTGTATTTATATTTAATAAATTAATTCATGACTTCCATACAAATGTTTATGTTTATAGATTCATGTTTCCAACATTTCAAGTATTTGGAGAAAGTCTAATCACAGTTTTGGACACACTTCAAGTAAAATATGTTGTAGGATTGGGAGAAGGTGCAGGAGCAAATGTACTTGCACGCTTCGGTCTTGCACACTCATCTCGAATACTTGGTTTAATTCTAATTAATTGTACTGGCAGTGCAGCTTCAGTTAAAGATTCAATAAAAAATAAAGTATGTATTTATTATTATTGTTAATACTCATAACATTGATACATTAATTACATTAATAACAATTTAATTTTTTTTAATTACAATCATTATTTAGGTATAAATCAAAAATCTTTGATTAAATGAATATAAAAATTAAACTAATTAATATTTATAGACATACAGTTATTAAATAGTCAAATATCATTATTATTTAATGTTTAATATCATTATTTAATGTTTATTTCATTAGAAAATATGACTTGAATTATTCTATTAGATGTTCACATTTTAAACAAATTTCAAACAATTTTTTCAGTATATTAGTTGGTCAGGTAGATCGAGTGTCAGTCAATCAACAGAAGATTTCCTTGTTTACCACAAATTTGGTCACGTAAGTTCATGTTTAATTTTCAATAATAAGTAAACAAATACTGTATGTGATTTAATTTGCATGTTTTAATTTAATTAGAAAATCTTCAAAGATACTTCTAATACAGATAAAGAGAAGGTAGTTGAAGATTTTCTGAAACGACTCCATGGCTCGTTAAACAGTCGCAACTTGAAGCAATATGTAAACGCATTTTTAACGTAAGTGAAAATAGTTTCTATCTTATATATATATATATATTTATATGTATATGAATGCACTCATACTTACAAAAAATATAAATTTATAATAGCATTCTGTGCAAAAATTTGTTATAAAAAATTATTATATAATAAATTGTCTTTTCGATATAGTTGATTACAATATAAAAAGATGTGATATTCTGTTCCTTTATTAATGTTAGTAATTTTATTTACATCAATCTTAAAAAAAAATAATACGACAATAACTTCTTTCTAAAAGAGATTAAAAATCAGTCATTTCCAAAGATTACTTTAATTATGTTGTAAATATCTCTTTTTAGATGATATAATTATTATAAATCTTTTTGAATTAATATTTATTGTTTTTAAATTTTAGCCGTAAAGATTTGTCACTGAAAGACTGCAAAGTTGATATTCTTCTAATAACTGGACTTAGTAACCCCTATGCAGCAGTAGTTGAAAAACTTTTCAAAGATATGAATAAAGAAAAGACAACACTGTTAAAAATGGAAAAAGCTGGTGATGTTATGGCAGAAACAGTATGTATACTCTATATTTATTTAATATACATTTTTAATTTATATTCTCTATACAGCGATGTGATTAATTATTGCTTATGAAATTGTAATTTTTTCTCATACTCTCTGTTGAATATTATGTTACTGATCTTAGTTGAATCACTCATGTACCATTCTACTAGAACTTGTTTTGTCTCTTAAGTTTTTGATCTTCAGTTAGCTTCTTATTTTAAAAATTATGTAAGTATAACTAAAATATAAAAACTAGTAACGGAATGCAATGTGGATGATTCAACAGAACCAACATTAGTAACACAAACATATAAATTTGGAAAAAGATTTTTTTATTCACTAAAAAAGCTTTCTTTTTATAGCCAGCAAAAGTAGCACAAAGCATTCTACTGTTCTGCAAAGGTCAAGGATTATTATCCTCCGTAATGATGCCTGGTGTCGATCGTCGTTTGTCTCGAGGAATGAGTATGGAGGAATACGACAAACCTAATATTAGAAGATTGTCACTTACACCTAACACACATTAGTACCTGCATCATTCATTCACATTGATAATAATAACATTTTAATATTTTTATTACATCATATTATTGATTTATGTTCTACAGAGTTTTACATCACATGTTATTTTTTGCTTTTTAAAATAAACCGTTAGCTTTTATTCAAATAAATTTGTTTATAATTAACTGCTGATTCAATTTCATATCAATATTCATTGTGAAGTCAATTCATCAAATGTAAATTTTTACTATCAACTTTTACGCAACAGAACTCATTACTGTGTTAAAAATATATAAATATGATACATTCACAATAATTAACAGTTTATAATTTATAATAAAAAAAATATGCCAAAGGAATTGAATATTTCTAATATATAAACTATTTTTTTATATAATCAGTGCAAAACTAAGATATGATGTTGTGCAGCTATTTTATTTTCTAGGATTTATTTTAAAATATGGTTATAATGATTTAGTATTATAGAAGTAATGTTTTAATAAAAATATTACTAAAAATAAAATTGTTTGATGTTCTTTGGACCTATCAAAATAAACATAATTATTCATAAATAATCATGTTCATAAAAAACGTTTATGTATATATATATATATATATATATATATATATATATATATATATATATATATATATATATATATATATATGTATATATATATATATATGTATATATATATATATATATATATATATATATATATATGTATATATATATATATATATATATATATATATATATATATATATATATATATATATATATATATATATATATATATATATATATGTATATATATATGTATATATATATATATATATAAATATGTATATGTATATATATATATATATATATATACATATATATATACATATATATATATATATATATATATACATACATAATTAAAATATCTAAGGTCTTGAAATATCTAAGGTTGTGCATTGAAGGTAATTATTTTAATTATCTAAACGATTTATTCTTGTCTAATTGATTAAAAAAAAAAAAAAAAACAATTTTCTTTTAAGGTCAATTATTTTTAATTTTGATACCTTTTTTGTCAATTTATTACAAAGAATAATTACATTGTAAATAATTATTATTGTACATGAAACTTCAGACATTGATAATTAATCAAGTGTATTAACCAAATTAATTTAAAGTAAAGCATACAGTAAAATTTAAAATTTAGTATCAAAGATATATATATATATTTACACACACACATATATACATACATGTGTTTCATGGAGCATGTGCAATTTCTAGTAAATATATAATTTATTCTTCCCAAAAATGTCTAAATAAATAAAGATCGACATTTCAACTTTAACAGGATACATGAAATTAAAAGCTATAAGAAGTTTGAGCCTCTAATTTTATTGTGAGATAAATTCGCTTCATCCACAAATTTTATATATCTCTTTCTTTCCTTTCTTGGTTAAACATTGTAGTTTACTTGCATATATACTAAACGAAAATGTTTTCTGCTTTTTGAATAAACAAGTGAAAGTATTATTTTTATATATAGATTTTGACTAAATCTTTTTTTTTATATTATCGTTTGTTATTAATTTTTACATAGAAAAAGTGTACATCTTTCATCTACGCCACTCGTCTGAATTCAGTTCATTAAAATGTATCAAATATATTTTCCAGACCTGTTATATGTACCTAAAAAGTTAAAAACCTAAAAAGTATTAATCAAAAATAATATAAAATAAACCTAGCACAGTGGTATGTGTGATATGCGAAACAGCTCTTCCGTGAAGGTGTTCTCAACAAGTAAAGGAATATTTTGGTAGACACTCCGAATCGTGCTGATTGAAATGTGAGAAGCACCTCTCAGGGGGATATGAAAAACAGCTCTTCACAACTTTGAAAAAATCCCCAATATAGAACACGTTCAGGAATTTTCAACGATGTGCGTTATGAGTTACAGTGCTCGGAATCTCAATGTGAGGGAGAAGGATAATATTCAAGAATTGGTTCTACAAGACGAGGGCTGACTTGTATATTTCATTTCGACGAAGCAAACTCCTGGGTTTGTCTCTAATGTGCATAATTTTTGATAGTCCGAATAGTATAATAAAAAAATATAATATTTATTTAATATATATACAGGGCTGAATTTACACTAGGTACCGTCATTGGGCCACCAGTCAAATGCCGCTCCTTCCCCCTTAAATGTTACCAAATGAATTAAGAGAAATCCGTGATTAATTGTAATTTCGAGAACATTTCAACCGAAAAAATTTAATGATCACTAAATAATTTATAAAATTTTCCATTCATTTAATTTGTTAACAGAAACAAATTATGAAGTTCTGTTACATAAATTTCAAAAACAAAATTTGAACTACAAAAATTTTTAGATTTAATATTTCATTTCTTATTTGAACTATCTGTAAACTAAAATTATGATTGAAAATAAAATTTTCAGCTTTTCAAAATTTGTCGCCTATCAAAATTTTCCGCCTCAAAATTTGTTACCCTGTGGCAGTGACCTCATGTTACCCTACTCTAAATCCTACGCTGCATTTATATGTATATATATATATATATATATATATATATATATATATATATATATATATATATATATATAAATAACAACAGCTTTGTGATATATTTGTGATAATGATTATATAGATATAATGACTTTTAAAAAAATACGTTTATTGTTTCATTTGGTTCATGAATAAGCTTATAATTGACAAGTAGGCGAAAGTAGCTAACCCGAGGGTTAATGAGGGCAGCGAACTGGGTGTTGTTGTTATAAGCCCTATAGTATATATATATATATATATATATATATATATATATATATATATATGTATATATATATTAATATTAAAATCATGCTATATTTTTTTCAAACAAATGTAAATAAAAATAATAATATTCCCAAGATTTTTAAACACTAAAAAGAATTACAATTAAAAAAAATAATTTAGTTAACGTTTATAGCAACAAGTATTTACTGCAAATATTGTTGATTACCAAAATCATTTTTTTTCCAAATAAATAATTGGTATTTTTTTCTGTTTCTAGAAACTTGCCTAATTATTAAAGATTCTTCAAAAAGTATATTTTATGCGGTTATTAGGATGAAAATACTTTGAGGTATGAAAGTACTGTCAATATCAATATTAAAAATCTTTTTTAAATACATTTAAAGTTTACTACGTGTTAAAATGTAAAATTTGTGTACATGTTACTCGTGTAAATGTTTTTTGTGTAAATGTTGCTACTTATTAAAATGTAATTTTAGTACTAACTCTAAAAAATGTTTTTATAACGTAATTATCTTAAAAATAAATATTTTTAAAAAAAAAATTATTAAGACATATTTGAAATTATACACGATGTAAATTTATCAAATACTAATATTAAAAAAAAACTATTACAAGGAAATTAAAATCATTTGATCGATAACTTTACTACGTACATTCGAATACACTTGACTATGTTTGTTAATTACGAAATTTGTGCTATTTTCAATTTTCATTGGGTAAAAGCGTCCAATGCGTGTTATGATATAACAATGTAAACACAATTACAATAAAATTTGCACACATACTCCAATACGTCAATTATATAAATTTATTGTGATATTGACCTTAAAAAAATTAAACTTTCACTGTCAAGTAGCGTATACCAAAATATACATGGATTGTTTTGAAATAAAAGTAACAAAACAGGTTTTCTACTGATGCAATTTATTAATGAATGAAACTATCAGTATATAATTTTGTGTTTGCATAATTAACAGAAGTATACCATTAATTAAAAAGTGTGAATTTTAAACGAAAACGTGTTAATAATTATTACTATATCTCTTTTAGTTGCATTGCTAGAATATTGAACCACATTTATGAACCATTTTAATAATACATTGTTCTGGTAATAGTCTGCATTTTGAAGAACTGTAGTTTTTGTTGATCCACTATAAAAAAGACACATTAACACATTAACTTAAAAAAAAGACACACTAAACGAACATATAGATACAAATAGTTATGCAAAAACTTATAGTAGAAAAACAGAAACTCAAATATTGCAAAAGGACAAAGACCACCGAGTCAATGGACCAATGAATGTTAAAAATATACAATTATAGTTTTAATTTGCATAATATTTCTTTATGTCTGTTATGTCTTCTTTTTATTTCATATATATATATATATATATATATATATAATTTCAAAATTTAATTTTATTGGGAGGTAATTATTTTATTGGAGCATTTACTCATTTTAAATTATATCCACTTTGATATTAATTATATTTTCTCTATTAAATGTTTTATATATATATATATATATATATATATATATATATACCAGAGGGCTCTCCCCCTGCTTGCTACGCTCGCCCGCGCCCGAAGCAGCTTTACACTCCGCTCGCTCTCCCTCAACGAATAATAGAATAGAATATAATATTTGGTATAATTTCAAATTTTATATAATATAGAAATTAATAAATTATAGGCACAAATAATCCGCGTAAAATGTAAGCCGTATTTTTTTTATTGGAAAAGTTTATAAAAATTAACAACAAAATACAATGTTAAAATGTGTGACAATTTTTTACTCTAAAGCTTCAGTGAATATAATATTTTGAATAAATTTCTTATCATTTTCACACTTAAATCGTATACGCTCGTTCATTGTACACCATGAGAGAGTTAGATATATGCGACTGATGTCGACCGATCAGAACAAAGACAATGCCATCTCCATCAACCAATTAGAACATAAATAAAATTTCCAAAAAGTGTACACGGGACTGATTTTTAATTATAGAATGATACTTAAATACAGTGTATATATATATATATATATATATATATATATATATATATATATATAATAGGGGACTCCACCCACTACTCCCTACGCTCGCCAACACCGGACTCACTGTACTCACTTATTTATTATAAGCATGTAAGTACATGCAACCGAATGAAACAATAAAAATATGATTATTTATCTGTTACCATGGATTCATTTCATAAATTATTTTTATCTCTCTATCAGCCAATCAGAACACGAATAATCGATTACACATGGCGACGAACATATTTTGATTTTTATTGATATGTATATATATATATATATATATATATATATATATAGACATATATATATATATATATATATATATATAGACATATATATATATATATATATATATATATATATATATATATATATATATATATATATAGACATATATATTAGCGTGTTATTCTATAAATGATGAACTCGTATCCAGTAGTAAACACATATCAAGTCTAGAAAAACTAATGTTGTTTAGAATAAATAACTACTAGAAAGTTTACAAATTGAAATCTGTTATTTATTATAATAAAAGTATACTAGAATTTCTTGTCCATACACGAAACTCGTTAATCGAGATGGTGTATTTTAGAGAAATTCTACTATAGATATAATGCAGAATAAATAAAAAATACAATGATTTATTTTTAACTTTACATACCGGTATAACTCGTCTATTCCTTATTGTTGTAAAATCAAATTTCAACATATTTTTACATAATAAATAATAATCATATCGTTTTTTTTTAATTTATTTTTCAAAACTGTCAAGATTAAAATCTATCAAGTTTTTTTATTAAGGAAGTAAATCTGTTTAAATCAATTATAACACACTACAATATTGAATTCTAATTCATGACATATTGATCACCATTCAATGTGCTGGCTGTTTTGTTACAAACTTTTTAAATACTTTGTCTTATATTAAACAATTCATTTTAATTTTTTTATATTTTCATAATTTGAATATTATCTTGAATCTTAATACTAAAAAAATATTTTTATGTGAAGATAAATAAAATAGTTTGTATAAAAATTAACTAAAATGAATTTTTTAAATGATACGAATTTTTTTTAAAAAATCGTTAAAATAAAACATAATAAAACACATTTTATTAAAAATAGTAATAAATGGTTTATGAAAAATGATTTAAAACCTTTTGTTAAAAAATATGTTTGTATCTAACATGCAAATAGCAAACATCTTATTTGTTTTACCTTAACTTTTATTTGTGTATTCAATCAGTTGATTATTTTATGTCTTCTAAAATATTAAATAATTAGAAATTTCACTAATAATATTCTACAAAAAGTTTAAATAGAAAATACAATTCTAGAAATAACAACAGTAACTCAAAAAAAACTGTGCTTGAAAATGTGCAAACCCCATATAAATTGTAATTTATGTATTCCTTATAAAGTATAATTTAATAAAAAGAATAATGAATTTTATAAACGATGTCAAATAAAAAAATGAATAGTTTTATTTACAAATTGATTCAAATGCAATGACTATTGACGGTGCTTCGTACAAAAAATGCATACAACCTAAAAATAACTAGAAACTAGCCAAACAGAAATTATTTAATTATTTATTTTTTGTATCTATACATATTTGAAAGTTTTACTTTGTTATATTTAAATTTATCTGAACAGAAAGTAATATTTCTTATGCACTTCTTAAAATAATTTTTGATTCACATTTTAATTTATATATATATATATATATATATATATATATATATATATATATATATATATATCCTTTTATATACAAATATAAAATATTCAAATTAATAATTACATCAATTATATTCTACATGTAAAAGTATGACATAATTACAGTAAAAAAACATTAAAAAATAAAACACACTCAAATATCATACTTACTTTCCAAATATTAGGTTGGTAAGAGAATAATTGCGGTTTATGACCTTCAAATTTATATACATTTTTTAATTTAAGTAGTTTTAAGTGATCCGGAACTGCTGGATGACTAACGCCTAACTTTTGTGCAAGCTCTCGAATTGTTGTGCGTGGTTATGATTCAAATAATGCCATCAGTTGGTCGTTAAGAACTGAAGAAGGAAGCCCGCGACCTTCTTCATCTTCAAGGCTTTCGTCCACAGCACGAAATTTTTTGAACCACTACTTTACTTATACTTTACTACTCGTTTTGAACCCACAAAAAAATTACTTCTTTTCCATCTTTAATTCACTAGCCCAATTTGAAGCAAAATTAATAATAAAACCAAAGTCGACGTTACCAAAATACCGACCGAAAAAAGCACTTTAAAATTATATTAACATGAACACGATAGAATGAAATTTTTATTAAAAAAAATAAAGTTAGAATTCAGGAAACAAGAATCGCAATTATTTTCCTACCAACTAAGTATACTATAAAAATTTATGATATCCTGTTGAATTTTATTCTGTATAATTATTGATATTTTTTAAAAAGTATTTTTGTTACGAAATTGCAAGTAAATTGAATGATTTTTTATTAGGAAGACATTGGCTTTTATACTAAACTATAACATATGTTACATGCATATCCAGAAGCCTGCACAATTAACCAGTTGTTCATAACCTTCTTTCTTTTAGACGATTCGACGAATTTAATGTTTTTTTTCTAATTGAGCAAGTTTTTTCGCATATTATTCAACGCGTCAACATTTAATATTAGCTTTCTATCTCAGATAGTCCTCGAAGGGACAATTATAGTATATAAGTTAGTATGATATAATTTCTGTCACAATTTAATATATACAATTAAAATCTATGCGGTCATAGAAGCAATAATATTTTTAGTAGTGATTTTTTTAGTACAATTAAATTCAAACTATTTTTCTGGTAATTTGCACATGTGCTTTTTTATTTAATCGAGATAATCGAAATATTTCAAACAAAAACAATAATATGATCAACACAATAACTCTGCTTTAACACAAATCTCAAACTATAATTCAAATGAATTTATAATTTGAAATTATCACTAACAAATCAAATCCTGAATCAATTCTGAATTTGTTTTTGATTTCAGAGAAAGAATTTTTAGCACCAGAGAGAATTTCAAGCAATAGGAAAACAATTTAATTACTATCATATTAATATGAACCAAGTATTTATTTATTTTTAAAGGATAAATGTATATACTTGTTTCATATTTCTTTTTTAAAAAAGGATCAAATCTTTATCAAAAATATTTATTGTGATATCAAACCTGTCTGGTATATTGCTGAACGGCACAGTTTTATGATTGATAATTATAAACAGATAAAAATATGATTTTCCTTCATTAGATTTTCGTTCGATCCTCATATATATATATATATATATATATATATATATATATATATATATATATATATATATATATATATATATATGTATATATATATATATATATATATATATATATATATGTATATATGTATATATATATATATATATATATATATATATATATATATGTATAAGGGCCACGCGGCACTGGAACAACACCGGTTCCCGTCCGATCACCGCAGTTAAGCAGTGCCGGGCCCGGTCAGTACTCGGACGGGCGACCGTCCCGGAACACTGGGTATCGTTGTCGAATACTCGCCAACACGCAAGTGGGATCAGCGTGGCGAGTCATGATCCCAAAACCTTACATGATGAGTACAAATAAAAATGGAAAATCATGAAAGAGGCCTTATTCGGCAGTGGATTAACAGGGCTGAAAATGATGATGATGATTATATAATATATATATGAAATCGATTGATTAGCATTCTTTAATTAATTCCTATTACTAATTTTTCTTAACATATACAAATATTCAATAAACTCTTTCATCATATGATGGTCCTGTATATTTTATAAAATTTTCGTTGTTAAGCTTTCTTATCTTCTAATAAAAATTAATTTAAATAATTTGTAATTATGAATTTAAAATAAAAAAAAACATTTTTTCGCAAAATCGCGATTATTAAATAACTAAGTATTAAAATCTGAATTTAATCTATAACATATTTACATTTAGATTTTATAAAATACAAAATTATTTTTAAAATTTATTATCAATTTTTTACATCAAAATGAAAATCAATCCTTTCAGAAATTTTATATTAAGATAAAAAAAACACCTTGGTAGATAAATATTTATTTTAAATTATATGTGTATTTCTAAGACATTACTGTTAAAATTTTAATATATTTGTTGAAATCTTAAAATGTTTCTCTTCGCGAGCTTTTCAAAATATAGTTCTGAATTTGTTTAAGTGTTTTCTTAGTGGTTTTCATCCTTTTAGATCAATAAAGAATGGAGAATAGACATTTAAATGATTCAAAAGGACGAAGACTCACGTGATGACAGATATAAAAACATACAATTTTAATTATTTAAGTGTGTTGTTGCAACAAAAAATTAATATTCGCTGAAATTCCCAACTACTATCCTGCATTGATGGAATGGAAAACATTTCTCAACGTAAACTCAGTAAAATGAAAATTAATTCGGTATTTATATTGGAATAGATTTAATATTCAATTAGCATCTGTTTAAAATAACTGATACAATATAGCTTTGTAATGTGGTTTAACTTATGTTCATAAATTCTCTTTTTATTCATCTCACAACTGTAAAAAATCTAATTATAAACGCGAATCAATAATAGATTATTGACTAATTTGGCTAATCGTAAATGTTTAATAAATAAGAAAAAAAATCAGATCAATTATTGAATATTTTTGAACAAAACAATGTTTTTATTTTTTAAGATGAATGAAAAATTAATTTGTGAAAGATTTGTAACGATTTTATTTTCTATAATTAAAATCTACAAAAGTATCATATTTACAGACTAAACTTTGTCTCTTAAAATGAAATGTTAATATTGGTTTGTTTTATAATTAGTTTTATATCACATATAATAACAAATATTACATAATTAATATCTAGAATGATATAAATTTGAATGAGTAAAGAAAATGAAATGAGATATTAAGGAGATAACCGAAACATAACAATTCTAGATAATGTATGTATAAAGAATGACAAGAAAAATAATTAAAGAGAAAACAGAAACCAAAAAAAGATTTTGCATGTTATAAACGATTATAGCAGTATAGAATTTCAATTCTATCTGTAGTTTTTTTTTAAATAATAGAAAACGTATTGATATGTTTCCATTTAATCAAAAACATCCAGAAAAAATATTTATGATATCTGGGGAGCAAAAATTCTCTACATCTGATAAATTCACTTTTACTTTTATGAAAATAAATTTATCTACAATCAAAAAATATAATTGCGATTTAAAAAAATTGATAAAAAGTCAAAAAGTGTCCTTTATATATTTTTATTTTTTGAACTATACATTGTGCATACATGTGTAAACGTTGTTTGTTGCAGTTGTTGTGACAGATTTAAAGTTATTTGTTCGGTTATTGTCATTATACAACTGTTACGATAGCCACTAACTTTTGTACGTATGCCAAAAAAAAATAATATGTTTTTTGTAGACTAAAAGTGCATCAAAAAGATAGAGAAATTTATCGTCAACTATCAATACAATATAGAAATAAAGTTTTGTGTAAGTAAAGTGTCTATAATCGAATTGAAAAGTTTTAAAAATGGTCGCGCAAGTATCATAGTTAAAGAAATATTGGTCTATTTATTTCCAATAATATTGAAACTAAATAAGAGCTGAATATCTATGTTTTAGAGGATTCTCTTTAAAAACTACTTTTATCTTTATACGACCACTTTTTTAATAGAATCAAAGACGGTTAACACTTAGATGGTCATGACAAATTTCAACGTTTGACATTATATCATATTTTTCTTCAGGTGGATAAATGTATGACAAATATAGTCTTTCCAAGGTCAGATGCAATTATTACAGAAAAAAAATAAGGCACTAATTAATTTTTGTTTTCATTTCTTATTTTTGAAAAAAAAACTCCTGAGTTAATATAACGCTGGAAGTGATTAAATTTCAAAGCACTCACTTTACTCTGTTCTTCAAATTGCTTTTAAAACCGCGGTCAAACCCTTTTATATTCCCTGAATGATGACATGATGCTTTGTTTTCATCTCAAACTTGAGTTTTTAGAAGAGACAGATGATATGCTTGATTTCATGACAGCAGGAAGGACATCCCTGACTACCCACAAGCATCGCAGTTAAAAACAAGTCGTGCCTCCGAAAACGTGGAAAACAATCTTGAAATTCTTCTAACGAATCACTGTGTGTCTGCAAGTCTCATCGAGGAGCTCACTGACATACCTTAAAACACTATACATTAAATTCTGACCGAAGGAAGGATATGATCCTAGGGGAAGGTGGGTGGGGGGATTTCTGTAACACAAGATTTTCTGTATTCAAACACAAGAAACCAAATCAGGTGAATATTAGAGAGAGAGAGTGTTCGAACACTGTGATACCTTTTCTGGCTAAGAAATCGCGTACAATTTCGGATTTGTGCACCGGTTTATTATTGTGCAGAAGCGACAAAGACACTTCCTTTTGGTATTCATGCCAAACTCGAATGATCCTGTTTCACAAATGTTTCTGAACACCCAAATAATAATCAAAGTTAGACCTTCCGGTATGAATTTCTTATGGACGATTCCTTCCGAATCTAAGAAAACTGTGATCAATATCTTGATTCGGTTCTTCTCTATGCGCACTTTCTACAATTTTGTCTCTTCTGGGCCGTGACATTCCGCACACTGATGCTGTGTGAGTGGCTCATACTGGAAACACCATGTTCCGTCACTTGTTACGATGATTTTCATAAAATCCGAATCGATATCGGCCGCTCTTAGCATGCATTTGCAGTGCTCCACTATGGAGTATTTTTGATCCTTGATCAGCGTATGCGGTATGAACCGTGCAAAGAACTTTCATTTGCTCAAATTTTCGGTCAATTTTTTTTCCACCTATTTGAGGTATTTGATCATCTTTTGTTTGATCTCTTGGTGTTGTTGGCCGTACCTGGGGAACTGGGACCCCGACAACAGCCATAAATCCCACCATCCACCTTCTCCTAGGAGTATATCCTTCCTTCGGTCAGAAATTAATGTATAGTGCTTTAAGGCATGTCAGTGAGCTCCTCGATGAGTCTTGCAGATGCACAGTGATTCGTTAGAAGGATTTCAAGAACTTTTTTCATTTTTTTCGGAGGTACGACTTGTGTTTGACTCCGATGCTCGTGGGGCATCTGCGATGTCCTTCCTTCCATCACGAAACCAAGCATACCATCTAAAAACGTTAGTACGATCCAAACAATCACTACCGTACATACTTTTCATCATTTTGTATATTTCGTCAGTTGTTTTGCCCAGCTTAAAGAAAATTTAATATTGGCTATATCTTCCATAGCGTTTTTTCGACGGGCATCAATAAAGTACTGTTACATTTAACCTCAAAACTAATGACGCATACACACAAGCGCCTTGAAATTTTGAGTGGCTACAGCTGAAATATCAAGCTTCTCAATCACCCATAAAGAGATGCCGCTGATTGGTTTTTTCTAAAAAAAAATCAATCGCACCAGATCCTAAACAGATTGTGTATAGAGAAATAACTTTACAAATATCAGTATTATTATTTTCATTAATATACTAAGATTTACATAAAACATCTTTCAAAGTATTTGAATATATATATATATATATATATAACAGAAATGTAAATTTCAATTGAAATAATTGAGATTCAATTATCCAGGGGAAAAAACAAAAACTAATATCCTGATATAAAAATGTCTAAAATCAAGAAACATTACTGATTGTATATGAATGTATAGCATTGAATGTATATGCAATGTTGTAGCAATAAAGATATATCTTCAAAATTAACATCAAAATGGAACTTACTTTATAGACAAACCTTATAATATATAAAAATAAAAAGATAACTGGATTTTCTTCTTTTTTCCACATCTAATATAAAATCAATCTGTGAAAAATTGATCGATAAAACAATTATCACAAACGATGTCAATGATCATTTCCAGTCATTTTATTTAATATTTAAAATATCTTAAAAAAATATTGAGTCTATTGATTATTGAAAAATTAACAATTCGCTTATTTTGAGAAAAGGTACAAAAGTTGTTAATTATTTTGTCTATTCAAATTATTTGTAGCGTATCTATCTTACAAAAAGTTCAATGAAATAACAATTAATCTTTTTTGTATGTTCCACATTATAAAATTGTAAATTAATATTTAGCAGACATTCGAGTCGGAAATCAACTGCAATTTCACACTTAATATCACTGAATAAACTTTTTTAATTGATTTTGTCTAGACTAATTTTTTTTAAAAAAATCTTCTATTCAATTATAGGTAAAAATAACGTTTTACTGTTTAAAAATATACTAAATAGGTATTGAAATTAACTCATAACAACTATCATATCAAAACATATTAAGACTTACTCAAAGAAGATTTATATGTGAATTACTAAATAATTGTTGTACCTACAAAATTGAAAGTGGAAAAAAAACACATTCAAAATTAACCGTTTTGACTGTTAGTTTTAATTAGTTACCGAAAAAAAATGTTTATATTAATTGTTTGATTCCAAAGAGTTCATGAGTTTTAAATTTGTATTTGTTTCTGGAAACGAATAAAAAATACAAAAAGAGTACTCTTTTTGAGTATCAAGTATTTATAGCTTAGAACATTATTTTCAATATATTGTTTAATTTAATTTTATACAATGTAACAAGAATTTCAAATCTCATAAAAAAGATTATGTATTTCACTTTAATAAATCTATAGAAATATAATTTCAATAGCACAATAAAAATCAAAACATTATCTCAACATACTTCCTAAAAAGTAAAAATATAAATATACAAATATATATATATATATATATATATATATATATAAGTAAAATAAAGTAAAAATATAAATATATATATATATATATATATATAGATAGATAGATATAGAAGTTATAACATTACAACTCATTATCGTACATGATTGAAAATATCTCTTTAAGGATATTTTTATAAAAGTATTTATTGGGAAATAGTTACAAAATAAATAAAATATTTCTCTAAAATCTATTATTTAATACATTATATATATATATATATATATATATATATATATATATATATATATATATACACAACAGATGTGTGTTTTAAAAAAATATAAAATATTATATAGAAAAATGATTTGTTTACATTTTGCAATCATTGTTTTTTAAAAAGTGGTTTCCAAATTGATGCCAGTCTGTCTAACAATGAGACAAATAACAAATATATAAAATAATTTTATAAAATTAAATTTATTCATTTTTTTATTTTTCAATATTCAATTTTTTAGAAGGAAAATGATATTAATTTTCTAAATAATAATCGATAATAGCAGTAAGTTTACTGCAAATGTTTGTATCGAAATAAATATAATCAGCTATGTCTATCCTCAAAATTAATTAGAATGTTATTAGTTTATAAAATTTAAATTTATATAATTATATCATGATAGAATATTATTAATTTTAAAAAACTAAAGAAACTATTAAAAGCATTAATTAAATAAAAATATATAACCACTTACTTACTTGTCATCAAACATTTTAAATAAATATTTTTTAATGAAACATTATTTTAAAATAAAACATTTCACACTTTTATATTAGAATTAAATAATAATAAATTTAATTTATTGTTTTTTATTTTTATAATGTTTATACTTGTTCGCACTGATATAAACAAATAAAATGTGATCGTCACATAGATTATATCAATTCCGAACATGTGAAAATCTACTGCAAGACTAAAGTGGTTACCCTATCGTGAGCAACATTCTTGTTATATTAATACATGGGCACGTTATATAAAAAACGAACCAATTTCAGTAACAAACATAAATTTGCAATAGCAATTAGAAAGACATATTTTAATAATGAGATATGTATGTTTATCTTGTTGTGTGCAAATATATATATACACACACACACATATATATATATATATGTATATGTATGTGTGAATGTATTAAGTGTTCAAACTATAGATATGAAAATATGTTTAGTTTTTATTATTGTATAAAAAAAATTAATCAATAAAATTTAATACGGTATAAAAATTTAATAAAAAGGTAAAAACTAGGTTAATGATAAATAGGATGGTTGCAATAGTACTAAAAGTTGATGAAAATATGAAAGATTATTTTTTTCGTTTAGTTTACGAGCAGTCAATTTCTGCTGCTTTACTACTCCTTTTGAACTCATACAAAAAAATTGCTCTTATTTGCTTCATTTCTATTTTTAATTCAATAGCCCAATTTGAAGCAAAATCTTGATAAAACCAAAGTCGATCTTACTAAAATACAGATCGAAAAATGCACTTTAAAATGTGTTAACATGAACACGATGAAATGAGTCTTTTATTGAAAAAAAATAAGTTTAGAATTCAGGAGACAAAGTCGCAATTATTTTTTAAATGACCGTACACAACTTGAATTAAATATTTTATTGGATTTTTCTAATTTTGAATCTGTCATAATATAATGTTTTTATTAACATTTTTTGATAATTGATATGTATTTTTTTATCCTGTGACCACTGTGTTATTTTGCAGATCTCCGTCATTTTTGATCACTGACTTATCTAAAATCTAAAATCGAAATGAATATACTGAAACTAGTAATCGAAAGAGAAACTTAACTTGTTTCAAAAAGGCGAAGACCGTCCGAATAAAGTATCTTTTATTAATGTTACTAAATAGGAAAGGTTCAGCATGCATAGCTTTTTAAGTATCAGATAGGTAATGATTGAAATTTCAGTTAAATTTTCAGTGCTTGTAAAAACGCATAACTACTTCAGATGTCAAACAGGTTATAATTTTTTTATACTTTGTTAATTCTATATATATTCTTTGTTAATCTGCTATAATTTTGCGTTGTTCGATTAAAAAAGTATGTTAAATTAAAATTTAGATTTGAGGAAAGAAAGGTTTTCTGTTGAAAAAATAAACATTAATTACAATATTTTAATTTAAAACGGAAATTACATATATAAATATATGTTTTATGAATTCATTCTTATATATATATATATATATACATACATATATATATATATATATATATATATATATATATATATATATATATACATACATATATATATATATATATATATATATATACATACATATATATATATAACAGAAATTAAGCAAATTCTATTGTTTCAAATTTGAATTATAAAGCGAAACAATAGAAAATTGGAAATAAAATCAGTTGATATTGATAAATACATAAAATTTTATCATACAATTATTTGTATTAAATTATTTCTATTTAAATTTATATCAAACATTTGACAAAATTGTCAATTTTGGATTTTAATTTTCAGTTTGTACATACTTTTGCTACTATTTATGTATAAAATCTAAAAATTCATACATATCATAGATACCTACCACATACATAGGCTGATTCAATTTAGGCTTCCACATGGAAGTAGTAAAAGAAAGCGCTGGGGTTAAGAAAAGTCATGTTGTTTTTTGCTTAGTATTTTATTGCAATTTAATACTGAAATGCAATTGAACTGAAATACTAAATGGGAGATAACATGTTTTTTTAATTTTTGTGCTTTCGTGTCGAAGCATAAATTGAATCACCTATACATATGTACCACAGCGGATATTAGAATGTATACACATATTTTAATATTTAATATTTTCGTTATAACAAGGTATATCAAATTGAAGAGGTATATAATCTTTTATAGATTTCTTCTTTCTCTCTCACATTCTCTCTATCTATCTATCTATCTATCTATCTATCTATCTATCTATCTATCTATCTATCTATCTATATATATATATATATATATATATATATATATATATATATATATGTATATTTATATGTATATATCTGTGTATGTATAAATTCTCTTAAAAATAAAGGATAGGTATCTGCTGGCTCTTGATTTAACACTGCCCTATGTAAATATTATATTCGGCCTGCGACTATAAATCCTCTATACAACGGTATGTGATATCGGCTGAATAATCTTAAGTCTATTTAATTAAGAAGACCTTTAATAATATCGCCACTATTAATATATTATATTTTCATATTTATTAACGCTTCATATTTTAATATTATTACTGAAACATGTAAATGTCAGGATAAAAATTAAAATTTAAAGAATATATATATATATATATATATATATATATATATATATATATATATATATTATATACATATATTTATTAGGTGCTCTTAACATTTTTTTGTGTAAAATATATTTCGAATTCTAAAGTTATGGTTTCTTTTCAACTCTAACCTACATACTTTTGGATATTTTCTTTAAACTATCATAGGTATAGAAATGTATCTACAGAAATACGAAAATGTAAAGATTTTTTATTTATGTATTGGTATTTATTTATTGACGTCTTAATGAATGACTTTTCCAGTCACTTTGTCCTCGTTGGGGACAAAGTGACGAGAAATGTTAGTTTTTATTATTAAGAGAAGACGAAAGCAATTACTTTTAATACTAAAATCTATTAATTTTTTTAATCTATAAAGGTAAACCTGTAATGGTAAATATTTTTAATGTTATTTTAATTTATTTTTTATTATTTATCAGATCAGAACCTAAAGTACTGGATCCTATTTGCCCATTATCAAGTGTTTTATTTATATAATGATAGATACATTATATGAATGTATTGTGTGTGTGTTTATATATATATATATATATATATATATACATGTGCATATACATATATATATATATATATATATATATATATATATATATATATATATATATATATATATTCATTTCGATACTTCATGAAAATATTTAACTTGCTATCTAATTTATTTCCTAGTTTATTAATACCTAATTTATTTCTAAGTCTTAATTTTAATACGATTTTTTATTTTACAAGTATTTAGATTATTGAAAATATGACTTTATATTTGTCTTTCTATTATAAATAGAATACAATAAAATATTATAAATATAATATTTTATTGTATGACGTTGATTTCACTTTTATTTTTTTGTTTTAATTTGAAATCTAATTCCGTATTAAAAAAATATATGTATTATAATATAGATATTTATAAATTACCCTATAGCTCATTCTATTATATAATACATACAGTGAACTGCTTTCTAATAAAACAAAATTTCTTGATTGAACCAAATAAAAATCAAACTATCTCTTGCCACAAACCTCAAAAAAGCAATCATGTCTTTTTAAAATTGAACATGTTTCATGTTCAGTACTGAAATTCTGTCTCAAATAATGAAAAAATATATAAAAAATTGAAAAATACATAAATATATTATTCTATTTAAAATAATAATTTAATATAAACAGTGGGAAAAAACTGTAAAATCGAATTTGCTTTGAGTAGAAATTGAGATCAGATTCAAAGACTTTGAAATGTAACTTCATATCGCTGTACTAACCTGTTTGTTGATAGATACAGATAGATCTGGATTTTTATAGTGTTAATATAATTAACTAGGTTTAAAAATCATGAAATACATTTCTTAACAAACATACAAAAAAGTTACCTTTTTTTAAACATATATTCATTTTTACGCATGGTTATAAAAATAAACTGCTGTATAAATTTAATGACAAATTAAATAATCCAACTAAATATAATTACTTTAAATTCAAGAGTGAATGTTTTAAACTGTTTTTTTTTTTATTATAAAAAAACCCCTGCTGGGCCTGTTATATGAATGATTGAATCTATACCATTTGTCAATGTCTCTTAATCACTTAAAATCAATTTTACTAGATCAGGTTGTTGACATGCAAATAAAAAAATACTAAATACTTTTTAAAATTGTATAATAACAATACTTTTTTACAAGTTATGAAAAAAAGGGTTGTTAAATCTCTTGATAATAAGATAAAAATCTATTTTAATTGAATGTTTTTATATAAGTTAAAAAACAATAAAAAAATAATATTTATAACTTTTATTTTATTCCTCTAATTACTACCTTTTTTTATTATTATTTGTATTTATAGCTGAAACACGTTATTATTAGTCAGTGTTGCAAAAACTTAAAACGGAATTTTTAAATTGATTTTATATAATTCTACAATTATAATTGTTTAATTATATAGAAGTATAATTTTCATTCGGCTTGTTGCAAACATAAATTATATATATATATATATATATATATATATATATATATATATATATATATATGTGTGTGTGTGTGTGTATGTGTATGGTAAAGAAGTATTTCTCTCTTCCCCTCTCTCTCTCTCTCTCTCTATATATATATATATATATATATATATATATATGTAGATAAGTATGTAACAATTTCATGAAAGAAGAATCTTTAGCAACTGCTATGAAGCTTATGTCTTTTTGAGCAGGACAAACAATATTTTACAGAACTTAGAGTTTCTTATTAGAATTCCATATACCTCCAATACCTCCAATTCCATATACCTCCAACTATTGTTCATAATAATAAAACTTGAAATTTCATCGTAAATTCAATTTTATTTCAAACTAAAAAAATGCGTCCTTATCGAAAAACTTAAAGAAGAGTGAACTAATATATTATTTAAAGAAGAAAAATATTACTCTCATAAGGAAGACATTACTGTAAAATTACAGTCAATTTTATAATATTATTGCTCAAATTTTTTGCTACTTTCTAAAATTAACATAATTTCAATAAATTTAGCATAATATCTTAACTGTATTTAATTAATACCTGCACTTATTATTCATATTAATGTATTTAACACTGGGTATCTGTATATGGATTTAAAATTATATAATAGATTAATTTCGAAACGGTATCGATGTAGAAATTTCGATAAGGATATCTAATAAAACGTATACGTTTAGATGATATAAAATAGTCAAGTTTTAAAGAAATATACATAACTATTCTTGAGTAATATGTGTTACGTATGTGTGTAAAAAAATCTTATTTAAAAATATTTACTCGTTTATATTTTTATAAATCAAATTTTAGATTTCTTATCAGTATTACATGTGACAGTTTATTTCAATTATCATAAATAGTAATTTTATTACATGCTCTCTTGAGAAGCAAGTGTCAATATGAAAAACTATTTCTATCTTTTAATTATTATAATTAATTTTTTAAATGTAGTTTTATGAAATATTTAATTATATTTATTTATTAATTACTTACTAACAATGATAAAACTTATTTACATTTAAATTGATATAAAAAAGATATTTATAATAATTCACACATTATTATATCACACAGTGTTTCTTTTTCTAAACGAACGTTTGATAAGGTCACGGATTTAGGTCAATGATTTTCAGTCCTAGAAAATCAAACACTCTCTTTTTATGACATTTTTTACAGTAATCTCTATTATTTCATTTATTTTTTACAAAAATTTGAGACTGAGACTTATGTATTTTATATTATTCAGTTGCTTTTAATTTATCCTGTTTAAATTTGTTAAATAAAAACTTCATGTCACAATATTAAAGTAATGTCTTCTTTATGAGAGTAATACCTTTCTCATTTAAATAATATAATAGTTGATCCTTCTTTAAGATTTTTAAATACGTCCCTGGAAGCTGATACTTCTACTGTTATGAATCACTATTTTCGTTTGTCACAAATTTTAGGAATTTGAAGAATATGTTTTTCGCAGTTGTATTCTAACTTAAAATATGCATTTTTCAGATTAGAAATTTAGTAATTAGCACGATGGAAAAATGTTTAATAACATATAGCAAATTTATAAATAATAATTTTATAACATTTAAAAAAATCTTAAAAATTCAATGAAACTGTCAATAATTGCAAAAATAATTCGATTTTCTTTAAATGCGATTTTAAGTAGCTAAAAATCGAAATAGCTAAAAAAGTTTAAATTTTAAAACTTTTCATGAGCAGGGAAGACAAAGTAAGTGATAAATAAATAATCACCTTATATTATAATATTTTGTGCTGTTCGTCACATACTATCAATATATTATATTCAATGGCGTATACTACCTAAAATATTTTACACTTCAAATTCTCTATTAAAAATAATTGTAATTAACTGTATACTCACTGAAAATATATTAAATTCAATGTTGGTACTTAAAATTCATATTTCAAATGCTGTCGTGCACTAAAACAATTACTTACAAATGTTAGATTGGTTGGAAAGTAATTGCGGTTTTTATTTTCTGAATTCCAATTATCTTTTTTCTATGAAAGTGTCATTTCATCGTGTTCATGTTAATACCATTTTAAAGTGTATTTTTCGGTCTGTATTTTGATAACATCGATTTTGGTTTTATAATCAATTTTGTTTCAAATTGGGCGATTGAATTAAAGTTGGAAAAGAAACAGATAAGAGCATTTTTATTATGAGTTCATAACGGTAAAATAGCAGAAACTGCTTGTAAACTAAACGATGCTCTCGCTGTAGTTACTGTTAAAGAACGTACGGTACAATGGTGGTTCCAATGCTGGGGATGAGAGCCTCGAAGATGAAGAAGATCGCGGGCGTCCTTCTCAGTTCATAAATAGCAGCTGAAGACGTTAGTTTGAATCAGAACCACGCACAAAAATTCGAGAGCTTGCACAAAAATTAGGCGTTAATCAACCAACAGTTCTGGACCGCTTAAAATAGATAGGAAAATAAAAAATCTGTAAATCCATATGAATTTGAAGGTCATAAACCGCAATTATTTTTCTACCAACCAACCAAATAGTTATCAAATCAATTACAGTTAACCCTTCCAGATTTTCTATCTCGTGATTGAATACAGTATTCGATCAAAGAATCAAATAATAAAATATAGTTCAGTTGAAATTATTTCCTCGATTTCTAGTTTAAGATTATTAAAATGTTCCACAAACGGAAAAATGTATATAAATTTGAAGGCCATAAACCGCAATTATTTTTCTACCAATCAACAAAATAGTTATCAAATCAATTACAGTTAACCCTCCCAGATTTTCTATCTTATTATTGAATACAGTATTCGATAAAAAAATCAAATAATAAAATGTAGTTCAGTTGAAATTATTTCCTGGATTTCTAGTTTAAAATTATTAAAATTTTCCACAAACGTAAAAATGTATATAAATTTGAAGGAAATAATAGGAATTAGAATAATAGAAATTCATAAATCGCTATTATTTTTCTACCAACATAATAGTTACATATTTATTAAATAATATATATTAAGAAAACACCAAACGTAACTACAAACATTATTATTTTGAGTTAATAGATCATTTAACTTAAAATGTTTTTTGTTATAACGAATCCATTTTATATTTTACATTTTTTAAACTTTTGACAGAGCATTACAATTTTTTATTTTATTAACACTATAACTGAAATGAAATAAACTATACAGAAAAATAAATATATTTTAAACTATATTTATATGTGATATAATTCGAAATTAACAAATAATATAAAAATCTGTAGTATTTAATTATATTTCAATTTAATTATTTAAGGTTTTGCCTTATGTAAATTTTAGTATGGCATTTCTCATTTATTAAAATAACACATAATTAATGAACGTGTTATGAAAATGACAACTATTCGTGAATGTTATCTACAATAAATATGTAAATTATCCGAGCCATGCTGTATAGTTTACTATTAAATTGTGTTCTATCATTACATATTTACATAGCCCTAAACACTTTGTTTATATATATATATATATATATAAACAAAGTGTTTAGGCCTATGTAAATATGTAATGATATATATGATATATATGTATGTATATATATATACTGTGATTGATTGACAGGTTAAACTAAATTAATTTGTGGTTTCAAATCTGTTAAAATGTGTTTACACGAGTCCACTTTGTAAATTAGTACTAGTACGAATACTATCCTACAAATTTAGACGCACACTGGTAATGAAATAAATTAAAAAACTGTTGCTACTAAAAAGTGCCGGTAGTTTTGGTCATCACACATTAACAATTAAATAGCTGTCTATAATCTATTTTTCAATAGCATCAAAATGAAATATATACATATTAGATGAATCGTTAGAATGAGTTCAACAACTGTGCGTAGTCAGTCTTTAAAAAATAATTAATTTTGTATCATAAAACATACATGTGTTTAATTAATTATGTATTAAATAAATATATTTAATTCATGTCATTTTTCTTTCATCAATTCTGCAAAGCCCCAATATTTTTTTATATTATATATTATGAATTGTCCTTTTCAAATAATCATTTAAAAAATTAAGACAAAGTACATCATAATAAAACCAATTATGTATTCTAATTTCATGATTTCTATATTTTTATCTCTCTTATAATTACATAGTATCAAAGGAATAAAACTATATTATGTCTTGTTTTAATACCAAATAATAGGTTAAATATATATATATATATATATATATATATATATATATATATATATACAAACATACATAGTGGATTAGTAAATATGAACATATTTATTTACACATAATACATTTTATCATATATCTTTTTGTATACAATTTTAAGAACAGAGAAATTATCTAATTTCTTTGTGCCTTAGAAATGAACTTTAGAAATTTTACTTGCGTTTTAATTCTAAAAACAAGAAAAAATACTTGTAGAAAATATTTCAATTCAGATACATCTGATTATTAGGCAGAGGTTTCTAAATTTTATAAATTTTTCGATATTTTGAGAACAGAGAGATAAGCTTTTTTTAATTACTTTTATTGATTCATTTATATTACTACTTTTTTAATCAAAATATTCTCTTATATTCCACTTATACAATGTGGAACTTTTCTTCAATTTCATTTAGAAATAATTCCAAAAGATAATGTCGAAACATTAGCAGCGTAATTGTTTTAATTAAAAAAAAATCAAATAGAAAAAAATATGATTTATGAGGTGTAAAATTTTAATATAAAAATACTTTCCGTTACCCTTAATATAAATATATATATATTATATATATATATATATAATGAACAGTATTCAACATTTTTCAGTGAAAATTTTCTTTAAAAACTCTTTATAAAATCTAATTATGTAGAATGATCTTCAGACATGCTAAGCAAATGATTATCCGGTTTCTGGATGTCGGAAAAAATTACACAAAGTAGATACATTCAAAACAAACCTCTCTTGTTCATTACAGTAAAAGACTTCAAGTAAAAAGTTTGTTTGTATCGCTGTTTTTATTTTGTTTTAAAAACATCCTTATTACTTTCATGCATTTGCACACATTAGAAGAACCACGCGATTGTTCTCTTCTATTCAGCATATAGCAAAAGATGCATTTAATAATTTGCCATATAATCATACTTTAACGAACGATAAAAAGAAATGTGATCGTTATTTTTTTTAGTCAGCGCACGTATACTTTTTGTAGTCCACAGAGATAGAAATGTGCTTCGTTAGTAAACCAAATATCGTTATTGTCAGTAAGTTAATCTTCAATAATGGCAAGTGTATAAAAAAAACTATAGGGACCATATACAGATACTTTTCATGCATAACAAATACACTGTACAATTCTGGAACACCGTTAGATAACAAAGCTCGACAAAGTGTTGGTTTTATAAATTCTTTTTATCATTTTAATGAACATGTTGAAACTCGTATATTTTTGTCTATGTACAAAAATCCTCTTTGACTTTTCAAACGAATAAGATTAAGTATGTGAAATATAAAATCCAGTTTTTTGTTCGTGAAAAAAACTTTAATGTTCAGTTACAATGAAATTATATTCTTAAGGGAATATAATTTATTTATATTTAATTGCATTTTTTATTATAATAATATACTGCATATTAAAATAAGTATATTTTATTATTAATTAATTATTCTTCAAATAATAATTGCATAATCAATAAAATAAATATAATTAAATGAATATCACAATACAGTTCTGTCACTCCAGATAAATTTAATTTCACATATTAATTTTTGACTCACTTTACAAAACACAAGAAATTGTCTGATCATAAATGTTCAATGATTTATTATTGACCTTCTTAGATTGTCGTTTATTTATATTTACCTATTTTTTACTATTATCTGAAAAACTTGTTGAGGAGTTATAAAACTGTCAGTCTGTATATAATTTAATTTATTCTCGATTTTATTTTTAATGTATTTAGAAGTGAAGTTTGTTTTTGTTTAATTTAAATAATAAAAAATAAGACTAGTTTTACATATTTTATAAATGTATTAGTTAAATTATATTACGTTGACAGAAAAATAAATGCAGCTTTTGACCTTCAAATTCATGTACATTTATAGCTTTTTTGATTTTATTAATTGTTTTAAGTGGTCCACAACTATTGGATGGCTAACGCCTAAATTTTATGCAAGCTCTCGAATTGTTGTGTGTGGTTATGATTCAACTAACGCCTTCAATTGGTCATTATGAACTGAAAAAGGATCCCACGACCTTCTTCATCATCAGAACTCTTGTTCCCAGCACGAAATTTTTGAAACCACCATTAGACCGTACATTCCTTAACAGTATCCACAACATACGCATCGTTTAGTTTACAACCAGTTTCTGTTGCTTTATCTTCTGTTTTGAACTCATACAAAAATCCTCTTATTTGGATCTTTTCTTTCTTTAATTCAATCGCCCAATTTGAAGGAAAATTAACAGTAAAACCAAAGTCGATATTACCAAAATACAGACCGAAAAATGCACTTTAAAATGATATTAATATGAAAACGATGAAATGACACTTTAATTGAAAAAAATTAAAGTTAGTACTCAAAAAACAAAAATCGCAATAAATTTCCTACCAACCTAATACTCTAATATAATTGATAATAATACCTTACTTGTGGACACTGTTTACTTTGACAAATAAGAGGTCGACGGTGGTCTTCGGACAACACCAGTATATATATTCTTATGTAAATATATCACTTGAATCCGTGATTAAGCTACATCATTTATCTACTCTGCCTCAACAACAAATCTGTTCACTTAATTATGAAAGGATGTTTTTATTTTATTTTTGTATCATTCATTTATATATACTTTATCACATATGACAACCGGATTTTTAACAGTAACTCTAGTCTGCATTCATATGTATGTGAGACATATTGTTCTTTTTATTTTTAATAAAGATAGATGTGATAATTCCATGTATTTTATACGTACAAAGTCATGTATATTAGCAATTTATGGAGCATGAATTATAAAAAGTAAATATATCGAAATATCGATCCTTTATATTGGAGTAAAATACCAGTTCTAGCAAAAAAAATGAAATGAAAGATGTTACGTGCAGGAATGTTACTGCAACGTTTGTGAGGAAAGTATGTGTTACCTTATCGACTTTTTGTGAGTTATTTGATATTCTTTATGCATTTATATGAACTTATATATATATATATATATATATATATATATATATATATATATATATATATACGGATATTGAATGTGTACAGCCATTGTGGAGAGAAGACGACATATCTGAAAACGAAAGATAAATAACTTCGAAATTTAAAAGTAAATTCTTATAATATTTATTGTATTCTCTCTGAATCTTAAGCAGATTTTTGAAGACATTTCCTGCGCTTAAGGGTTGAATTGAATTATAAAGTAGATAAATTCGAATCACATTTAATTCGGTGACTATTATTTAAGGATCATAACACATTAAAAATATATTAGTGCAGTTTGTTCACTCATTGTATTCTTTCTGAATTTTAAACATATTTTTTAAAATAGTTTCTACGATTAAGGATTGAATTCAATTATAAAGTAGACAAATTCGAATCACGTTTAATTTGGTAGCTATTATTTTAAGATCTTGACACGTTAAAAATAAACTACTTATTAGATTCACATATATCAATCAATTGAGCATCATACACGCAGATACTAATTACGGCGTGCTTACAGTAACAATTTCACTGTTTGAAGTTTACCGATATCTAAACAGAACATTCTATAAGTACAATCTTTTTCAGTTACCTGATCTATGTACAGTCGAGTTAGATATAAACACTGTCTCTGTCTTTAATAATACACACATCGAAATGAATGGCAATTATTTATAATTATACCGTGATTGTGTATTACGTTTAGTACAAAAACATATAGCAATTTATATTTATTAAGAAAATATGTTGTATGTAACAAATAATTAGAAGTATTTAGTTATTCGAATATATTTGGAACAGATTCACGTTATAATTAATATCAGCCGTAAATAAAAAAAATCATATAATGTTTTACTTGACAAAAAAGTATTTATATAAGCCAGTTTAATGGCTTTTACTTTTAGAAATATAATTATAATAGTAATTTTTTTTTCATACACTTATAATTTCAGATATCGTTACAGCATTTATTCAGCTTATACAATTTGCACACAACATATATACATATATATATATATATACATATATATATATATACATATACATACATATATATATATATATATATATATATATATATATATACATACATATATATACATACATACATATATATACATACATATATATACATCTATATATATATATATATATATATATATATATATATATATATATAACTATCCACTGATTCAATCGACTGCGCAAGAAGAACTTCAAACGACATCTTCTTCCTAACTACTTCATAGCAACGGCAGATGCCAAGTCGCCGGTATCCAAATATTAAATGATGACATCGATAAGATCAGGAAGAAATAGATCTAGTCCATATTAATGAACATAAGCTGACAAGCCAACAACATCAAGCTTACCAGCGATAGAGCTATTAACGCCTGGGAAGAGAGAAAGGGTGAGGGTGAGGTGAATAAGAGCCGTTTGTGGACACTTAGGTTTTTTGAAAATTTTCTTAAGCAATAAAATGATGAAACGAGCATAAACATCTGAAGAAAAGAAGAATGCGAAGACAACATTAAGCTTGCAAGACAACATTAAACAGAAAGCTTGAGATAAATTAAATCGTAGGATTGATGCACGTTTGGCACAAAGTCAAGTATTTGTAAAATTATTGGAACAATATTAAGGTTTCGATTATATATATATATATATATATATATATATATATATATATATATATATAAATAAATAACTAAAAAAAATCGGACACCTTAATTTCAATCGTAAAAACTATAAATCATAAAAGTGTTTGTCAAATAAAGACAGAAGTACCAATTTAAGAATTATATGGTTCTTGAATGAAATTTTCTTTTACAATTTCATCAACATAATTGTTTCTAAATAGGTATTTAAGCAATATCTTTATTTTTTTATTAGTATATTGTAAAATCACATAATTTTGAATTGAGTTGGAGAAATTACAGATTAATTTTATAAAAAAATAATCATAAAAAAATAGTTTTATAAAAAAAAAGTTTTATATTTTATATAGAAAATATATTTAATATAAATATAAAAAAAATATAATTTTTTTTAAAACAAATAGTCAAAATAGTTTCATTCCTTAAATCATCCACAATTTAAAACTAAAATTCAAATGATTTCCTGAAATATAAATAAATAAATATAATTTTGGTAACATCTGTTTTGTAGCCTATAAAATTGTAATAAATAATTAACGCTTTAAAGAAATAACAATTTTAAATACGTTTTATATAACAAAATCAATTAATTTTTTAATGAATGATTTCATACAAGAGAAAATCAAATTGTAGCCAGTTAATAATTGTCGGTATTTATTTTAAGATATATTTATTAGAACAGTGTTATTATGTAAATGATTATTTGATAGACACTGTCGCACAAGTAACCTGTTTCTAATAAAACAGTAATAAAAACTGGACAATAATCACATTTGATAGTTTAAAATCAAATCTAAAGAGAAATCATTTCTTGTCTATGAAATTTTAGACTGATTCAAAGTTTTTTCTTTTTATTTAATATGTTTTATATTCAATTTTTTGCTCGAAGTCAAACTAAATATCTTTTTTTTTATTGAAATTGATTCGCAATTCGCGCTCATTGAAATTTGAAATGTTATATTCTTGACACGCTTTGGCAGTAATATTATTTGTAAAAAAAATATGATTAGTAAGAGGTTATGATTTGTATCTAATCTCGAATGTTCTTTTATATTTTATTTGAATTTGTGAAAGAAATAAGACTTTCAATAAATATAAAAATATGGATAACTTATAAAACGACAAAAAATGTGTATACTTGTGTTTGTATGAGTGTGTCGGTATAAGTTACAAATTAATTAATAAAAATGTCAATAATTTTTTAAATGAAGATAAAAAAAAAAAACAGTAATTATTTTAAGAAATAAAAGATAGATATTTGTTTATAATCAATTTTCGTCATTATTTATTATACCGGAGTCCCTATATACAAAAAATATACCGAGTGTCCATCTGTTTTAACGTTACACAATCAAAGAAGAGAGTTCAGCAATACTACTCATTGTCAGTTTATATAAAACTTATCTTCTTTATATTGATTACGTTATTATATTTTTTATATTGATTACGTTTTATTTTTTCTTGATGCTCTGAATTCTTTTCTATCTATAGTCTAAATATAAATAGATAACGTAAATTTGTGAACATAAAGTGACTATTTATTCAACAAATTGCAACTAAATAAACTATACATGAAAAACTGATATAGTGATAGTCTCCGAGTTGTAAATATTTCTAGTTACAGCTTAATATACTACGGTTGTGTTAAGAACCAAATAGTCATATTTATTATTAGGTTGGTAGAAAAAAAAATACTGTTTAATGATATTCAAATTCGTATATATTTTCAGCTTTTTTGATTTTCCTAGCTGTTTTAAGAGGTTCATAACTGTTGGATGACTAACACCTAACTTTTGTGCAAGCTCTCGAATTGTTGTGCGTGGTTCTGATTCCTCCTTCCTCCTTCAGTTGATCGTTATGAACTGAAAAAGGACGTCCGCGACTTCTTCATCTTCAAGACGCTCGTCCTCATTACGAATATTTTGAAATCACCATTACACCGTACTTTCCTTAATAATATCCACACCAAAATCATCGTTTGGTTTAGGAACAGTTTCTGCTGATTTACAACTCGTTTGAACACAGAAAAATTGCTCTTATTTGTTTCTTTTCCATTTTTAGCTCAATAGCCCAATTTGATTCAAAATTAATAATAAAATCAAAGTCGATTTTACCAAAACACAGACCCAAAAATGCACTTTAAAATAATATTAACACCCTGAAATAACAGTTTCATTAAAAAAAAATAAGGTTAGCATTCAGTAAACAAAAACTGCAATTATTTTCCTACCAATTTAATATTTTAATTATACTTAACCATTTTCATCCTTAATTCTAATCATTTCTTCCTTTTTCTATCTAACCTCACTGTTAATGATGGCATATAAATAATATTCTAATTATTTTAAAAGGGCAATAAGAACAAAATAATAATGTTCGTTAATGATATCCTTTACATAATGCTTACAAATTAGTACTAGATATAGATAGGACTCTATTATGTTACACAAAATTATTTGAAATTCCTGATATTAAATATAGATTGGACTTTATTATATAAAATAAAAACAGTTGGATACATGTTTTATTTCAGCAGCATAGAAATATAACATGTTTCAAAAATGTTACAAGACATCACAGAGCTAAATAATAGATTCTATTCATTTGGATATTCAAAGAAAAAAGTATGAACTGTTTTAAATATTTTATGTGTGATATAACAGAATCTCTCTATATCTAATACTAATTTATACATATAAGATGGAAATCCTAACGATTTAACAGTAATAATGACCTAAGATTACGTTATTATCGTTACAAACGAATTAGTATATAATTTATGTCATCATCGATAATGAGGTTAGATAGAAATAAAAATAAATGTAGACCATTAACAATAAATGTCTGAATATAATCAATATGTGTATATGAATCCAATTTCATTTCAACTGAATCATTTTGTTGTTGAATCTTTTTCATGATTACATAAAGCAAATATAATTAAAATATTCAATATTTTTGAGACAACAGTAATATTTTTAAGTTATATTTATAAAATATATTAAATATAATCTTATTTTAACTAAATATCCATTTTCGGTTCAGTGTTCTAGGTTGAAATCGTCATCGTAATGCACATAATAATAATGAGGGTAAATAATAATCAGTTATTATTTAATTATAAACATTTAACATCTTGATCATAAAAAATATGTTTTTTGAAATATGGAATAAGGAAATTCATATCTAGAAATGAATTTAGCCATGCTAAAACATTTTTCTTTTGATATAAACATAATTTAGTCACTTGATAAATTTCATAAAATACTAGAATATTTTTGAAAAAATCCAAACAAAAGTAATTCTATTAAAATAAATAGATGTTTGTTTAAAAATAAATACAAAGGAATTGAAAACATACAGCGAATGTTTAAATACATTTGTAATTTTTTTTAATAACATATTATTATAATTTTTTGACTGATACATGACACTTATAATATTGATTTCACTTTAAAATCAATTCAGCATAAAAAATAATACAGGCTTTATATCCTCCACTTTCAAATTCACTTTCAAATTTCACTTCACCAATTTCGACTATTTTTTATTTAGGAAATAATTATTGATTGGGGATTAGATATAATTATACAATATAATCCACTTATTAAATATAACATATACATTTTTGTACAAAAAAAAATGTAATTTGATATAGAGACTTTTTGTCAGACTCTGACAAGCCAAAATAATTATATATAGACACCTACTACATCCATAAAAAGTGTAAAATAAACACTTGTCACTTTATATATCTATGTTATGAAATGTTTAATTGCAAGTTATGTAGAGCGAAATAATACAAAAGCGTCATTTTCACGATATCGTTATAGTTTTATTGGAATTGTTCCAAGTTACGTTTAGTAGAAGATTCGTTATATGAAACCAGACGGAAAATAGGGCTTCATACCGGAACGGTTCATGAAAATGAGAATGGCCTGTCTAAATGAATACTCGTGAAAATTAATTATTGCTAGAATACTTAAACAACTTTATATGTAATAAAAGTCAGGCTTTTTGAGATTTGTCAATTTGTTCAGGTACTTATTATAAAAGTGTATGACACTTTAATCTATGGAATTATACTATTTAAATTTTATTCGTCTTGATTTAGATTTCTATAATCATTTGTGTTAACAAATAAATTATTTATATTTACATTAATTAACAATTTATGATTTGGAATTGAATAGATGTTAAAAGAACTAAATACTATTTTAATAATAATAATTTTAATAATATTTTAATAGTACTTTCAAATAAATGCTAAATATTTTCGTGAAAAATCTAATATTTTTTGTATTATTCTCATATATATATATTATACATATATATTATATATATATATATATATATTATACATATATATATATATACACAATATAATATTTATAACGAAATATTTTTGCATTTGATTTCTTTTATTTATAGAAATATTTTTATTATTGCTTCAAATTCAGTTCATTAATAATTTTAATATATAAAATCTTCAAAAAAAATCCAGTAATAACTAATTAAAATTCTCAGATTTTTATCACGTAATACTGTCTGTCTCTTATAAAATTGTCTCTTAAATTTTTAAATACCTGGATGAAAAATGCGACAACAACAATTTTCATATGTATATCTCCTCTCTAACATTTTCAAACAGAAAATCAATAATATCTACTATATGATCATTTCAATGTTAAAAACTAGGAGTGTAAATAATAATGAATAACAAACCTTATCCGACTCATTCATACTTCTGTTATTAAATACCGACTAACTAATTAAAACGTTTGATTGCTCGAATAAGATATTTTGTGTACCGTAATAAATATGTCAATGTTTAAAATGTATCATTAAATGAAACAGACGGCAATTAATTAACTATTTAGTTTATTGAATCATTATGTAAGTGTTTACGAGGGTCGTTTGATAAGTATGGTAAAAAAGCAAGTAAAACACTGTTTTTTTTGGAACAAGTCGATTTTGTTTCTTAACATAGTCCTCCATTGAAGGCTACACAATTGGTTCAGTGAGTTTACAATTTTTCATCCCGTCGGAAAAGTAACTTTTCGCAAGCCTTGCAAAATACATTTTAACGGCAGCGAAGGCATCCTCATTCGACGAGAATTTCTTCCCACGGAGACAAATTTTCAAGTTTGGGAAGAAGAAGTCGCACGGGGTCAAGTCTAGAGAATAAGGCGGATAAGAAATTAATTTGAAACTTAATTCGTGCAATTTTGTTATTGCAACGGTCGATTTGTGGGACGGCACATTGTCCTGGTGAAAAAAACACTTTTTTATCGGCCTATCTTGGCCGTTTTTGTATCAGCTCTTCTTTCAAACGATTCAATAATGCTGCAAAATAGGTTCATGTTACCGTTTTTTCTTTCGTTAAGTAGTTGATCAAGATTATATCTTGGGAATCACAAAAAAAAACAGTGGTCATCACTTTCCCAGCCAATAAAATGATCTTTCCCTTCTTCAAAACACTTTTATCAGTCGCTGTCCACTGCTTTGACTGCTTTTTCAACTCGGATGTATAGTAATGGATCCATGTTTCATCAACTGTGACGAATCAATGCAAAAAGGCCTACTTGTTTTTTTCCATTTTGTGGCAACTGCTACAATGCTGTAGAACATGAACAACTCGTCGCTTCTGGCAAAAATTTCGCCTGTGCTAATTTAAAAAGTGACACTTGATAGCCGTACCGTTACCAAATGAATGGTGGCGCCATATCATAAAAAAATACCAAACTTATCAAACGACCCTCGTATATGTATGAGTGTAACAAAAGATAAACAGTATTTGTTATTATGTTAAATCTATCCGTATCCATAAATATATATATATATATATATATATAAATACACATACATATATATATATATATATATATATACATACATATATATATATACATGTATATGTATATATGTATATATATTTATATATATATATACACAGAATAATTCAATTTAAGATTCTACATGAAAATGTTAAAAAAATCGTAAAAATAACATGATTCTTTTTAATTTTTGCAATTTTTTGAATACTTTCATGTGGAATCCAAAATTGAATCACCTGTATATATATATATGTATATATATATATATATATATATATATATATATATATGTATATATATATATATATGATCATGTATTATGTAAGTACCAACCACCTGTAATGAATATTTTATTCGAAAGACAGTACTTTACTTACTTATAAAATGTCTTACAGAGAATAATATTTATGTTTTGGTTTCTGTGTAAATATTTCAATTCTACTTAATTTTCGCATAATTCTGTGTAACTAACATATTTTTTTAAAATATGTTTGAAAAAATGTGTATGCGATATAATAATAATAATGGTATTTTTTCCTCGTACGTTTAAAATATTTTTACGAAGGAACTAGTTTGAATAAACTTCTATACTCATTTTTCTTAATCATTAAAATTTGTATGAAAATATGGCCGTAAGCAATGATATTAAATCTTTTTATTATAATCATTAGGTATTGTTAGATTTTTAGTAATATCTATTTACTGAATTCCAAACAAAACTTAATTGCAAGTTTAATTTCATTGAATGAAAAACCGTTTAGAATTTTTTTGAATATGTAATTTACACAAGATAGATAAACAAGGAGACTTCAATGTAAATCCTTTAAATAATTATAAAAAATAATCGCTGATGAATTAATTTGAAAAAGAAGAATTGGTTATATAAAATCTAGGTTCGGTTAAGTTTTTTCTCAATAACCCGAAAAAATCAGATAGGTATAAATATTTTATGTGATAAGTATATGCACTTTATGCTTTTTCTGTAAACTTATCTCAAACGCGACTTCACTTTCTTAGTTTTCAAATAATATCTCATGATTTAATAAAAAGAATTTAAAAATATGCATGAAACAAGATTTGGTCATATCAATCAGATAAAAATTCGTACATGCCAAATCTCAGACAGCAAAAAACATCCGCAAAAAAACCTGAACAACAAATTCATACAAACGCTGAAAGTGTATTTAGAATGGAATTAAAAAAACTGTTTATTTTGATTTGTTATGTATCCGTCATGCTAGAACTAGCAACATATAATTATCATATTACTAATCGCTTTTTTTTTTCAAAAATTTAAGTAATGCATTCAAATAAAGTAAAAAATTAAATGTCTATAGAAAAAGGCCAGTCTATTTATTTTTAATATAATATATTTTAAAAAACTCAATGTATATATTTTTTATCGCTCGAAGAAAATATCTACTACAATTTATTACACATTATTTTTTTATTAAAAGGAACACCAATTTTAATTTATTTATTATTTATTTATTTTATATCGTAGTGAATATTACATAAAAAAATACTCTCTCTCTCGTTCTATATATATATATATATATATATATATATATATATATATATATATATATATATATATATATATATGTGTGTGTGTGTGTGTGTGTGTGTATTAGATTAAAAAGGCAGTTGAGTTGTCAAAGTCAGTTTGATTTGATTTCTAATTAAGTTCTTTTTTTAATTTTTTTGTTAATGCAAAATTTTAAATTAAGTTATTTCACTGAGTCATTTAGACGCCAGTTTTAAATGTATATATAATAACAAACTGGAACTATGAGCTAAGATTCTAATTTCGATCTATGTGTTTTGAAAATGTATATTTATAACAAGACTATTTTTTTGAAACCCATTATTTGTTTTCTGTAACAGTCTTCAATAATGGTTATTATTATTCTTGAGTATTTAAAAAAAATCACAGTAACTTATGTACACATTTTCAGGAAAGTGTGATTTATAATTTTCACATTTTATAGGTAATGATTCATTATTGTTTATTAAAGACGAAAATAATTAATTCGATGATATAATATGTAAATGAATTTAAAGAAAATAATAAAGTCTCGTCAAAAAAACAGCATAAGATCAAACGAAATAAAAAATTGTCTGGTTTAGAACACATTCGAGACGGACGTCTTAACACTAGACCATCTCCAGCAGCCGGCAACGTTTGTGCAATTATAGTATAAAAATAAGTGAAGCTGAAAAATATAAGAATCAGAAAAACACATTTCGGACAAATATTATCATTTTACAATATTTTAAAATTATCCCCAATAAACAGAAAATTCTAAAAATTAAAATAAAAGACTTTCTATTATTTAACACTTCCAAATGATGGCATCGCCATAGAAATTCAAATAAGCAACATTCAAAAACAAATACTGAATATTTTCATTTTTTTTAATTTTTGGGTATAAGGGATCTTCTTTATCTCTCCTGTTATCTAGTGCTAAAACTATTACAATTAAAACTGACACTTTCTTATATACCTTTTTTATCTAAGTATATTTATTTTACATATCTTCATTAATTCACACTTTTCTTATTGTAATTTTTTCATATTAATATTTATGTCGGCCTGCACTGATTTATTGTCTAGTAAGTGTAACTGTTGCACTATTACCGTTCAAATTATTTGAAATATATTGAATTTTTCTATTCTGCTGTTTCTTTATTTGCATATATGTTTAAGATATTCTGTACATCATTTATGATCAGAAAAATCTATTTAAGGAAAGTGAAAAATGAATTTTTGAAAAATTTTATATTTATGAAGAATGTTGGAAACTTATACAGGGAGCTCCAATTTAGACTTCCACATGAAAGTATCAAAAAAATTGCAAAAATCAAAAAAAGTCGTGTTATTCTTGCGATTTTTTCAATACTTTCATGTGAACATCTAAACTGAATCAGCCATATAAAAATATGTACTTATACATTAGAAAAGGATATATTTACACATAGAAATATTTTTTAAAAAGGGATAAATTACTGCAAGAAATACAAAAGAAATAACTTTCGTTATATTTTCTAATAATAATAAATTAATGCAGTATAAATATGATTAGAAGATGTAAAGTAAGACAGATATAATTATTTTGAAATATAAATGATTTTTAATACTATATGGATAAACTAATAAGTAATAGTATAAAATAATATCTTTTAGAAATGGATATAAATTTTGTAATCGTTCTAATTTACAAAAAAATATATCATAGTATCCAAGTCGATAACTAAATACTTATTATGAAAATAATTAATCAACTTTTGATATTTGTATGTAAACATAAGAAAATATTAACGCAAATAAACTTCAAAGAGAAAACAGGGAACACAGAGATTTATTTTTTTTAATCGATTCATTTAAATATAAAAAAATAAAATTATAATTTGTTGATATGGCCGAGGTTATTAACACCAAAATCGTTTTCTCTACAAAGAAAAAAATATATATGGAATATTTGTTCATGCATTTTAGTATATTTTCTAGTAATGTTGTGTATCCAATCGATAGCCTCATGTAGAGTGCTTTATCTAGATCTGGAAAATACAGGTAAACAGCTCTATTATACTCTTTGCTTACTCCATTATTTACAGAACTCTAAATATTGCATTTGACATAGGACTCGCCTCTTACGAATCGTTGTTGTTCATCAATGTGTATGTATGATATTTATCTTTCGCTACTTTTATGCCAAAATATTAATTATTAATTTTTCGGTGATATATTTAATACTCATTTCTTAAATATTTCAAGAATATTGGTAATATTAAAAAAGAATCACGTTTACCTTACTGTACAAGCTATAACAGTATATTGTGAAATATGAATTAGAATCATTATGTTATTACTAGGAAGTTATTACATTTTGAGAGCAAGACAACATGGAAAATTTTATAAATTTTAAAAGGGATAAAAATGTAGCTAATTTTATTATTCCTAACATTTACATTTATAATATATTTTTGTAGAAATATTGAACTAATAAATGATAGAAAATGTATTATTAAATCACTAAAAAAGGTTGTGTATATATATATATATACACACATACAAATAGAGAGGAACGAGGGAGAGATAGAGATCCGAAACAATCTCAAAATACATTTTGATGTTCTTTATTCTCTATTTGTCACTAAATATGAATATTTATTTTTCTTATTATTTATGGTTTAATAATATCTGTTTAATGTATTTCATTATTTTTAAATGTTATAATGGTTTTATTAATTTATCTACAAATACATATAGGAAATTAAAAGCTTTATTGTTTTGAAAATGTAATTAAAATGAGATATTTTGTACCGATATGTATCATTTAGTATATATATATACACATATATATATATATATACACATATATATATATATATATATATATATACACATGTATACATATATATATATATATATATATATATATATATGTTTTTGTGTATGTGTGACCCTAGTAATCGATTATAAAATGTAGCTGATGGTTTAATATTTTGAATACTTTATCGGTTTCATAGCTCAAGAATTATCACTAAGTCGTAGAACATTTTTCATGGCCTATCAAGGGGGATTACATCTTCCAATTTAGCGAAAAGAAGTCCAAAATTTCCATGAAGCACTCTTTCAGTACTCTGATATACTACTGTATATCAGAATACTAAGAGTATTAACAATATATAAGCTAACGTAGATAATGATGGAATAGAATATTGAAATGGTTAATGAGAGTAATTACCTCCTTGAGATACTTGCATTAATTGAAACACAAAATGGGACTTGATTTTTCTAGTAATATAATTACTGCATTTTTGTAATATACGAGAGACCATTTGATAAGTTTGGTAAATTTCTATGATATTCATTTGGTAATGTCACGGCTATCAAGTGTCATATTTCAAACTAGCATAGGAGAAATTTTAGCCAGAAGCGACGACATTCTATAGATTTTTAAAGAGAGTATTTTAGCAGTGTCCGCAAAAATGGAAAAACGAGCAGAACTTTTGCGTCGATTCGTCACCATGGATGAAACATAGATCCACCACTACACATCTGAGTCGCAGCAGCAATCAAAGCAGTGGAAAGTCTGATGAAAGTGCGCCGAAGAACGCGAAGATCGTTTTGCCGGCTAGGAAAGTAATGGCCACTGTTTTTTGGTAATTCCCAAGGAAGCATCCCGATCAACTATTTAACGAAGGGGAAAACGATAACATGAGCCTATTATGCAACATTATTGAGCCGTTTAAAAGGAGATCTGAAACAAAAACGGTTAAGATTGGCGCACAAAAAAGTACTCTTTCACCAGGACAACCCGTCGACACATAAATCGTCTGTCGCAATAGCAACATGGCCCGAATTAGACTTCGAATTGATTTCTCATCCAACCTATTCAGCAGACTTGTTCCCGTGCGACTTCTTCTTATTCCAAAACTTGAAAATTGTGTCTGGTGGGAAGAAATTCTCGTCGAACGAGGATGTCATCGCCGTCGTCAGTACATATTTAGCAGATTTACAGGACCACATGTGTAGCCCTCAATGGAGACTATGTTGAGAAATAAAATCGATTTTATTTTCCATAAAAAAACGGTGTTTATCTTGCTTTTTACCATCAGACTCTCGTACAATAATATCAATTAATTTGACTATTATTTATTAGATTATAAAAAGTATCCTATTTTGTAAAATATTTTTTTTACTTTTCAAATAATTATTTTTTTTGGATTTATCGAAATTTCAAAAAAAATATCTTATATTAGGATCTTTACAGTCTCTTTCTACTTCTTTATATATATATATATATATATATATATATATATATATATATATATATATATATATATATATATATATATATATATATAAATATGTATACAGACAAACATGTGTAAGGAAATGTTTGTGTATGTAGGATAAACGATGAGGAGCAACGAATCGAAAAAGGGGACGAAACAACAAAAATTTGTAAAATACAACATGTTGTCATTTTAAAATCATGAAACATACTTTTTTAATCAGTTTCGCTACGAATATTGCTATAATTCTTTTTAATGGCGAAAGCAAATGCACATTTTAACAGCATAGTAATAAATTTTAACTGTGTCATGTAAATTCGCTCAGATTATCGCCCTAACGCCGTTCGGTGGCGACCGCTCAACTCGCTAAACTGGAGCAAATCAGTTTTACCTACATACACGCAGAAACTACAATCGAATTAAGTCTGTAATGTTTACGACGTGCATCGTTTAAACGTCTGCGAATCGTCTAAGGATCACCACACGGACATGGTACGCTCGTTACTGTTCGCAGGCGATTGCACACATCCGTTTCCGTAATACGTACGGACATACGTGCATTTGGATTTATATGAAACACAACTAGCATTATTTGAATTTTGTCTGAAACCGGAGTTAATATGTTAGTTTATACAAAGTGTTGTTGTTAGCGCTATTGTTAAGGTCGCACTTTATGTTCGCACTATATAAAAAAAAATACATAATCATATCGAATATAGTAACAACTTTGTTTATCAATCATTGTTATGTATTTTTGTGACCTATCTGTGTTTCCGTTACAGTTTTTCTTTTACATTTATTGTTTCTGTTATATTTTATTTGGACGAAAACGTTCGTTTAAAATGTATGCTTGTTTCATTTCGACTTGAATAAAAACTTACAATTCAATGTTGGAAGTATTTATTTAGTATTTATGAATGTGATTATCTTTAAGATTGATCTGTTTTTGGTTCAGCACAGCTTTTTTGATCTGTGATTTTTTTATTCCAGTAAACAAATCACCTATAAACGAATTGCATCAAATTCATTGGCATAAGATCAAAAATGTTTCTAAAGAAGTATCAGAGTAATTATCAAACATATCTAGTGAATTATTGGATTGGGTAAAAACTAATTGAGTTTTTTTCTATTTAAATGGAAGACGAATTTTTCATGTGAAACAAAAACTTTATTAAACAATATATTGTCTATTTTGTTCGACTGCCTTTTCCCATCTTTCAAGCAACCTCATGAACCCCGTGCTCAAAAAAGTTCTTATCTTTTTTGACAGAAAAGTTCTTATCTTTTCGGCACAGTTCCATGAACGATTTGATATCCTCATCAGCAGTGAAGGTTTTACCATTCAAGGCGTTTTGCAAAGAATGAAACAAATGGTAGTCTGATGGTATCATCTCTAGCGAATTTGGTGTATGTGGTAACACATCCAACTCAAGCTGCAACAATTTTTAGTGACTGACCAAACTTGTATGTGGTCTAGCGTTATCATAGTGAAACCACAACACCTTTGCGACTCACTAATTCTGGACACTTCTGTTTGATGGCATCATTTAATTTATGCAGTTGACGTCAGTACACGTCCGAATTGATGGTTTGGTTCTTTGGAAGCAGCTTGAAAGACACAATACTTTTGAAATCCCATCGGACTGACAGCATAACCTTCCTTTGGTGAATATCTGCTTTCGAAGTGCTTTGAGAAGATTTATCACGTTTTCTCCACGAGCTTTTTCACTCGATGTTGATGTTGATGATCCCTTTTTAATCGCCTGTTATCGTACGTTTCAAAATTGGATCATTTTCTTTATGTTTCAAGATAGAATCGCAGATATCAATGCGGTTAGTGAGATTAATTTCTTTGAACTCGTATGATACCCAAATATCGACCTTACCAATATATCCAAGTTGTTTTAAATGGTTTTCAACGCTCGATTACGATAATGTTAATATTCTTAGCCATCTTATCCATGACCTGTTCAATGCTGATTGGATTCGATCAATGCTTTTACTTTGTCATCATCAACTTCGATTGGCCTTCCTTAGCATGGTGCATCTTTAACATCAAAATCTCCAAACCGAAATTTAGCAAACTAATTCTGTCACTACCGTAGTTTTAAAACATCTTCAGCATATATATCACATAAGTTTTTATGAGCTTTCACAACGTTTTTTTTTGTTTGTCGGAAGTAATACATCAAAATATAACGAAAATGTTTCTTTTGATTTTCCATTTTAAAATTAAAGGCAAACAAACAATTGTTAATGAAATCGAGCACTTTCTTTTTCTAAGACAAACTCAAACTATCGGCTGTCAAGTTACATAATGAATTTGTTGTTTAGAATGAAGATAGTTACATTTGAAGACATGTATCTCCATATATTAGAAAAAAAAGTTATTACTTTTTGGTCAACCCAATTTTTAAAGTTCTATTACATTTTAGCAGCTGGTATCTCTTCTACAGTTGCTTAAATTTCTAGCCATTTTGATCCAACGGCAGGATAAAAGAGTTAATAGGAGTAATTATCTCTTTAAATTTGTTTTTAATCGATTAAAATATAAATGTAAGTGTAAAATACATTGATTACAGTATAAAAATTAACGAAGCTTTTCTAATACTAGATACTATATATTTTTAAAAAATAAATGTAAATAATTTAGATGTCTACTGCGCAGTCACAATGAATAGGTAGTGAACAAATGCGCATGTATTTTTTAAATTCTCACATTAAACTCTTCGATTTAACTCCACGAGTAAACATTAAGTTTTAATTATTTTGATTTTACTTTTTTTGAAATTTATGTTTGTATGTTTTTGTGTTCTACTATATAAGTCAATGGTTATTGTTTGTTTAATCCTTTGAATCCGAGCGTGGATTTAGGAATCCATTGAATTTTTCCAAGGAAACTATAGTCTCAGGCCGATATTTTTGGATAATATATTTAAGTGGCACTAATCTCTTTCTACTGACTAAATTTATATATTTCTTTCATTAATAAAAATTACGGTCATCGAAAAATCCGAAAAATCGTGTTTTTTTTCATTTGGAAACCTATAAAAATTATGAACTTCAGAATCGGGATGAATAATATTTTTTTTCCAAAAGTTCATCACTGGAAGAAAGCATATAAAAATTCCAAGTCTCTACGTTCAGGTAAAGGATGTGACAGATGTGAACCCGTTTTGTACACATTTGATTGTTTCAGAATTTTTCACACTCAACAGTTATGTTATTTCTGAAAATTTTCAATTGTAATCAATTTTTCCGCTACCAATTATACGTTTTTAATCAAGAGATTTATGTTTCCCCGAATATTATCAACGATTTTTCACGATATGTCAGAGAGATGTGAAATTTCTAATAACTAATCTGAATTAACATATTTTTTCTTGTAACCGACAAATGTGCAATTTTTATTTTGTTTACGATAAAAGAATGTCCGATTAATCGAAAAATATTTTAAAAAAAAATAAGCATCCTTTCCCTCTTCACGGTTCCAAATGAGATAATAAAATCGACTGCACACTGGATACACAGTGTCTTAGACAATTTATTTAACCAGCCGCACACTTCATGCGACAAACACTACCATACTTCACTTTAAGACACAGTAAATATAGGTAATATTTGTTAATATAAAAAAGCATACATAGACACCAAAGAAGGAGGCAGAGGGAGTGAATTAAGATAATATACATGAGCCCAACTATGTATCAGTGTGAACCGTTCGACGTCATAGCAAAGCTTAATGTTTAAACGTGCCTGAAACGACAGTCAAGAACAGTATGTATTTGACCCATTTAAAAACATGTAAATATAGGAGGCAACCTTAAACAGCTAAAGACAGTTTATGGTATGAAACGTGCAGCGAGCTTAATTGACCCTCGGTGCATTACGAATTTATTTCATCTACAATTACCATAAATGAAGAATATTATTGTAACATTTTTAAAAGTATTTAAATTATTTTATAGATGAATAAAATAACCAATATTATCCCATCTCTGTGATACATAATGTCAACAATAGATTCTTGTGTGGTGCATTACGAATGCGTCTAGTCCCATAATTGAACGCAGTTAATAATCGCTTATATACATAACCTGCGGTGAATAGATACATATGAATTATTATTATCAATGTTGGTATTATTATTAGACTATTGGGTATCATTTGCACGGGGAAATATAAATCACTATTATTTATTTAGTCTTATTATATTATAGGGACTATTTATCAAAATTTAATAGAATTCTTTATATACATAATATTTTCATTCATTATATTATACATACATACATACATACATATATACATATATATATATATATATATACATATATTAAACAGTTAAATTATAGATCAATTAAAAAAATAAATCATGACAATGTAGAGAAATTAACTAACTGATAAACGATTCAAACTTCATGTAAATACATTTTTAATCGATTTACAACTTGCTTTTAAAATTAGTTAACGAATGTAAATATTTTTTTATGAATATTAAACTCTGATACCATGAATAGAACTGCATTTACTTGAATTATCAGTACAAAATTCAAACTGTGGTGTGTATGAATTACATTGATTTCTGGTATAAGTTCTGTGTATGATTTACATTGTCTGATTTGTACTATACTCTTCTCTGAACTTACTTTTAAACTTACTCCTGAACTTACTCTTGATTGTGTGCGCTTATTGTACTCCCGAACTTACTCTTGTGTGCGTACTCTTGATGTTATGTGCTCACGTATGCTCTTGAATGTGTGCTCTGAATACAACTCAGAATCAAAATCAATTTTATTTTTTCTGAAGTGTACATTCAACACCGAAGTGCTTTGCGTTGGACGGAAATGGGTATGAGAACCAGGATTTTATCCATAAAGCTTTTACGCCGGTTTTGAAAGGAGGGTATGTTTTTAATGGAAATGGGTATGGGGTAAGTTTAAAATCTGAAAAAAATTTCAAAAAACCGGAGGAAATACGTCTCAGTGGTCTCACAACGTTTTATTTACTGTTAACTAGAATTGTAAATAACATGTAAAGCGGTGAGAAGTTTCGCGTTATTCTTAGTGCAAATTATTACATATTATTCGATTGGTTGATGATTGTAGCCTTAACACTATAGGTTTTGAGGAAGACTACGTGTGAATCTGAAAGGCTATTGGCCCTTGTTGAATGTGTGTGTTTAGTTAGAGATTAAATGAAATATTTGTACTAAAAACATGACATGTGCTTTGCAGAACGTTTAACAGTATAAGGATGTAAGAAATCAATCAAAATCAAAATCAAAAATAATTTTATTGTGATGATTTTGCACGTTACAACGCCATATTAACTGTGCGTTGGATGGAAATTGAGTTTGGTGTGGACAGGAGAATTGTGTTTCAGGAAAGGGGTATAGTAGATGGTTTGAAGTGATGGAGTCCGGAAAAAAAATTGCAAACAATGATGTAAGCAATAGTTAACGAAATTTATATCGTGTTATGAAGGTGTGAAATCTTTGAATGTTTTTTGCGACAAACGATGGGTTTTATTACCCTTATTTTTCTATGCGACATTTGTTTTTTTGATGGATAGTCATCGTTACTTAAATTTATTTTTAAATTAATTTTTACAGTTACAAAAACCAAATTGTTTTATTATTATACTATGTCCTTCGATTATTTAAAAAATGTTCCGTGTAAAAACCTTTTCTTTCAACATCTGGTAAGCAACGGCTAACTAACCGAACGGTACAACTTTTAACATTTGTATACTTTGTACAATACTGACATTCGGGTCTTAACAGTTCAGAAAAACTTTTATTGGATTGCTAAAGAATCAAAAATTATTTTTAAAAAAAAAGTAAATTAAGCCACAGTGCCGAGAACTGTATTTGAAAATGTGTTCTTTTTTATTTTAATTCTAAATAAATTTTAAAATGGATGTGACTCTCAGTAATGCCGATTAATATACTTAAAATGTTCATGTGTTAATGTGATATATTTCGTTAATCATATTATTTATTCTAAACAGCAAACATAATCTGTCTATGAAACATCTACTGCACTTTGTCACGACTGTCACAGAATTCCGATTGACGATTAACGGATTTGTTCGTTAACAAGTTCACACAATGCATGTAATCGAATCGGACAACGCCACAACGGCTGATTTAGTGTTCGACAATTACGACGTGTCTAAGTCGTATCATTAGTACAAGCTACAAATAGTCGATGAAACGATGTGTGAACTCGTCAAATACGGTTTTATGGGACAGTAAGAGGGCGCTATTTCCTTGAATCTGAAAATCGCTATTCAAATTGCAACAAAGAGTTGTTCCTTTCACATTAACCTACTTCCTTTTCAACGGAATATCGATTTAACTCATGAGTAATGTATCTCGTAACAGAAACACAGATAAATATTCATGCCATCAGGTGTGACTAGCATAACGAAATAACGTAACCAATTCATCAAGCGCGCTATTTGAGAAATAAAACACTAGTTCGCCCGTTTAGTCCATATCTATTATCTAATATATTAAATTTATTCGAATTATACAATCTTTATTTACTTTTTATTTTGTAATAAAAAGATAATATAAAATTTAAAAGATATATAAATATTTTAGTGTCATTTCTTATTTCAGTTTCCTGTTCGGTCAAAAATACTAAATATACTCAAATATTTTCTACATAAAATGAAATTCAACTTATATCTATCTATCTATATATATATATATATATATAATGAATTTTCATTGAATATTCTTCCTTTTACATTAATTAATATTTTTTAAGGGCAATTATAACACACTCTTACAATAAGAATAGAATATGTTTTTCTTAGATAACTCAATAAACATGTTAGTCTTTGTCGTTGCATACTACAAGCATTATTATATATATACATACACGTTATATTGTTACACCAGACAAATAATTTTTTTTCTTTTATCATAAAAAATCTTATTATGAGTGAATGAAACTGAGATAAGCTATTGAATATTGAAATGAAAAATATTCTTTCATTGTCTAAATGGATTTTGTTTGTTATTCTTGCTGACATATTTTTCAGCACATTTCTATTTCGTTCTTAAATCAGTCGTCATTTAACCATTGAACTGATTGTTTCTGGTGCATTTTTAGAAATTTCCTTGGTAAAATGGATACAGAAAAATCTAAAAGAAGAAAGCTTGTAGTGTTACATTAGATGATAAACTTAAAATCGTTGGTTGGTTGAAAAAATGTGTTACAGTATAGAAAATATGTCGTGGTTACAATATTGGATCATCGACTGTCTATGGCCTAAAGAAAAATGAAGCAAAAATTTTGAAATTTCGAAAAGATATCGAAGCCGGTAAGCCAAATCAAAAACAATGATAAAAACAGAAAATACAGTTTCGGATGAAACACTTTGTTTCGTTTTTACAAAAACGTAGTCACGGAGATCCTATACCGGATAACAGAACAAGCACTTCATTTTAATGAAAAATTGGGCGGAGAACCCGATTTCAAGGTATGGCAAGGTTGACTAAGAAACTTCAAATCACGTCACGGAATTAGACAATTCGGAGTGTATGGTGAAAAAGTTTCGGTTGATGCAGCAGCTGCAGATATTTTACACGAGATATCTGGTTGCTCAGATTATGATGGAGAAAATATCCAAGAATGGCTAAACAGAGATGGGAATGAAGTTTGACGCCACATTTTAAATGATAACGAAATCGTTAACTAAGTTTTTCAAGAGCCAACAATTGAAGACGAAGAGGAAGAAGAAATAACTTTACGCCAGCCAACAATTACCCATGTTCATGTCATCAAGGCAATTGAAGATATCATGAAATATTTAGAAGAACCAGACGATGCTAATGACCTGTAGAATAAGGTTCTGCTGCGATACATCAGAGATATGGTTGCAGCTAAACTAGTTGCTTCTAAGAAACAAAAAAAATAACTGATTTTTTTTCTAAATATTTTTTTTTCTAAACCTTTTCTCTTCCTTTAATTTCGTACATACACATATGTACACACTATTCACACTAAAAACTTCATTCAATAAATATCTTTATTATCTTAAATAACTATAAGTGCACCTTTATTAATTCAAAACCCCATACAATCTGCTTATCCAGAAATTTCATTATCCAGCATAGCCGTGACAGAGGTTATGCTGGACAAATGGAGTTTTACTCTGAAAATATATATACATATATATATATATATATATATATATATATATATATATATATCCTCTAATGACCATTCAAAATTAAAAAAGTAAAAACACAAATTTTAGTAAAAATTGTTTTTCTTTTATTATAATATTATAATAGATTATACTAACTCATTTATTTATTAATTATTATAAAACAATTATAATGAGAGAAATAAACATAAATAATTAAAATTAGATTCAAGTGAAAGATCGTATTCCTTAATTTTAGTACAATTTTTCATTTTTTGAAAATAAATATTTTTTAATTAGTAAATTTTCATTATTTATTCTTTTCATTGAAGAAATCAGCCGATCTAAAGAAATTTAATTATTTTTTAATCATTATTTAATCCATTTTCATTTTTTTTATCTTTTAACCAATACATTTTGACTACTTTATTAAAAAGTACTAATTATCTTTTAGAGGTGGCCTAATATTTATGTAAATGCCAGTAATACTCTTTTATTTTCTAAAATATAAAAACAATTTACAATTTCTTGAAATGTCGACGCCGTCTGCATGCTCATGAAATTTTAAAATAAAATTGCAATAAAATTTTATGTGGTTTATTTTCGATTTTCCTGTTCGCTATAAACATTGATTTTAATGAGCTTTCTATAAATTTACTTTCAATTACTTACATACTTCAATTTTAGAATCTTAAGTCTGAAGTGAAACGTGTTGCCTAATTAACCGAAAAGTATATTTCTTTGAAATAAAATTTAGTTTATTTATTAATTAAATTCATCACAAATTGAACTGTAACGTAATTAAGATGTTGACACTAATATATTTCCGTCCAATTTCTTTAATATTTATAACTGCAATCATTACATTCTATTATTCAGTATATAGTTTTATTGACATTTCTTTATTAATAATATCAATTAATTGAAAAAATGCACTGCAAATGATCAGTATTAAATTTCGCAAATGAAACATCAATAAAAAGAAATTCATCCAATTACACTGTAAATAAGTGTTATTCTCAGAAGTAACATAAATTGAAGAGTATGATTGTATTAAAACAACTCAATTATTTGTGTTTATTATTTTTTAATGTATTTTAGACCGTTTTTAAAAATAAGAGGAAATGCATATATCTTATAATTTCAGTTTGAAGAATGTTTTTTTGATATTCTTTTCTATAAGCTATCTCTATTTGCTATTTATATGTATATATTTATATGTATGTTTGTATATATATATATATATATATATATATATATATATATATATATATATATATATATATATATATATATATAACTAATCCAAGATAATCTGAGAAAATACATGAATAATGCACACGTCGATTACTCCACAAATAAACGACATTTTTTTTTAAAAAAAATGTTATATTCTTATACAAAATATAGCGTGTATTATATTAAAGAGGTTGTTTTGTACGTCCATGAACGATATAAATCAAAGTTGTTTCCTTAAACAACAAAACCGTCACACAAAAAGTATATCGAATGACAAAAAAAAATTCACTGTAGATCATTTTTCTTGCTGTCAGAAACTGATACGGAACAATGAGAAGTGACGGAAACATTACCTAAAAATATGGTGGAAGTATTTTGATAGCAAAGCGTTAATTAACGTGGTCGTTTTTGCGCAGCTTATAATACTGAATACAAGAAGTAGAACACGCTGCGTTAATACCAAGTTGATGAATTAAAAACGATTCAGAAGTAGAGGACAATTAATTGTCTTTCCCTTGTGTTTTTGCGCTGGTGGACGTTATGCGTCGGTCGACGTCCGACCTCATCGTGTTTTAACAATTGACCCTCACTTCGACTGTTTTTATCTTAATGGAAGACAGCTGAAGTATAAGAATCTTAAAAGCCATTTGCTTAATATTGTTATAACTTATTACGTACTTAATTATTGCAGTGAATCTATAAAACTACTCGATTCCTTTTTTTTACTTAGCAGTTAATCGTTTCCTTACTATAATCGTATTTCATTTATGCTTCGGATAATATTAAATGATCCTTTTCATTCTTTGAACAGTTTGTTTTTCTACTGGTATTTTATATATAGATTATTTTCATGCTTCTCTTGACTGATTTATGAAACAACCATTCATTCAATTGTTTGAAAAAGTTAAGAACTTTCTTTTCATTTTGTAGTATACAAATACACAATATGTATTATATATAATGTACTCCAGTAAAATGTTATTAACGCAGGTTAAATAAAAAAATAGTATAACAATATATATATATATATATATATATATATATATATATATATCACATAAAAATAAGAAAATATTGCATCTAAAACATATATACGATTTGTTTACCTGTATTCCATGTTTTTACAGCTTTTCCCCATTTCTGATAGTCCATATGAGAAAATCAGCCACGGTGTCCTACAATAAAAAGAATAAATTTACATATTAATATTAAATACATAAAAATATACATAAAACGAAATAAAATCTATCTACTGATTTTTTTGTATAGAACTAAATCAATAAAAGACCGACTGGTGATTCTAGAATAGTAAAGATTCTGGAATTTTTTTAAAAAAAGTTTATTTTTACAAATCAATTTGTCAATTTTTATGAATCATAAAAATGCGATTAAAAATATATAATAACGGATCATGGAATCGACGTTAAAATTTGTACAAACAACAATCAAAATATCAATGATTTATTTTTGATCAGAGTGTTTTAGTAGGTGAGTGAAGATGTCATTTTAAAAGTGAATTTATCCACAGTTCCGAAAACTATGTTGTGAACGAAACTTGGTGTAGAGATTTGTTTTAAAAGTTTGTGCACTTTTAAGAAAAAACTATTATATATATATATATATATATATATATATATATATATATATATATATATATATATATATATATATATATATATATATAGTGGTGCACTCAGGGGTAGGGGTGGGGGCACGGGGCGCTGTTACTCTCCTCCCCCAAAGAAAAAGGAAAAAACACTAGAAAATAAAACAAAATCACTAAGCGAAAATGTTCCTATATAGATAGAGAGATTAATGTAATCTCCTATCACTGTCCTCTATAAATACACAGAGAGATTAATGCAACCACAAGTGAAGTAATTCAAGAACTTTGTAAAAAGAAAAGAAAACTGGATTTTATTCTCTAAATAATTTTTTATAATCACGTAATGAATTTTATTGAATACACATTAAATTTTTTTATCCACTCAACTCACCCTCCCATCCAGTACAAAATCCTGAGTGCCACTGTATATATATATATATATATATATATATATATATATATATATATATATTATATATATATATATATATATATATATATATATATATATATATATATATATATATATATATATATTTAAATATATATATATATATATATATATATATATATATATATATATAATTTTTGAATAGATTATAAACTTGTTCTAGTTTTTAAAAATTTAGTATTTAATTGCAAATATTGTTATATGCAAAAATATTCTTGTAAAACTTGGCATATGGATACGTTTTATATGTACTCGTAAAATGGATAAAAGAGGACATATATTATTTAAGTACATTACCAGTAATTGGTTTTTATTCTATATATAATCTATTTAAAAAAAAACACTGAATTATAAAAGGTTGAACAATCAAAAACTTCAATATTTTTCTGAATTTCTAATTCTCTCAATATATTGTCAGTTAAGTCAATGGTATATACTCGAAAAATATCAATAAAGCAATCAGGAATAGTAATATATATATATATATATATATATATATATATATATATATATATATATATATATATATATATATATATATAATATCGTTCAATGTATGAAAAAGTACGAAAATTTGAATATTGTAAAGAATAAGGTCATGATCGTCAATCTTCACTTATATTGTCATATTTCCTATCAATAATGTCACTTTTCATTACGGACTTCATATCAATATTTCAAAATTATTATTTCTTTATATTTTTTAAAAAAAATCACATGAATAGATTCGCATCAAATTCATTAGTGCAAATGAAATCGTCAAGAAATTGAAAGCCATATATTTGATGTTTTTAATAAAAAATAAATAATATAAGACAATTATAAAAAAACATATTTTAAATATAAAACTAATTCAGAGAGAGAGAGTAATGAAATAAATTATTATTAACCGATCGACTTTTTCTCTGAGAGTAGAATTTTTCCAATGTGAATTATTTTTAAAAAACGATAAATTATTTTACATGCCACCTAAATAAATCATATTTTTTAAACAAGCTTCAAATGATGTATTTATAAAAAAATATAGATTAAATAATTTTCTCTTTCATTTTAATATTTTTGTTACACAAGTTGTATTCATACATTATTTCTATTTTGATATAAAGAACGATAAATATATCTACAATGGAACGAAATAAAAAAGGTGGAAGTTAGAGACAAAATATTTATTGTTTCTATGTCTCTTTGGTCACGTTCATATCGTAAATATTGACAGAATATAACAAAGGCTGATAATTTATCATTGTGTAATATACACACAATCACGCACAAGCACACAAATCTTTCGAACACACATTATATATATATATATATATATATATATATATATATATATATATATATATATATATATATAATTTTTCAGAGTATATGTCTAACAATTAAGAGTTTTATTTAATAAAGTCACAGCCTCATTAAAAATATAATTTCAGATTTCAATTTTGATAATAAAATATTAAAAGTAATTTACAATATCCGTTTTGAAACCACTGTTAAAGATCAATAAAACGCCACACTTAATTTTTATACAACGGACCGTTTTAAATGCATTAAAAGTTGGCAATATATCAGCATTTGTGTTACGATTTTAGCTTTTACGAAACTCATTTTTCATAGTAATGTTTTTGGTATATTTATTATTATTGATTGAAACATTTATGTTTACCTATATATATATTATTTATCTATAAATTATTATTTCGTAATGTCGATACTGCTTCTTTTTATTTTAATTTGCAACTTGCAAGGTCAAAGTTCTGCTTGAAAAAAATCACAGTATCATATTACAAACATTTTCTTATTTTTTAATAATCAATGAAATTTAGAAGTTTAGAATAAATTTGTAAATTTAGTAATAAATAATAGTATAGGTTAATTTTATGCCAGCATCGGCAATTATAAAAAAAAAAAAACAAATAAATAATTTTTATATTATATAATAATATAAAAAAAATTACAATTGAATACAAATAAATTTTATTATTATATAGTTAATTGTTTATTATATAAGATTAATAATTTTAATTTGAAATTTAAATTGAATTTAAGATTACATAAATAATTTTATGAAGCTATTAAAATTTAATTATAAACTAGGATTAGATACTCTATTAAATAAAATGTAAATAAATTAAATATGATATTAATATATATGGTCTCGAAATTTAAAAAAATTGGCGGTATTTTAATCTATTAGAGGAATCTGGTCTGTAATCGATAGTCCACGAGAGATTTTACATAATTTTATTTAATTTGTATGTCGTCATTATAAGCAAATTTTATAACAAAAAATAATTTTCTAAAATAATCATTTCTGTATTACTATAAAAGTCATTAAATTATTAAACCAGTTTCTATTCATTGTATGTATGTATATATATATATATATATATATATATATATATATATATACATACATTTGAAATATGTTATCTCTATGAACAGAATATGTTTGATGCATAGAGTTGATTGATTAAATAGGGCGAGTGATTAATTGGATCAGCTAATGCATTGGCGCAATTGGTAGGTTTTAAAAATAGGGCTGAGTATTTGTATCACAGAGTCAATTACACATAAATCCAATTACTTAATGCAGTCATTTTTAATTTTTACACTACAATTTATCAACTGTTAATTTCCAATAAAAAAATTACATTTTATCTCATTTAAGTCTGGAACAGTAGTTTAATTACATTTTGAAACATTCAAATTAGTTAATAAATGTTTTTTTTTAAATAAATATTTGAATTTATATTATAAAGTTTAATATATATATATATATATTGTTTATTTAAATCAATATTTTATTTTAGAATTTTCCATTTCTGTTTAATTCAACAACTACTAAAAATAAAAATATACAGAGCGCTGTTTCGTATTTCATTTTTATAGATTATTAACTTTTTTAATAGGTGTATTCAGATTTGATAAAATTATTTATTTAAAGATATTTTCATAACCTTTTTTATGTACATTGAATAAAAAATTACATTTTATACTTCTTATTTTGTTTACTTCTTATATCTAATTTTATTTTTTTAAATGTACCTTCAACATAGCATTAATTTATTGTTGAGAAATTAATATAAAATAAAAGAATGACAGAAAAGTATATAAAAAGAAGTTAACAAGTTTCATTTTATTTATTTTGAACAATCCTATATTGTGATTCGTGCTCTAATGAGCTAGCTGTCGAAGTGCGCTAATAACCAATCAAATCAACCTACATTGTGATTAAATATATTGCTCATTCAACATATTGCATATTATTATTTTTCAAATAGAAAGAATAATCTTTTCTGAATAATGTAAATATGGCTTATGATTTCTAGATAGTTTTCATTTCTCAAGAAAAATATTTTCCTCTTATTTTTCGAGAATTTTCATATAATATATAAATAATATTTTCCGGCTGGAATTCAATTTATATATATATATATATATATATATATATATATAACAATGAAATATCGCTCTTTAATACTGAATTCATATATTTTATTTATTATTTTGACGCAAAATACAATATGTAGATAAAAAAATGATTACACAGTAAAATTGAATGGGTTTATTGTTCAACTTAGAAATAATTTTTGGAAAAACAGCGCATCCAAAATAGTATTGGACAATCGATTTCTCTTGTCATAACAAAATCGTTAGCAATAGAAAAATCACGTTCATTTTGTGCAAACGTGGGCTTTGTTGTAAACAAAATATCTCTAAATAGTTCCAGTGTACTCATTGTTTGAAATATATGAAATTCTTGTTCAATATTCTGATATTTGTCAGTAACGCTAGGATTCACTTCTCTCACACTTTCTGTTATAGATAAATTTAATTACTCTTGAAGAGACAATTCTTCATTTCCATTGATTGGAACTTCATTAAAATCATCTTCGTTAGTATCAAACTGTTGACAACTAACAAATAATCTATTCAACATTTCTTTAGCAATTTCGTCAATTTCATTTTTCAAGACTAGTCTAAAAAATATATTATTTTCTTCGCATGTGGGATTTTGTAAAAAATTATAAAGAGGTATGATGTTATTGTTTCTTCTTTAATTGCAATAAGAAGCTCTTTACTTAGATCACTGATAACCTTCTCCAATCAGATATAATACATAATTTCGATATCGACTTTCCATAAATAAATTTCTGGACAAACTAGAAAAACAAATTTTACTTTTTTCTTGAACAGAAACACTATAATTCTCGAAAAATGAGAAAAACAAATTAAACTTTTTTCTCGAGAAGGAATTCTCGAGAAGAAACACTAAATGTAAATATGACAATACAATAAAAGTATAAAAGTTAGTGACCGCTGATACGAACGAAATGCGTTGTTTATGATTTATCGAAACGATTAAATTTTTTGATGAATTATCGGTCCATTCGTAGAAAACATAAATATAAATAAATCAAAACAACGTGATCGAATTTTTAGTGATCTATTATAATCTTCGATGAACTTGAACACGCGTGCAATTTCACACATCAAATATCGAAAATTATATTTATCACAAAGTTACTTCACAAAATATATATCATTGATTTTTGTTAGAAGAAGTATTTAATTTAAGGAACGTTTCGAAGAACTCTTGTCAAATAAAATAAACGGAAATAAGTTTTGTAAATGTTTAAAGCAGTGGTGTCAAAATCACATATGAACACTGGTCATTAAATTCAGTTTAAGGGAATCTGCGAACAGAAGACAACAAAAATTCATTCAAAAAAAATTTAGAGAGCGAAAAAAGATCTTTTATTTATTCAAATCTTTTATTTTTTTTTAATCATATATGATCACTGGTCACCAAATTCAGTTTAAGAGAGTCTGCGGGCCTCAACAAAAAAAAAACAATCAAAAAAATTTAACGAGCAAAAAATGTTCTTTTATTTATTTCAAAAATAACTTATTTAAAAAGTATATTTATTTTTTCTTTAACGAATTTATAAAAATTAAAAAAAATACATTAATTTTAGGTATTATTATCGAATGTTACATCAAAATTTTAAATTAGATGAATTAAAGAAAATATTTTTTTTACTAGAAACGACATCTTTTGGTAGAAGCTATTTTATCAATATCGGGTGTAATTTTTTGTAATAATGATATTTTTACTATAGATTTTTAATGTTTATTTGTCATTCTTGACCTGTATGAAGTCTTATTAGCCTTTAAAAAGAAAAATAATTGTTCACATAGGTAGGTACTATCAAACATTGGCAAGATTCTTCCTGCAAACATAGCCCTTTCAATAAAATGTTCTAGCAAGTAGAAATAAAAATCTTTAATACCAACTTCATTATACTTTTCCTTTTAACACTGTGTTGCACTGAATTTCAATTTCAATCAATTCCATTTGGATGTTAATTTTTGCTCCTTCAGTGTTAAAAGAAAACAGAGCACTAAGTAGTAAAAAATCATTTTCACATGCTTTGAATCCTTCAAATCGGTTTTCTAATTCAAATAATAATTCTTGAATATTTGAATCATATTTTCTAAAATCACAACTGTTATATAATTCTTGATAATTTTTGCAAGTATGAAAATTAACTAAATCGGAATTGACCATAAAACAGTGTTCTTTATAATATGCTTCTATAATTTGCAATGTTTTAAAAATATATTTCATATTTTTTTTAAATTCCATTTTATTATTTTAATAAAATCAATTTCAAGTTTTGGACGACATTCTAGAGCCTTGCGGGTCGAGTGTTTGACACCACTGGCGTACAAGATTCTCAACCATGAATACTTATATTGACTTGAAAGTTGACATTAATATTTTTGATAATATTCTATAAAAATATACATAAGATTCAGGACAAGCTGTACTCTCAAAATCATACACTTAGTCGATATGAACTATGCTTTGGAGGAAACACTTATAATTACCTTATATTTTGTACATTGTTTTAATAAAATTTAGGCAAATCACAACTGTAAAATTATAATTCTTGATAATTTCTGCATGTAAGAAAATGAACTAAATCACAGTTGACCATAAAACAGTGTTCCTTACAATAGTTTGCAATGATTTAAAATTTTACATTTTTTTAATTAATTTTTTTATTTTAATAAAACCAACTTCAAGCTTTGGATCAGGGACCGCATTTAAGAGTCTTGCGAGCCGCATGTTTAACACCACTGCTTTAAAGATATTATATAATAACTATGAAGACAAATTGTTCAATATAAAAATTAATAATTTGTAAACTGTAATTTTTTCAAAAGTATTGAATTTTTTATGGATATGTAATTTAAAGATATATTCCATTATATTATTCTATCGTATATGATAAATTATTATTTATTTTTTTAATTTTCATTAATATTTAATTTGAATATTTTTTTATAATAATATTATATATATATATATATATATATATACATATAACTTTAGAATATTATTTTGTGTTTTTAAATAAATGTTCTGCAGTCAATTGTATAGTTTGCATGATCAGTATTGTCTTTTTTAATTAAAAAGAATCAAAGAATACCATTTTTAAACAAAGAGATATCATGTTAAATTAATGACGTTCATTTTCTCTTATATAGTTTTTTTTTCTGTAGATAACAGTTCTTAATGTCGTAGATACGGTGAAAGGATTTCGCTAACCGCATTAATTTGTGTAAATAGGTCTCACAAATGTTCAAACCAATTCAATCAAATGTCATACATCTGCCCGTTGACCTTTTACCGATTTTAACCAATGGAAATTTGTGCGATTTTAAATGATTGATGTAATATACTAAGTATACATTTCAACTAGACTGTTTGTTCGTGAATTTGCATAAACTCGATAGAGTTTCCCTACGAGAATTAAGTTATATCTCTAGTATTCAAATAATTTTCATACGTATGCAAGGAAACTCGGTACATTCATCATGTAGAGTTTATTACATTCAAATATTTGTTGGAATGCATTAGTTTATTATCGGGTTAATTCAACTCAATGAAATCAATATCTAAATTTGAAAGCAAAATACACATTATCTGCAAATTAAAATAAAAGTTTAACATTTTTCTATATAATACCTTATATACATATATATATATATATATATATATATATATATATATATATATATATATATGTATATAATTATCATATATTAATTCATGAAATAAAAATTACTACCTGACAAATGGAACGATATAATTCTAGAAACTTTTTATATTATATCAAATATTTTTTAATCGAATTAAATAAATCTTCATTCCAACCACATTTAATATAATAATTGGAAATTATTATATGCTATTTTATTACAACTCATCTCGACCTTCTAAACACAATCATATATTTGGAACTAAACTAAAAATACTGAACCAAATTAATGAAAATTTTACAGTATTAATATAATAAATACATTTTAAATTCGTTATATATATATATATATATATATATATATATAATATAGATATTATATATATATATATATATATTTATATATATATATATATATAGGTTTGTGTGTGTGTGCGTAAGAAAGTGTTTCATATTTCTGATTTTCGAAAGCAACTTTTTTTAAAGTAGCAATAAATCAAATGTATTTACTTTATTCGACTTTCTATAGCCCATCCTTTCCGCTATAAAGGGTCAGGAAGGTTAGAAGGAAATCTTTTTCTACAAAATCATGAAATCCCTTGCCCTATTTACTTCTAAAAAGGAAGAAAAATATAAAAATATTATTAAAATACAAGATCTTGAATTAAATTCAGTACTCAAATAGAAATGATATTATTTTTTATACTGGATTTATGAAAATGTAATAGAAAAAATTTAAATTTAAATTTTGATTCATATTTCAATAGACTAAAAATTATATATATATATATATATATATATATATATATATATATATATATATATGAGATTTTCTCAATCTCTGGTCCGAAAACGTTTCGATGCTTATAAACATTTTTATGTGGACCTACAAGTCCTCTAGACAAATATATAAAAATATCTTCATTTGTAAAACGATGCATTTTCTTCATTAATGTCAATAAAATCAACATACAGAAAAATATCAAATAAACAACCGGATTTGGGTTTACCCATTCGTAGAATTAACTTAATGTAAATTATATTGTAAAAATAATAATGTAAAAATATATAAAATCAACATCGATAATTTAGTTTAAGTAAAACATCAGTTTTAATATTAAATATTAGGTTGTTAGAAAAATAATTGCGATTTATGACCTTAAAATTCATATACATTTACAGCATTTTTGATTTTCCTAGCTGTTTTAAGTGATCCAGAAATGTTGGATTACTAATGACTAACTTTTATGCAAGCTCTCGAATTTTTGTGCGCGGTTCTAATTCAACTAACACTTTCAGTTGGTCGTTATGAAATGAAGGACGCCCGCGACTTCTTCATTTCTAAGGCTCTCATCCCCAACTCAAAAATTTTAGAACCACCAATGCACCTTATGTTCTTTAACAACACCCTAACCAAAAATAACGTTTAGTTTATAACAAATTTCTACTGCTTTACCACCCGTTTTGAATTCATACGAAAAACATGTTCTTATTTGTTTCTTCTCCATGTTTAATTCAAAAGTCAAATTTGAAGCAAAATTAATTCGGTGTTGCCAAAATACTGACCGAAAAATGCAGTTTAAAATGAAACTAACATGAACACGATGAAATGACACTTTATTGAAAAAAATTAAGTTTAGAATTCAGAAAACAAAAACAGCAATTATTTTCATACCAACCGAATAATTATAATAACTTTAAATTTAAAATAAAGATTTATAGTAAGAATGAATAAGAATTATATTTCATTGGTTTTTAATTTTTGTTGATATTTATTTTATAATTAGTTTTGCTTTTGTCTAATGATTCTTTTATGGAACCATGTGTGAAAAAAGATTATAAACAAATTAAAAATTAAGAGTCGGCGAGATTATTTTTTCGAGGAGGTCTTCAGAATTTTTTTTTAATTTGAGACTAGAGGTAATGTTTTTTTGATATATAGTTTTTAAATCAAAAATGTGTTTTTTATCACTGTGTAATTTTGACATTGTGGCTAGATTTACTCTCATGAATCAATTTTTCACTCATCCCATAAACCATATAAAAAATTTTCTAATCAAAAATGTTTAATAACTATGATTATCAATCATTTCTGATCAGTGTTTTTTGTACTTTGTGGGATGAGTGAAAATGGCACCTACGGAAGTTTTATTTTTGGCTTTAAAATAAGCAATTAAATAAATTTAATGTTAGATTGTTCTAGACTGCAAATGAATATTAATATATATATATATATATATATATATATATATATATATATAGATACACATACATACATATATATATATATATATATATATATATATATATATATATATATATAATAGATATTAATTTATAAATGAAAAAATGAAATCTCAATTTTTGTGACAATTAATTCATTTTTCTTGTTTTATATATTTAATAATTATTTTTAAAATATAATTTAAATACATGCAATATTATTCCTGTAAATAATTTGAATTTTTACAGAAAACAATAATTTGTTATCTAAATTTGCCTATGATATTTCAATAAAAATCATATTACAATTAAAAATTTACTTTTTCTTTTCTTGACTTTTACTATAAAGTGTTAAATATCTTAATTATTAAATGTTTATATATGTAAATAAGTAAATGGTTTAATATATATATATATATATATATATATATATATATATATATATATATATATATGTACATACACACACACACAATGATAACACCATATCTGACAATAGTCAAATATATCAACTGGACTGTAAAATTTGCATATAGTGTTCGGAAATCGTATTATTCAAGCTTGAATGTTATATATATTGAATGATATATAATACAAATTTTAGATTTACTGTACCAAATATTTTGAATAATTGTTCTCGTTGAATGTTACATCGTAGCAGTATTCATAATATTTTAAATGTTCATATGAATGGATTTCCATTTGTAATGAATGAATGAAATGAATATCTGTGTAACCATATACACAAATATATATATATATATATATATATATATATATATATATATATATATATATATATATATAATGACAATAATCATCAAAATAACGCATCAATAGGTTCATATGCATACATTTTACAATTATATTTTAATAATAATTTATTTTCTTATTTTACACAATGAAATTCTTTTTTAGTTTTATTGTTTTTGAGGAAAAAATTTTTAAAAATATTGATGCTTAACTTTATATAAATTTTCAAGAACAAATAAAACTGTGAAATACATATTTTTTAATATCCCTTGAAACAAAACGATTTTTTTCAAATTCACAAATGTCACCATAACTGAATGAAAGTTTTAAACAGTTAAGCAGTCGAATTAATTCTTAGATTTCTAGGGTTACATTATTCAAATTTTTCCAAGTTCAAGTCGACTTGCAATAAAACAATATTTCTTCTGTAAATGTAAACCTGAATCAACTAACGATATTTAAAATGAATCAGATAAAATGATAACTTTAATACATTTCTTAGTTTTTTCATAAAAAATTATTACTCAGAACTTTGTTTCATATTTATTCGTGCCATACATTATTTTATACAAAATTCGCACACGGGTTCATTAAACTCTGTACTAATATTATATACCATTAGTATGATAACATGATTTATGTGCTCAATGACGGATATTTTATGAAAAATAACTTTGTCATTTTATATCATTTCCTGTATTTTCTTATTAAAATAATATTTATAAAGAAATTTGTGCCAACGCAATGTATATTTAAGTGTGACATGATCGAATGTACCAGTATCTAATATAATCGATGACTTGGCAATTTAAAATCTTAAATCATATACACACATATGTATGTGTGTGCATTATATATATATACCGAAAAATTTAGATACACTTATTTTATTAATAATTTCGACGTTCTCAATTCTGTTTCCAATGTCACAAATTTTATGATGTTAAAAATTGTGTTATATATATATATATAAGGATTACGTTGCTATATATTTAATAATAATTATATAGACATAATGAATTTTAAAAAAAATATGTTTATTGTTTTATTCGGTTGCATGGTCAGGCTTACAATTGAGAAGTGGGCGAGTACAGCGAACTCGGGGGTTGATGAGAGAAGCGAACAGGGAGCAACGCCCCCTAGTATATATATATATATATATAATACATATATATATATAATACATATATATATATATATATATATAATACATATATATATATATATATAATACATATATATATATATATATGTATATATATAAATATATATGTATATATATATATATGTATATGTATACATATATATATATATATATATATATATATATACACGTTATAATGCTACACGAGGAACTAGAAAGAACTTCACGACAGTTAACAATTATCAATGATCATACCATCAAAGCACTTGAAGATATCATGAAATATTAAGAAGAACAGGACGTAGCTAATGACCTGAAGAAAAAGGATCTGCTGCGATACGTCAGTGACATGGCTGAAGCTAAGGTATATGTTTCTAAGGAACAAAAAAACCCGATTTTTTTCCTAAATATTTTTTTTCTTCTAAATCCAAAAGGACGCACATACATATGTGTGTGTATATATATATATATATATATATATATATACACACTATGTATAATAATTACACTCAATAAATATTTTCATTACATAACTCAAATAACTATGCGTACACCTGAAAAATATCACAATTTTTGATAAAAAAATCACAGATTTTTCTGAGACTGATTGCGTTTCCATCGAAATGCGCATAAACTATAATCGAAAATAATTAATAATAATTTATTGATTAGTTTTGATCAGAAAATGTGATGTGGTTTATGAGGTAACAAGAGAATTCAACTCTGAAAGTGAATTTAGCCAGTGTGGGAACTGTTTATGTGATTTTCAATCAAAATAATAATATTTAATAAAATGTTGAATTTATTTCACTATGTCAAATATTAAAAAAAAACTTAAATCAATATTATTTTTTGATACCTATATCTGTTATATAAATATCAATATATAAAAAAAAGTATATAAGAATAAAAACATTTACATCTTCCATACAACAGTTTCATTCTAATTTTTTCATTATATTAAAATTTATATTAAATTCTGCATTTAATTACGTTAACTTTATAAAATAAAAGCAGAAAAAAGTACAAATGTATTTTATTTCTCAAGTAATAAGAGAAAACTCGCTTTATTCAAACTTTTATATTCAAACTTTATATCAATTTTTTTAGAAAACAATCTACATAAAAGAATATATCAGAATATTTAACTAAAACTTTATTATAAAGTTATTCATTCTGCGGTCTATGAGGTTTTCAAAGGGTTGGCACAATTATAAAAAATTATGATTGAAAATAATTATTGAAAACATGATTGAAAACAATAGTCGATTGTTTCAGATGTTTTAAATAAATAATCAGTTAATTAATTGCTTTCTAGGTTAAATGTAAAAAGTATGTCCTCTTTTAACGTATGAATTCGAAAAAAATGATAACAAACATCTATTCTTTAAATTATTATGTGTTATGGAATACTACAAGAATTATTTTTAAATTAATTTCACATTTAAATCGTTTGCTGGACATCTAGAAAAGAAAAAAAAATCACAAAATAATACTTATTACATTTTATTAACATAAAAATGATTATATTAGGCTGAGAGAAAAATAATTACGGTTTATGACCTTCAAATTCACATACATTTATAGCCCTTTTGATTTTTCTAGCTATTTTAAGTAGATCAGAACAGTTGGATGACTAAATCCTAATTTTTGTGCAAGATGTCGAATTCTTGTGTGTGGTTTTTATTTAGCTAACTCATTCAGTTGGTCGTTATGAACTGAAGAAGGAGGTCCACGATATTCTTCATCTTCAAGATCCTTGTCCCCAGCACGAAAATTATGGAATCACTATTGCACCGTACGTTCCTCCACAATAAAAGTACCCTTTAATTTACAAGCAGTTTTTGCTACTTTATCACCCGTTTTAAACTCGTACAAAAATGCTCTTATTTGTTTCTTTTCCATTTTTAATTCAATAGCCCAATTTGAAGCAAAATTAAAAATAAAACCAAAGTCGATATTACCAAAATACAGACTTAAAAATGTACTTTAAAATGATATTAACATGAACATGATGAAATGATACTTTCATTGAAAAAAAGTTAAGGTTAAAATTCAGTAAACAAAAACAGCAATTATTTTCCTACCAACAAATAACTTTAAAATTAAAACTAAGAATTTGTAGTAAGAGAGTTGGTAAATATTCTATCATAGTGTAGTTCTAATAATATGATTCATTTCACTTTCAATAATTTGTTTATTTTCACACAATGATTTGTTTATTCATCCCTTAAAATGTAATACATTTCTAATTTAAAATGTTCAATAAATGATTATGGATCAATTTTTGTGCATTTCATTGGTAATACCATCATTATCAGAACGATAAGGTACAGAAACATCTCCTTTTCGATTTTTATTTTTTTTAGATTTTCACTTTTTACTAGATTTTTCTCTAGCGTACATTTTGATGATAATTTTTGATCGGAAAAAAAATTACGGTTTGTAAGCAAGTGAATAATATACTTGTGCACATAATTGTGTATTAATTACAACAACCTTTTCATTTATTTATCATATATTTGTGCTGATATTTTATTGAATAATTTTTGAAATTATTTTTTAAATAAATGTTAATATAGACAAGAAGCTATTATTGACTGAAAATTAGAATAAAGTACTGTTATCAAATAATCTTTTTTTAACGTTTTTAAGAAATTTATTATACATTTAGCTCCTCCCCCCCGCCTCCCTCACTCCCAATTTTGTCCAAATGAATTAAGAGAAATCCGTGACTGTTGGTAATTTTGAGAACATTTCAATACAAAAAAAAATTATAAAATTTTCCATTCATTTAATTTATTTAAAAAATGCAAATTATGAAGTTCTGTTGCATAAATTTCGAAAACAAAATTTAAACTACAAAAATTTTTAGATTTAATTTTTTATTTTTACATTTAAGTTACTTGTAAATTGAAAATAAAATTTCCAGTTTTTCAAAATTAGTCACTCGTTAAAACTTGCCATCCTGGCAAGTGGTCCATGTTGCCCCTATCTAAATTCTACGTTGTGGATAATTTATTAAATGGTTTTTGTCCTTTAAAAAAATTATCGTATAAAATATTCAAATATACCGAAAATAATATTATTTCAAAATTCCAATATCGCTCCGTTATCTAAAAATCGAGTTTTAGTGAAGTGATCTCATATATAAACTCATTTATCATGTCAGATAGTTGCGCTCTATTGCAAAGTTTAAGAAGAGACTTTAGATAATGATAAATGAATGATCTTTTTTTATCAAAAAAGAAGTAATTCATGACGAACAATCCAATACAAATACAGAGTGATGTTTACTTATAAAATGTATCTCGTACTAACCATTCTAACTAATTACCTTTTTGACATCGCTGCATCAATTCATGATCCATGAATGAACCTCCATCATAAAGTTAACTCTAATAAAGTAACAATGTAAAATAAACAAGTCGAAGTGGTAGTTTTTAATTACTACCAACATTGTGATATTAACAGCTTGGATACGGCCGAACTAAAGCATACATTTAATATTAAAATAAGTCAACTATACACGTTGTTTCCTACAAACAGCCTGCATCGTTGCTGACCCCTCGATGATATGGGTCACGCGTTCGACCCCGACGCGGGGTCATCTAGACCGCAATTAGCGCGCTTCATACATCTATAGAAGTGTATATAATTGCTTCTCATCAGCATCACACAAACGCTCATCATAGTGAAATTAATTTATGACTAGTGTAGCGGTGTGGGGTAAAATGCTGTAATCTGCAGTAGATACTGTCACGCCGTTATTTTACATTTACATTATAATTAAATTTCAAATGTGCACTCTGTATGTTTTTTATATGCTTTTGAATTGAATTATTGATCATTCTTCACGATTCGTCGATTTCATCTGTAGTAAACCCGTGCATTTTCAATTTTTTTCCTGAATATAGAAATATCTATACGTGTTTGTATGTTGCATTATACTGTATTACTGTTCACCAGACTGATTAAAATTAATAATGAATCGACAGACTCATTTCTGTATTTATTATCATTCGGAAACACCTATTGTGAGTGTGTAAATTAAAAAGTAATTTTCATGTAGGAAAAAATATTCAAACAAAATTTTCAGATAAAAAAAACAATAGCGTTCTGATATAATATCCTACATGCAACACATTGTAAATAAGAAACAAACTTATCGGGAAAAATTAAAATTGTATTTTTTTACAAATATCAAAACATGAATATAAAGTAAACGGAAACAATATAATGACATATGAGTTTTGCATATATCGTGCGAAATTTAAATTACAATCAACACGACATTATTTTATTTTAATTTATTTCTTAAACAGTACAAGAATTAATGAGTTATAATCTCGATTCGAATGTAAAATGAGTGTGTATAATACAACTAAATTTTCAGATAACATTGTTATAGGATTGAATTAATTTTTAATGACATTCGCTTGAAACTACACTTAAGAAAAAGTAATCTGTAAAAAAATCACATATATAAAGAATCCAAAATGATTTAACAGCTGGTCAAATCAAAAACAGGTCATGTCGATTTCATAATAGAATTAAATTTAATTGAATATAAATGTTTATCTGTTATAAATATTTATACAGTTTGATGTACTAAAACGTAAGTTACTTTATCTGTCAATTTTAATTGAATGTCCGCACATTTTCACTACAAATAGTAGATATTGGACTTTAATTGTTGTTAATATTTATCTATTATTTGGACTACTAACTGATGTAATAACACTAGTAAATGTTATTAGTGAAGCAAATATATTAAAAAAAATATATAATGAACAAGGAAATTTTACATTTTTTAACATATTTTTTTCTTAACTTTTGTTTTTTCACCTTTTTGTCTTTTTTATTTCAGCAGTAAATAATTTATTTCAATGATCTTTCTAAAATTCAACATTATGAAAACTTTTGATTATATTCAATTCAAAAAGAATATATTTTCGAATTTTAATACACTATGCACTACTTTCAATTAATTATTGTCATTGAATATGTAGCAAAAAATCAAAGAAAAATAGAAAGATCAGAGAAAAAAGCAGAAAGAATCGTTATTTATGTATAACTTAAAACAACTCCGATAAAATATTTCCAAGTCAATAAAAAAATAGATACAAAATGATTAGCTCATTCAATTAAAACAAAAAATGTAGAGATTTTCAAAAAATACACTATGCAGTACTTTCAATGAATTATTATCATTGAGTATGTAGCAAAAAATCAGTAGATAAAGAATAAATCTAATAATGAAATTACACTAAATATACAGAATAAATAACGTACTTGCATAAAAATCAACAATAATGAGATTTTATTAGGATTAGAAATAGTTTTACATTTTTTTAATCATAGTATATAGATTTATGTAATAACATTTCTTCTGACATTTAATTTGTATAAGTAAAAAAATATATTCAGTGTTAAATATTTTGTATTTGTTTTATACTGAAATAAAAAAAAACCTGAATTATGTTTATATAAACAGAATAATCATTCGTTTGGAAACTTTTGTCTTGTTTATGCATTGATGGATGCCTGTATCGCTTGTTCCGTTTCAAATGGATTTGATATCTGATAAAAGAACAAATAAGTCTTTCTAACTGATCGTAGATCCACAACAATAACAACTTCGACTTATCGTTTTTCAGTCGAGTTGATCCACGTCCGTTTGTAGACCTTTTTTTCAAAAATATGTATCCACCCGTAACGATTGATAAAACACTTCAGAGATTGTAAAAGTTGTGGAAGCCGACGCATTACATCAAACATTATACAGTTTGCAAGCACAAATCTTTTCGTCTCTACCCGGAACACTTGAAACTTTTTATAAAATTTACCGTCAGTGTGTATCACTGCCGCTTCAGAAACAGTCTATTCGTATTATATGAAATACAACTATTGTCGTACGAATTCAATTGTGACTTTACTGTTTCCGTTCTTAAATCATGCACAAAAAAAACTTGTTTTGATCACATTATTTTTCCCCTTTTGTGAAAAAACGAAATAGGTTTTTTCTAACGGCGTGTTTTTAGCGCATGTCACTAAAAATATGGTATAAATTTAAACGAGGAAAAAACATCATCGTAAAGTTTATTTCTTATAATAAAAATGTTTTATTGCATTTCTTTCGATTGATTGACTGACTTAGATTACTAAGTTCATGGCATTAATCATAATAACGAATTTTTTTATGTTATCTTATATTTCTTAACTCATTATCCGTATACGTACCACATCTGTAACATCAAAATTTCTGTATGCTTTTCGAAAAACGACACTCCTTATTCTTGATTGATAGATGGAAATATATTATTTCATTTAAACAATCATTTTTATTTTACATTCAGTTAACTAGTTTTCTGTACAATTTAACATTTTTCAGAAAAATACCTTTATAAAAAGTTCAAATTTCAACATGACTATATATGAAAGTAATTAATTAATTAATTATATATATATATATATATATATATGTATATATATATGTATATATATATGTATATATATATATATATATATATATATACGGGAATCATTTGATAAGTTTGGTAAATTTCTATAAAATGGCACCACCATTCATTTAGTGACGACACGGTAACCAAGCGTCACTTCTCAAACTTGAATTGGTGAAATTTCAACCAGAATCGATGCGTTGTTCACGTTCTACAAATGTTTGAAACGAGTATTGTAGCAGTTGCCACAAATATGGGAAATACGAGCAAGGCTTTTTGTATCGATTCGTCACCGTTGATGAAACATGGATCCACCACTAGACACCTGACTCGAAGCAGCAGTCATTTCATGCATATATAAACGGTATATATGCATGAAAAAATATTATAGTATCTTGAATAGTAAATAAAAACATCTGAGAAATTAGAAATTGATACATCAAAATTTTTTCAAAAGAAAGTTTCAATTTAACATATTTTTTGGCTTCGAATCAGGCGTTCAATTTGAGTAAAATAAATAACATTTTCATTCAAAAAATAAATAATATTTTGTACATGTTATAAAATAAAATCGATTCTGTTCTAACAAATTCGAAATATATTTTACTCTTATTATGTATATAAATGAAAATTGATAAAATTTTACTTAAGAGCTTTTAATTTTACTAAATATCCATGATTTACACACACACACACACCTACATATATATATATATATATATATATATATATATATATCCAAAATAATCAGTTTTTAATACAAGAGTCACATTGTGAACGTTAACAGCAATCTAATATAAAAACTATTTAAAAAGTAAAATATACTATTCCACAACAACGATACACTTTATACAAGTTCTGAAACAATTTCACACATAGTTTTGGTTAGTCATGCTGTACACAATCTTGATAGTACAACAATAAATTTACAAGTTTTTTTATGAAAATCGTATATTATCGATTGGATATAATAAGGTCGTTGCTTTAAAATAAACTATTATATATATATATATATATATATATATTGTCTGATTGTTCTCTGATAGGTCAAGCAACATATATCGCAGGTTGAATTATTGAACATATATCTAACATTTTCTGACTATTTCACGATAAAGATGTCATAAATTTTAAATAAATCCTGGTATCATATCCAACGTAAATAAACCGTTAAAGTACGATTTGAAGTTTTGATATGTTCTATCTGTAGTTCAAATGCGATTTATATACATACATACATATATATATATATATATATATATATATATATATATATATATATATATATATAAATATAAATATATACACTTTCACTAAATACAACCAGTTCAAATTATAAACCTGACTGAAAAATTATATAATTTCAATTTTTTTTTGTATTTTGTACCTCAATAAGATTTATACTCATTATTGTAATAACGTTTACCAACATCTGTTTATCACTAATTAATATATTTACAGTATATTATTATAGTTCCTAATTAATATTTATGTGATACAGGAAGCTGTTTTACTGTAATTTATTTATCAATAAATTATTCACTATGATAGATTTACATATGTTTATTTATTTTTCGGTAGCATATTCATTATTAATTTTTATATATATATATATATATATATATATATATATATATATATATACATATATACATATATATACATATATATATATATATATATATATGTACATATATATATATATATATATATATATATATATATATATATTCATGCTTACCAAGATGGAAACATTTAGTGAGAAAAGGAAATCAAAACTTTAACTTGCATACTTAAGTAGTTTGTGGGGTATCTAATACAAACGGAATTAAATAAAAAATTAACTTTTTCTTTGTTTCAAAAGAATTATAATCTATGGTTCTTTTCGTAGACGGAAATCTTTTCGAAGAACATATAAAACTCTATTTAATTTTTGATTAATATGTAGAGACAATTTGGATAATTGTTTTGAGACAATATGGAACCATTTCGATACAGTTGTTATGTAAATTTAAAAATGATATTGAAGATGCTCATACACACAGATATATATATATATATATATATATATATATATATATATATATATATATATAAACGAGGGTCGTTTGATAAGTGGAGCCACCATTCATTTGGTAACGTCACGACTATCAAGTGTCATTTCAAACTAGCATAGGCGAAATTTCGGCTAGAAATGATGCGTTGTTCTACAAATATTTGAAACGAGCAGTGTAGCAGTTACCGCAAAAATGGAAAGACAAGCAGGCTTTTTTGCATCTATTTGTCACCGTGGATGAAATATGGATCCACCACTACACATTTGAGTCGAATCAGCAGTCAAAGCAGTGGACAACGAATGGTGAAATAACGCCGAAGAAGGTTAAGCCAGTTTTTCGGCTGGGAAGGTGATGACCTGTGCTTTTTTGAGATTCCCAAGAAATAATACTGATAGACTGTTTAACGAAGGGAAAAACGATAACAGAAACCTATTATGCAACATCATTGGATCTTTTGAAAGAAGAAAGGCCGTTTAAAAAAACGCCCAAGATTGGCGTACAAAAAAGTGATTTTACACTAGGACAACGCACTGCCCCACAAGACGACTGTCGCAATGGTAAAGTTGCACGAATTCGGCTTCGAATTGATTCCTCATCCACCTTATTCTCTGGACTTGGCCCCGTGCTACTTCTTCTTCTTCCGAAGCGCTCTAAAGCCACAACAACCATCCAACTAACCAAACTTAACAATGTGGCTTGGTAAGAAAAAATTCACATCGAATGAGGATTTCATCGCCTTCATTCATGCGTATTTTGCAGACGGACCAAGTGTACAGCTCTCACTGGAGGCTATGTTGATTAATAAAATCGATTTTTTCGAAAGAAACATGTTTAACTTGTTTTTTTACCGTGCTTATCAAACGATCCACCTTTATATATATATATATATATATATATATATATATATATATATATATATATATACACATCATTCATATCATAATGTCTCTTTAGGTGGCGGCATTTAAAAAATGTGCATTAAAAAGATATAATCGTTAAATTTTAATAAACATTTGATTATTTTAACCTGTATGAAAATTTCTTATGTTGTAATTTTAACTTTTTGCTGTTTAAATTTTAATTCAGCGTTTTGACTTTCTATGCAACACACCATTAACATCTAAAATTAAAACCAAAATTATTTTATTCATTCTGTTGAACATGTCAACCAGTTCTTATAACTGATAATAAAAAACAGATTATTATTTATTATTTATATATACATACATATATATATATATATATATATATATATATATATATATATATACACACACACACACATATATATATATATATATATATGTGTGTGAATAATTATTTATAGATATAAATTAATATATTGAAATCTCTGTCTACCGATTATAATCATTTCATTCGTGTTTCATCAGACACGAATTACCGAACGTATAAATATTATTGTAATTTATTCTGTGGATTTGACATATAGTAAATCATTATAACAAGGTTGACCGATAGAAAATTTATCGTGTTCCGTGTACGTGCCAGGGAAAAAATATATTTCGTATATTTAATTCAGTTTTCTTCACTTTTCCTTTCAGTTTATTCGGATTAACGAAACTTTTCACTATAAAGAAAAACTTCTTGTTTTTCTTCTAACCGATTTCCGAGAGCGTGTTTAAATCTCAGTTTGTCTAGTTTCTAACAAGGTTTGTATATTTCTTTTAATCAAACCTTCGTAGAAAATTTGACCTGATTTTCATGAAAAATTGTTCTTGGAGAAATCCGCCTACGTTCCGGTTAAATTCTCGAATATAATAACATCGCATGTGTCGTACAAATAACTATATGCATCGTAAAACAATTTTATTTTTTGAAAACACATAGTATACACACACAGAAATGTGTGTGTGTGTATATATATATATATATAGAGAGAGAGAGAGAGAATGTATTATCCCGAAAATTAACACAGATTTTTTAATAAGCTAGGTGGCTCCGCATCCTGCTCACCATGGTCATCGACTCTCAGAGGAGAGAGGCAACCCACACTCACTTCCACCCTTCCAACAAATAACAGAAATTTACAATATAAGGAGTTTGGAAACCCGTACTATTCCATACGGATAAAAAATTGGATATGCATTAGATTAAGTGCATCGAACTAAAAGAAGATTACCTTGAAAAATAAAAAAGAATTTGTTGAAAAAAGTGTGCTTTTTTGTCAAGCAAAAGTACTTATCATTCTATCCTCGTAATTATTTCACTACACTAGATACTTTAAATATCTCGAAACATTAAAAGAATTTAAATTTGAAGAGATTGAAAGATATACAATAGAGTTTTCATGTTGAACTTTATACACATCTGACAATATCTGACATTAGTTCTAGCACTAAAGCATGATATTAAAGAAATGAATTTTTAATTTCACGATCAAGTTAAAATTATTTATATATATATATATATATATATATATATATATATATATATATATATATATATATCAATCAGGTAACCAAGATAGTTTTGTCAATAATTCCAAAAATTGTTTACATTTGTGATCAGACAAAATTCGAAGAATTGTTTATCGGTTATATTAGCATATGTTTTACTGTCAATTGTAGAATGAATCTCGAACTGTTCACTTTAATTTAAAAAATAATTCTAAACCTTCAAAATGTCTGTGAAAAATAGTGTAATTTACTTTATGAATTTATATTTGAGACTAACGCTACAGAAACTGCAAAAAAATTTATACTGCGTTTGGAGAAAACACAGTTACATCAAGAACGGCCCAGAGATGATTTAAAAATTTTCTGTCGAAATTCCATGCAAAAATATTACAAACATTCAACACAATATTATACACAGAACTGTAATATTAATGAATATGTATTACAGAAACTTGCTGAGAGTTATGAATAAACGAAACAGGATTAAATTACTACATCTCTTAATTTAACGCCTACAACTGTTTGTTTTAAGTTCTCGGCCTCTTATTTGTTTATTAAAGATCGTGTAAATATAGAGTTAGCATTTAAATAGATAAACTCAACGGGACTATTAACTTTAATTTCCTGTAATCTTCAATAATTTTACTTAACAAACATTGTACCGATATTGCAAATGCGTGATCTATTATAAAATTCTAATAGAACTCTCTAAAAGACTATTTCTAAAATCGTACCAATAATATCAGGAAATCAGTGCAGTGTACTCTACATTTAAATATACTAATACATGCAATCTGCATTTAATCAGCGTTTAAATAAGTATGCACCAGTACAAGACATTTAAATGTATGCAACGTTATACATTTTATAACAGTACTATTATACACAATTTCAGAAAATAGGACATTCATTTTACATTTATCTACAACTGTAATCGAAAAATTATCCGTACTCATAAAATTTTATAGATTTGAAATACTTGGGTAATTAAAATCTCATTAGTAGATTTTTCTAACTGACATTATTGTCTGAGTTTTGGTATCTATAGTAATTGTTTTATGATATGGATAGTATGAAATAGATAAAAATATTTTTTTATTCACAAAATAGTGTTCTGAATCGAATATTGAAAAATTTATCTTTAATGTTTCACAAGTTGCGGCACTAAAAACATTCAAAATATCTATTTGAATATTTATTATAAATTTTATAAAAATACTCGCCATTATTTAATAAATATTCGAATATCCTTTTACAACGAACAGTTTCACTTTCATTCATTCATAACTTTTTTTATATAAAATTTATATAGATATCATATAAATTTATATCAGTTGTCTACATTTGTAAATAAATTAATTAATAGAAGAAAAATTAAAGTTAAATAAAATGATTTTCATCTAAAATTTGTCTCTCTCTTTCTTTCTTTCTTTATAAATTGTTATATATTAACAGCAAAACATTACTATTAAGTTTGTACGAAAATAAATGCGGTTTTTGTTTTCGGAATTCTGTCCTTAATTTTTTTCAATGAGTATCATTTCATCGTGTTCATGTTAATATCATTTTTGTGTGCATTTTTCGGTCTGTATTTTGGTAAGATCGACTTTGGTTTTATTATTGTTAAAAAATAATACACTTATTAAATAATAAATAAATATAAAATTTAAGCAATACATGAGTACACATTTGGAAACCATAAAAACATTTTTAGTATTTTAATATATTCGTTTGGTAAGAAAACATTTTTTTTTTGTTTGTGAATGCTAACCTTATTTTTTTCAATAAAAATGTTATTTCATCATGTTCATATTAATATCATATTTAAGTACATTTTTCAGTCTGTATTTGGTAACATCGACTTCGGTTTTACTATTAATTTTGCTTCAAATTGGGCTAGAAAGATGGAAAAGAAACAAATAAGAGCATTTTTTTGTACGAGTTCAAAACGGGTAGTAAACCAACAGAAACTACCCGTAAACTAAACGATGCTTTTGATGTGGGTACTGTTAAGGAGTGAATGGTACAATGGTGGTTTCAAAAATTTCGTTCTGCGGACAAGAGTCTTGAAAATGAAGAAGATCGCGGACGTTCTTCTTCAGTTCGTAACGACCAACTGAAGGTGTTATTTAAATCAGAACCACGTACAACAATTAAAGATCTTGCACAAAAGTTAGGCGTTAATTATCGAACAGTTTTAAAACAGCTAGGAAAATCCAAAAAGAGAAAAATGTATATGAATTTGAAGGTCATAAACCGCAATTATTTTACTATCAACCTAATAGAACAATATTATTAACAGTATGTGTTTTTTGCTTTTCTTTAAGAAATTAAATATGAAAGGCAATATTTAAACAATATGGCATGGTACTGTAACCCCACGGTTTTTTGAAAATTTTTCCCGGAAAACATGCAAAGGACATTAATAAAAATTACACTAACACAACACACTACTCACGGACCCTAAAAGAAGATAACTACCGGAATAGGTAAGGGCACCGCATTAATTTCATAAAACAAACCGGCCAAACTTGGCCCTGTACAATATTTAGTATCAATAAAATTTATTTTTATTTTATTTTATTTATTATTTTATGTACTGTAACCAAATTCACCTTAAAGGACGAATCTTACATTCGCTCATAAACCATAAACTATATTTCTAAACAAAAACGTTCAATAATTGATTATTGATCCTTTTTAATTATTATTATTATTATTATTATATATATATATATAATTTTGATAGCAATTCCATAATCTTCAGAGCATTAAATTAGAGAAATCTCATGATCTGAAATTTTTTTTGTATCTTAACTCTAAAAATGACAGCAATGCTACAAAAAAGATGTACAGATTCTAATTAAAATAAGCACATATTGAACATTGTTCATTAGAAAAAAACTGAATCGTTTGTGAGATGACAAGGAATTAATTTTTGGGTCCTGATTAAATTTTCATTTATTCATACTATCAAAATTGACAAAAACATGTTGATTTTTTGATAAACATAATAGAAACCAGAAGCAAATAATAAAGATTTAGATATGATAATATGATTTTATAAAAAAATAAATAAAATAAAGTAAAGCTGAGAGGCTACTAAAAAAAAATTATTATCAAATTATCATTGTTAAGTTAGTAAATAATAAATGCAAATATTTTTTTAGTAGTCGAAATGTTGTTGAAATAAAAAGAGCACTAGAGTCATAGTAATAAAAGTAAAAAGTATGCAGCATGTTGTGAATATCTATTGTATGTGTGTATGTATAATATATATATATATATATATATATATATATATATATACATACATATATATATATATATACCTTGAAAATTTCATTAATATTTCTGAAACCATGTCAATAGCGTATTTTTGTTACATTGAACTGACCGTAAACGAAATGACCAGCGATACATTGGCTTCAGGATGCGCTTGAAATATTTATGAAGGGAGCAGTTTGAATCTGTTGAAAGTTTTCAATAAAAATTTTCAACGATATTAACATCTACAACTTTTAACGGAAGTTGCTGTATACTCGACTTTTATTCGCGATTCGCGACTCGATTTATCCGATATAAACGGATCATATTATTATTATAAACACAACAATCAATTACGACGATGACATGTAATTTTGTAACAATTTTTATAATGGAATTTCAATACTGAAGAGCGAATATATATATATATATATATATATATATATATATATATATATGCATGTATGTATAAATGTATGTCATATCTCAATTTTTTACTTGAAAAGTTTTATACATAAAATTACTTATTATATAAAATTATTTTAGCATTCATTTTAAAATTTATTTAAATAACTTTAATGTTTAAAAAATAACTAAAGGCTCTTATATTATCTTTCCATATTATAAAAATGAAACAATGATGCTGTTCCCATGACTTTTATTAATTTTCTGATTGGTTGATATCAGTCACGTGATCTGTATTCTGATTGGTTGATATCAGTATTGTGGTATGTGTTACGATTGGTCACTATGAATCGTGCAATCGAATGACTTTCACTCTAATTAAATTCACTCTAATTTAAAACTTTTCCTATAAAAAATTATAATTTACATTTCATGTGTATTATTTAACAATATCTGTTATTTGTTAGGGAGGAGACAAACGCTAGCGAGAAGGGGTGAATCTAACCCTCTTTCCATTGTTGTCCCTCTTTCTTGACATTCAAGAAGATAGCAAATATTTCAAATAATTTGAATTTTTATTTTTTCCGAATTCTATAATTAATTAATTCGTGATATAAATTCTTTTTACTACAAAATATTTTTAATAACATGATATTATATAAAATTCTTACTCAATCTTGGATAAATTTTAAATACTTTATTTATTGAACAAAATCCACTTTTAAATAATAGTTAATTGAAATCATTAATACATATTAGTTATATAGTTTAAAATATTTTATTATATACAAAAATCTTTCATTTTATTATAAATATATATATATATATATATACACATATAATATACATTTATATATACATATCATATACATTTATATATATATATATATATATATATATATATATATATATATATATATATATATATATAGTATACATAGTTTATATACAAAAAAGTAAATAGATAAATTGAAGATAAAGAGAAACAAAGTTTTCTAGTTTAAGATCAAACATAAATGTTTTTACTAGACACCTAGTGGAAAAATCTCTTTTATGTGTATTGTTGGTCAAGTTGGAGAGAATGGTGAGTATTACTGTTATTACTAAAAACATGCAAGTAAAACTCTATACAAACTATTTACAGTAATGCAACTCTTTTCTTAAACAAACAAGCAAAATAAAATTTATTCTTAAATTTTGTTCTCAGTTTAACGGATATTTTAGTTATAAGTTGAAAAACCATTTGTTCCACCTTCTTTGTTAGCATTATTTTTATTAAAAGTCAAATTAATTTAAACTTATTGGAAATTATTTATCATTTTTTTTTTGATAAATTTAAATATCTTTCTTTACCTCCAAACTTCAAATCTTATCTTTCTCATAATAAATCTTTATAATTCTGTACTATTATCAATAAAATAACGATTTTTGAATATTCTCTCAATTGTCGCCGTAAATTCTTATTTGTAGATTTTTGACATTAACTAAAAATATTTTTCATTCCAATTTTATTATAGTTAATTTTCTATGTCTTACTGTTTTCTCATAATTGATATAAAATTTTATACATTCTATTTCTGCTTTATACTTTAGTTACATATTTTTATTTACATCCGAATTATTAAATATGTTGTACACAGGAAATACTTGTCATTAGAATTTAAAACCGTTGCTATATATAGAAAACTGTCAGTCAGTCAATTTACTGTCAGTACTTACTGAAATTACTGATAAATATATGACAACAAATATCTTCAGACGTAACACGATGTCTTGAATAAATAATAAAATAAATACCGATAATAAAACACTTATTAACAAAAGTATCTATCTTTGCCGAAGTAATATATATATATATATATATATATATATATATATATATATATGTATATATGTTAAATGACATTTTTTTAGTAAAATTAATTCCTCAATAAATTCAATATTTTTACAATCATTAGAAATCAAGTTGTATAATAAATTATCATAAATATTTTTTCACTCATCCCAGAAGTCGCATTTTTTCTGATTCAGAATAGTTAATAAATAATTATTGAGGAAGATTTCATTACTTTTTGATTTCTTAAGTAAAGAAAAATTTATTTTTAACCATATAAAGAAATATATATATATATACAAAGCAAACCCTTGTATAGTACGGTTAACTGGTTCCATGAAATCACTCTGTTACATGTACAAGGTTCGAATTTCATAAGAAATATGTTATATTGTTCCTATAATATACTATATTATGTTTTAGATTAAAAAATAACATATTTAATTATATGCTTTACTTTTATTTGTCCTGAGAGTAGAATTAAATATAATTGGGTATCGCAACTTAAAAACGTATGAAATAGTTTAAATTGTGAGAATATTTAGGAGATTCAAGATTCTGCAATTGTTAAAAAAGAAATTAAAAATATATATAATGAAATACGAAAAACAACATAAAGAACTTGGATATAGAATATATGATAGCATAGAATTATAACCCCAGATACCAAGACATAAAATGTAATAATGGAATAGAACCGTATTTAAACCTAAGAATTCAGTTTGATAAAATTATAGTATACACTCAATTAAGAGTTATGGGCACCAAACATTTTAAAATAATATCAAGAGGTATTAGGTATAAGAGGTAGGAGGTATTAGGTATACCTGGGATCTTACTTTAATATGTACAGACTGTAACTCAGGCGAAGCAGAAGATTTTCATCATGTAAAAACTTGTCTATCCCTTATATAAGTCTTTTCAAGGCATAAAAAGAAGAATTTCTTGTGGTGTATCCCGATTAACGGCGATGAAAAATGGATCCTAACCAACGATCAACGTCGATATCAAATAGAGAGATCGTTGTCACATAACAATGCTCTTTATTCCGTGGGATATGGAGGGTGTCATGTATTATGAGCTGTAGAAACCGAAGGAAACAATCACCGTCGAACGTATTATCGACAACAATTGGAGCGTTTGAATAAAAATTTGATGTAAAAACGACCATCAATTGCAATATATCGCCGAAAAGTGATTCTTCTCCATGACAACACTAGACCCCATGGTGCTACAGCCGTGAAACAAACACTGATGGAGGTCGAATGGGAGGTTCTCTTGCACCCAGCGTATTCTCGGGACTTGCCCTCGAGTGATTACCATCTGTGCCGATCGATTGGACATCACGCTTTGGAAGATACACATTTCCATAAGAAGTCGAAAATGTGTTGCTGAATAGATTCACTCAAAAGACAGTCCATTCTGTCGTCGCGGAATTCAACTTCTGACAGAAAAGTGAGAAAGAGTCATAATTTCCGAAGGTAAATACTTTGATTGATGTATTCATATATTTCGTTATTGGAAGAAATGCTCAAAAAATTCATAAAAAAACAGGGTTTCAATGCAACCTCCTAATATTATTTACAATAAAGACACTTGAAATTTTAGTGTAAATTCTGTAATTTATTTCAAATTAAAAAAATTATTATAAAACCCTATATATTAAATTTACTGATATTGTGTGGTCATATACTTATGCTTGTTTAATATGATTTAACTTAATCATAGATTACAAAAATGTCAAATAAATACAAGTAAAATAAGAAAAATAAATATTGAATATCTAAGGTACAATTTTTCATACGACTATCAGTATTGTTATAAATTATAATACAAAAGAATGACTTCTATATTCTGAAAAATCGTTGATATAATATACGAGATAGATGTACTAAAAAGCAATTTATAGGACAATAAATTTCAGTGCTTTTGATAAAAATAAATAGAGTAATGAAAGATAATTTTCACATCAAAATTATATACGATGTATAAACCATCTATCATTTATTTAACAAAATTTATTAGTAATCTTCATTTAAATTTTTATCAACATTTAATAGGATTTTGACAATGTTGATCTTTCAATATCGCATTAAAATATTTAAACGTAATATTTTTATGTACCAAATTCAAACATTTTATTAACAGTTTCAATCAGTCATAAAAGCGGCAATGTCTGATAACTAAAATATACCAAGCGTTTAAGACATAAAAATACAAAATGATACAATAAATAAGTTATCGTACTGTTTGTTCGTCACTGTATGTCATAGGTATATAGAGAGGTCTCTGAAGACTGGTTCCATAATACAACAAACAAGGTTAGAGATATGCAACTCTGGAAAATACTCTCGGAGTATTGAAGTGATGTAAGTACTGAATGTGTCGGTTGATGACTCCCAACAGATATACATAATTTCAAAAACAACACCAGCAATAAAAACTGGAACGTTGCAATTGTGTTCAAAGTATGAATTTAACATCATATGAATATAAAATAAAAAACGTATGATTAGTTAACACAATTATACATGTGTTTAATATATATATATATATATCTTTATATACCTATATATATATATATATATAAATTACAAGACAGTGTTATATTTTGCTCACAAATATTCAATGAATTGTTACTTATTTGCATTTCGATAGCAACACCATAATCTACAAAGCGCCAAAGTACAGACAAATCTGAGATTTTTGCAAAAAATTTAAATGAAAATTGTACTACAATATTTTCGATAATCGAAGAAATAATCAACATAATTTCAAAACACGGAAAAAAATGTTAAAAAAATACAAACAGAACCAATACGAATCTCAGAAAATATTAAACTGATTTGTTTGGAAATGTAGACAAAAATAAAAGAAATATTAACTGTCAAAACCGAATCAAGATCAATTTATAAAAGTTTCCTACATTCTCCTAGTTATTTTTGTTTAATAACGTTTGGAATAAATCTTTTGTTATAGTATTTTTTTCATGTATGAAAAACATGTTTTTGAATATATAGAATGTATGCGAAATTATAAAGGGGACGAAATTAATTTTTCCTCCTTTGTATGATTTTAAAATAATTGCGTTTGATGAAAACATACAACAATGAAACATTCTATAATTTCAATATTTTGATATCACATTAATGTGTTTGTATTTTATTTTTAACGTTGATTTATGATAAAAACCTCATAGATATCGAGTTGATGGATATATACAAGGTGACAAAATAACGATCATATGAAAATTGTTATTGAACATCAGCACTGATGTCGGCGATTGAAATTAAAAAAAATGAATAGAAGGTGAACGTTAAAGCGGTTGACGGCAACACAAAAGACTATTAATTGAACACGCAATTTTCTGATTCACACTTCGACATGTAAACATTTAAAGCTCACTGTTTAGAATCGAAAATAAAAACAGAGGATCCGTAACCAGTCTTCAAAATGGAAAACAATGTTTATGATTTTTTATTGAAAAATAATATGTAAAATGTTGATACATTTAACTGTTCACTTATAAATAGTGTTTTAAATATATTTTTAAATTGTTTCGAGTAAACAGAATCCGTATTTCGAAAATGAAATTGATAAATTAAATTTAACAGTGACGGTTGTTTTATTACACTATTAAAAATATGATGTTTTCTAAATATTTACGTAGTGCCGAAACATCCATTAGTACTTGTAGATGAAGTTCATTTAAAAACGCATCTCCGTAAACATTGAAATGTACATCGTACGACATGTATGTATGTGTGTATGTACATCTCGAAAAATATCGCGAACGACACATTCAAACAAAGAAGAATGATGATTCAGACGTGCGTACATGTGTCTTCCTTGTGTTCTGTCAACAAAAAGTGTTTTCTTCCATAATAAACATTTACTCTCGTGTCTACAACAAAACGATCAACGGTCGTTCGCATATGAGTGAGTGAGCATGTGTGTGTGTGTATGGCTGTGTGTGTGACACCGCATGATGTCACGATACACTGTAGGCAAACGTCACTTTGTTCATCTTTATCTTGTATCATGACAGATGACAGCACGTCTGGGCTATTGGTTGGGTGGAAATGGGCGTCCGGATGGTCGGACGATTGGCTCGACGGTTGGGTTTGTATTTTGTATCGTGACCGGTGACGTGCGATCCGTCAGCTGCAGAACTGGGCCATAGATAAGGTCATACTAACATTATGATGCGGCGTGAAAATAAGCTTATTTCGTTTTCCGAATGGGGTCGTACGGTAAACGTCTCGCGAAAATGATACATCGACATCAGCGACGACGAAAAAGAAGAAAGACAAAAAAGCAAACGCTCCACGGTAAACAGGAAACTTGCGGAGACTTTTTTCACTCTACGGTCTGTTCACTGTAAACAGTGCGTATAAAAATAGAATAATGATATGCTTCTAAATCGATAAAAAACTTTCAAAACAATTATATAGATAAACATGCACGCGCACCCATATATTCATATATATATATATATATATGTATATATATGTATATATATGTATATGTATATATAAATATATATATATATATATATGTATATATAAATATATATATATATATAATATATATATATATATATATACATATATATATATATATATGTATATATAATATATATATATATATAATATATATATATATATATATATATATATATATATATATATATATACATATTCTTTACTTCAACGCTTATTTGTTATTGACAAGACTAATAAAAACCTAATTTATTGCCATATAATTATGATTAATTAAAGAAAAACACTTTATAAACATAGTATATATATATATATATATATATATATATATATATATATATATAAATATATATACAAACCTGTCAAAAAATCAATATATGGTCATTTTCGATTATTGCTTATGCAAATTTTGATGGCGATGGCAACCATCATCCTCATGTCATCTGAGATGCAAGTCAGCGTACATAGCGCATACATATGCAAACATGCAAGCAAATGTATCATAAATATTTAAAATCTGATACCAATTTTTCTGTACCCTAGTTTTCTGAGGATGGTGTGCATCGCAATCGAAATTCAATAATCATTTATTGAACATTTTTGATTAGAATATGTTTTGGCTGTTTGTATGTTGACGCTAGTTATGGTCGAGTTATCCTTGATAAAAGGGAACAACAACCTATAAATATAATTCATGTGGATAGGTTATCAATATTTATAAGGTACTATCATTGTATTATGACACTATAAATGTTAATGTATTCATTTGTATTCATTATTTGTAAATATTAGACAGTAAGACCTAGATAAAATTGTATAAAAAGACTGTAAATAAACAAATCAAAGAGATTTCTGTTACAAAATTTATACTGGAACGTTTCGACCCGAGTCCTCGACCAATTAATAGTTTTTAAAAAATGATTTTCCGCTGTCGGAAAATCATTTTCAACTTTAATTCGCTTCAAGAATAAATTTATGCAAGTCATTTTATTCACAGAGCTAGAACTGTATTGTGATATGTAATTTTTGAAAATGTCTTCAAAAATAATTATTAAAAGATTTTAATATTGAAAAGATTTTAATTGCTTCCCGGACGACATTAATTTCTCAATATTTTTAAATAAATAAATGTGTGTTATTTACTTGATTTTGTATATAATCAGGTAATTATAGTAGGAAAAGAGATATAATTAGAAAAATAATTGCAGTTCATGACCTTTAAATTCATATACATTTTTTTAATTTAAGTGGTCCAGAACTGTTAGAACGCATACATTTTGTGCAAGCTTTCAAATTTTTGTGCAAGGTTCTGATTCAACTAACGCCTTCAGTTGATCGTTATAAACTGAAGAAAGACTCCCGCGACCGTCTTCATCTTCAAGGCTCTCGTCCCCAGCAAGAAATTTTTGAAATTACAGTTGCACCGTATGTTACTTAACAGTACACAAACCAAAAGCATCATTTAGTTTACGAGCAGTTTCTACTGCTTCAGCAACCGTTTTAGAGTCATGCAAACAAAATTACTCTTATTTGCTTTTTTACATCTTGAATTCAATAGTCCAAAATTAATAATAAAACCAAAGTAGATCTTACCAAAATACAGATAAAAAAATATACTTTAAAATGATATTAACATGAACACGATGAAATAACACTTATATTGAAAAAAATTAAGGTTGAAATTAAAAAAACAAAAACCGTAATTATTTTCCTACCAACCTATATACATTTAAATAAGATTAATAATATAATATTAAATTGTTTATCGGTCATTTTTAAGTAATAAAAATCAAATCAAACAATTTATAAAAAACATATAACAAAAAATATATTACTAAAATTATATTAAGGCGATTTTTCTTATAAATTTTGTAATTTATTAAATAGACATTTATTTTTCATTTCACACTAAGATAAATAACGTATGGATAAAAATATTTCTTATCTCTTGTAGTTATTTTGTAAAATAACTGTTACACTTTCTGAAATGACTATACATTTTTTACTGGCTACATTTTTTGAAATTATGGAAAAAAGTATATTTTATCAGCAGACTGACTTGAATCCTAAATGGCAAATGGCATTAGTGTGTGGCCGACGTGGTCATTGCTTACATCTGACATTCGAGTAGTGTTTTCAGAGCGTTCATGATATCACGTAATATGTTTTATTTTGTGTCCATTTTTTTAAAGTATTATGTCATCAACAAACTGTTAATAGTGTAGGTACATTTGTTACATCTGCAAAAGGTCACACTTCACACTGACAATCAAAATAAACGAATATACCATTTTACGCGTTTTTTTGCATGTCTCGCAAAATATCATCAAACTGTTTCATTTTATGAAAATATAGTGTCTTCAATCGATCAAAAATATCAGAAAATTGTAAATTAGCCATGTCTCGTTTTTAAATACGCAATTTGTAAATTTAAATAAATAAAGTAGACTTAATTTATGGTAAAAACTATTATAACGACTCATAGTAGATAAACGACAGATGTCTAATAGTTTGATTTTCGTATAGTGACTGACAACGAATTTGGTTGCAGCGACTTGTTTTAAGATTCCTGCCATGAAAAAAATTAGATTAAATTACGGTAATATGGAAATGTGTTGCGAATTTGGAAGACATAACGTGTTAGAGTTAAAAAAAATATAACAATGTTAAGACCATAATAATTATCATTGTAAAAATCAAATATACAAATGTAAAAATAACATATTTTTAAGTGTTCAAAAGACTACTGTACACCATCATAATTATATACATACATATATATATATATATATATATATATATATATATGCATGTATTTTGTATGTATAACTGTTGCATAGCAACCGCATCCATGACGACGATTTATTATTGTTTAATAATAAATACTTGAGTAGAAATGTTTATACAATAAAAATATGTATTATGTATACTGTGTGTTGTTTGCGTATTTGTAACTTTAAACATAAAACTAATTTACAGAATATAAATCATGTTATTCATATGTGTGCACAGTGGTCTTCTCTTCATTCAAACAAACAAATACACTTATCACTTAAGTTAATAAGTGTGTGCAGTATATCTACAGCTTGTGCAGTATATTTACGGCAGCTGTAGAAAATTATTGCACCAAGTCGATACAAAGAACTAATCTAAAATTTTGAGAATCATGTTAAATAAATTGCTTACACTTCATTTACCAATTGTATTTATAAGCTATGAAACAGAAACTTTGCCAATTTCTGTTCCATGACCTGTCTATGCCAGTATTAAGACGGTTTCCACATAACATTAATGTTTTGTAATTCATCGTATGTAATACTGAATTTAATTGATTTGAAACTGAAGAAGCCATTTTAAAATCGTTTAACTGTGATTTGAATCGCAGAAATCAATCTCTACATACTGTTTCTGATGGAGCGGATTCACAATAAGTCTTCTTCAATAAGTCTTCTCGAGCAATCTGTGATCTTCAGCTGCACTTTTTTTAAATTTAAAGTAATGTAGAAGTACAAATCGAAAAACAACTTATCGCGTTCTATTTTAATTCGGTTAAATTATTTTTAAATTTATGCTTCATAATTTATATATATATATATATATATATATACATAACAGGAGGTTGCATTGAAAGCCGCTGTTCACGTCTAGATGGCTCTAGGTGCGAATTCTGAGGGCATTAATGGATGTTTCTTATGTCATTTTGAAGTGTAAACATTTCCCACTTAAATTCAGTTATCAGACGCCATTCTTTCTTTACACAAGTGCTTTTCTATAACCGAATTAAAATGGAATACAATAAGTTGTTTTTCCAGTGTGTACTTTTACACTTCTTTGATCTGAAAAAAAGTACAGCTGAAGCTCATCGATTTCTTGCGAAAACTTATGGTGGATCTACTCTATCGTAAACAATATGTAGAGATTGGTTTCGATGATTCAAAAGTGGTGATTGTGACGTTAACGACAAACAAGGGTCAAATCAATCGAAAAAGTTCGAAGATGAACAACTGTAAGCTCTATTGGAAGAAAACCCTGCTCAGACACTCAAAGAATTGGCTCAACAACTCAAAGTCGATGAATCAACCATTTCACGACGTTTATAAGTTATGGGAAAGATCCAGAAAGAAAGAAGATGACAGCCACATGAATTTACCGAAAATGCTATTGATAATCGTTTAAACATCTCAATTTCTTTGCTTGAAAGGCATAAAAATAAGAGTTTCTTGTGGCGTATCGTGACCGGGGATGAAAAATCTATCTATTTCGACAACCCGAAACGCAGGAAATCATGAATTGATCTTTTCCAGCCATCAACGACGTCCACGGTCATAAAACAATGCTCTGGTTGGTGTATCTCTATTTGGTGGAATATGAAGGGTATCGTGTATTATGAACTGCTGAAATCAAAGGAAACAATCACCACTGAAAATTATCGACAACATTTTGAGCGTCTGAATGATAATTTGATGCAAAAACGACCATCAGTTGCATCAAATCGTCAAAAAGTGATTCTTCTCCATGACAACATTCGGTCCCATGTTTCTATAGCAATAAATACTGATGAAGCTCGAATGGGAGGTTTTCCCGCATCCAGCGTATTCTCCGGACTTGGTCCCAAACGATTACCATTTTTTCCAATTGATGCAACACGCTTTAGAAGATACACATTTCCATAATTACGGAGAAGTTCAAAATTGGATTGCTGAATAGATTGGCTCAAAAGACAAACCACTCCTCCGTCACGATATTCAAGTTCTGTCAGAAAAGTGGGAAAGAGTCGTAACTTCTGAGGACAAATACTTTGATTAATGTATTCACACATTTTGTTATTGAAATAAATGCTCAAAGAACAGAAAAAAACAGCGGCTTTCAATGCAACCTCCACATATATATATATATATATATATATATATATATATATATATAGTTTTAATCACAAAAACAAAAAAAAATACTAACTAAAACATTTTACAATAATAACACATCTAATTAGAATAAATAAGTTTCAATTTTATTCCCTTTGGTGCCAAAATATCAGTTTTTAAATGGGATTTCATTCACTAAAAAAGCAAATATCGAAATAAATAATATTTCTAGAATGTAAAATCACAATGTTTATTTGTTAAGTTAATTTTAAATCGAATTCTACTTTATATTATTGAATTTCAAGATAATATATTAAATTATGTATAAATCATTTTGTGAAATTAAACAGGAATATTTTAATTTTTGTTTAAATTATCTAATTAATATAGTAAATGTACGAGAAGAAAACAAAACGTTCAACCGTAAGATTTAATGTTTCTCTGCGCTTTGTCATATATAAAAGGACTATTCGATTAAATAAAAGTTTCAGATTATGAGAAAAACAACTCATATTATTTTCTTATATTATTGTCTTTTGTCCAGTGTAAAGAAAGAGACGAGTGTTTTTAATTAAGCAGTTGTTTTTCTTGATCTGCCGTTACAAATATTTTCTAGTATGAGAATGTGTCATATTTCAGTTGGCACAAGAACAAAATCCGATTCCGTTTTGTACAGTAAACATATCAATTATGTCACAACATTGATAATGACGACAGTGTCTAGTCACAATTTGTGTAAAGAGGCGAAAATAACAATGTAAAATATGACGCTGACTCGAAAGAAATCATCAAGGGTTGAAATGATTCGCGTCGTATGAACTACTTAAAACGTCATTCCGTAAATAATTGTGTCGTGAAGAGAAAAAAAGTTGCGCACACGCGCTTCACGGCTCAGAAAACTATACATGCACGCAAACACACACACACGCATGTATAATATACACACAGACGCACTGATCGACTCGCATAGATTTTTGCAGAGAGAAAACCGCTTCGAACGCCACCGCAATCGTTTCGAACGCTGAACCTGCCGTCTTTTGTCGAACGAACGGAAATGGAATTTTATGATAAATATAGTCACTTTACGTGACAAATGGTCGCGGACAAAGTGGCAGATAAATCTTTGTTGTTCGACTTATAAACATTCACGTCATCGAACGAACGTACAAGAGAAACAACGGGAAGATTTATGACGTCGTCGAATATTAAGTGTGCAAGAAGTTATCAGTTTCCATTTTCAAGGTGTTATCAATGTTTTCTGTTACACGATCGATTCCGCTCATATATATTTTTTTTCCTCCTCTTCACTAACAAACATCGAAACATAACGAAATTTACGACGTGCCCTCTGACCATATTTCACACTTGAGAGTACAATTCTTCTTTTGGAAGTAACGTTTATGAGGACACTATAAAAATAATGAACGTACTAAAACTCGCCGAAACGCATACACATATAAATATAAAACAAACGATTGAAATTACAATAAAATAAATATTGAAATTTTCAAACTAGGCGATATAGATTAAAAATATAAAAACAAACTTACAACAGATTATAAATAATTTATAAATGTTTTAATATTTGTTAACGCAACTGATAATTGAACGACTCGCTTTAATCATAGAATAAGTTACAATTTTTTTATTATTTATATTTTCATTAAAATCACCAGTAAAAAAATATATATTGCTATATTAGTTAAAACCTTTTTTAGAAAGAATCAAACTTAATTATATTAAAAAATACGTTCGCGTGATTCATTATTTTACATTCTTTTTGATCAAAGCCTATGTATTAGATTGGTAGGAAAATAATTGCGTAATATTTAGTTTCTAAATTCTAACTTTATTTTTTTTCAATGAAAGTGGAATTTCATTGTGTTCATGTTAATATCATTTTAAAGTGCATTTTTCGGTTTGTGTTTTGATAACATCGATTTTGGTATTATTATTATTATAATAATATTATAATATATTATTATAATATGTATTTGTATATATATATATATATATATATACAAATACAAAAAAAAACGAAAGTGTGCATAAAATGGGCCTTGAATCTGGATTTATCTTTCAACAAGATAATAATCCAAATCACACGATTAAACAAAGAAAAAAATTTAAAAAAAAAACTTCAATGCATGTACTCGATTGACCTCCTCAAAGCTCAGATTTGAATCCAATCTAACATCTTTGGGGCCACTTCGATCGTACGATACGAAAAACTGGTCGATTTAGTAGATCTGCTCTCGCTTTATCCTTAAAGATGAATGGGAGAAAATATCAAATATTATTCATAAACTTGTTGAAAGCGTTCCGAATCACTTGAAGACCATTATATGTGCTAAAGGTGGCCGGTTTAATTATTGATTTTTTTAAATTTATTTTTTCTAATTTTTTTAAATTATATTCCTAAAGAAAATACTTTTCGAATCGCTTTTTTTCTGTTATTTCACTTCTTATAAAGAGTTTTTTATGCTCACGAACTAAGGGAGGACATTTTTATGAAGTTCATTCTAACTGTCATATATATATATATATATATATATATATATATATATATATATATATATATATATATATATGTATATGTATATAAATCTAGAATTATTCAGCAAACACCACAAAACTAATAGCCAAAAACAAGATCAAATTTCAAGCAGAAATAATTTCCGGCGCGACGGTATATATTCAAATTAATTGCAATTTGTTTCACTCGTATTGTTAGTTTTCGTCTTTTTGGATTAACTGTCTGCTCTTTACAAGTTGTTCCGGGGCGAGTACAAACATAACTGATTCAAAAAGACTAAGACTGTGAGGCCGACGTATTGACAAGGTCACAGGTATAAAAACAAACAATTATATATATATATATATATATATATATATATATATATATATATATATATATATATATATTATTGTATGCTTTGTTTTCATTATCAATTTCGACTGAACAATGGTGAATACAGAGTGGACAAATAAACTACTTTACCATTGTATTAGGTTCTTTATTCTAAATTTAAATTTCATGACATAAAAATATAAAATTAAATGACACCGTCAGCTATATTTGTAATTGTACTAAAAAATTACAGATATATTTTAGTCATAGATTTCATTTTAATTCGTTAACTTCATAAATAAGTATAAGACAAATTCTGTTATAAAATTCAAAATAGTTGAAACAGATCACAATATTTATAGAAATTATGGAAATGAGATTCAATAATTTTCACTTCAAAAATATAATACAATTGTATTATGCGGGAGTAGAAAGGCCACAAACATCTCTCATTTTAAGCTGACATTTGACTGATACTCTACGTAATTGCATTAAGTTGGTAGGAAAAAATTACGGTTTTTGTTTTCTGCATTCTAACCTTAATTTTTTTCAATGAAATTGTCATTTCATAGTATTCATGTTGATATCATTTTAAAATGCATTTTTTTGTCTGTACTTCGGTTTTATTATTAATTTGTTTCACATTTTGGTACTGAATGGAAAAGAAGCAAATAAGAGCTTGTATGAGTTCAGAACAGGCGGTAAAGTGACAGAAACTGTAAACTAAACGATGCTTTTAGTGTGGGTACTGTTAAAGAACATATGATGCAATGGTGGTTCCAAAAATTTCATGCTGAGGACGAGAGCCTTGAAGATGGAGAAGGTCGTGGACGTCCTTGCTCAGTTCATAACGACCAACTGAAGACGTTAGTTGAATCAGAACCATGAACAAGCATTCAAGATCTTGCACAAAAGTTAGGCGTTAGTCATTCAATAGTTCTGTACCACTTAAAACATCTAGAAAAATCAAACAAGCATGCCAAATTGGTGCACAAACCGCAATTATTTTTCTACCAACCTAATACAATAATAATGTTAAATGCAGAATAACTTCAAATGAAACCAAATAATTTTTATGTTGATATTCGTTATGCTCGTAAAAAAACGAATCGTATGAACAATCCATATCGATTACTTATTTATCGTTGAAAAATACATTTCAGTTTCGAGTCACATACTTTAACTCTAAAAAAAATACATAAATCAAATAACAATTTAAATAAACTTTTTTAATCTCGAAAATAAACGTTCAGAAATTTAATTTATTGTTCATAATATTCTAATTAATTTTATTTGTAATCAGAGAGTATCCCGAATGAATAAATCATTTTACTTTTATTTTCGTTGTAAATTATAAAATGTAAAGAGAATGAAAATATAAAAAATGAATAGAGTAATTCTCTAACAGAACTGTATCGCTGAACGACATCCAAAGAAATCATATGCAACTATAAATTTTCTAAAAGATTAATTTATAGAATTTCCATTCGTCTAAACGATAATCGATCCATTCATCCTCACTAAACAAATCTAGTGTAAGAAGTTGCTACTCACACTCAATTAGTTCCCCGTTTCGAAAGTATATTCTCTCATTTAATCATAACTTATTTGTATCAACTACGCCTGTTTGCTGTTAAATCTACTAGTTTTGTTTTCCTGTCAGCTCTTTTTTTTTCTTTCTTCCAACTAACGATTTCCTCCACTGTGTTATATCAAACGAACATTTCTGTTTATCTTAGATGACAGATCTCATATTTCGTATTCAATATCTAGACTGATAGAAATGTAACCAGCAAGTACTTGTATTTCTGTACCATTGCTCAATATGACTTTTGGATAGAACGAAATTTATAACAAATGCATTCAATCTTCCTGTCACATTCCGTTTCATTTTATTTCTAACTTTATTTATAGACGCTAGTGTAGATTGGTACATGGAAAATATATTAATTTGAATCTTATATTATTCATTTGTATATATATATATATATATATAGTTTATGTTATGCAAGTTTATCTAAACTCCATACTTGGTCCTTTATGAAACGAAGAATATAATTTTAAAATTACTAATATAAGTATTAATATAAAATTATTAATAAATCAGTTATTATTAATAAAATAATTAATAATAACTGACATTTCAATATATCATTTATTAAAAAATGTTTGATATTTATGTTCCTGCTTACAAAATTAAAAAGAAACGACCCATTTGTAAATTTAAAGTATATACCCCTAATCAAAAACTTTCGGGAATTTATATTTTAACACTTTAAGCGTCGAATACCCACCGGTGGGAATTTCTTTTCTTGCCGTAGGGACGAGGTGCCCACTGGTGGGCATTTCGGACCGAGCATTTAGCGCCACGTGTCTACCGGTGAGCACGATTTACATTGAATCTGTATTTAATCAGTTCATTTTTGGTCCCATAGGCAAATAGTACTAGTAATGGGTCGGGCAGTATATCATATTTAGTTAACGAAATTTATAAAAATATAGGAATATAATAAAACATTCCATTTTAATAGAAAGCAGAATAAATTTATTCGAAACGGTACACAAAAATATTAATGAAACGATTGTTAGTAATACATTGTGTTATAAAAAAATAAGAAAAAAAATTATTTTACTTCGTGTTTTTTTAAAAAAACATGAGAGACACATTGATATCTTCTTACACGATTCATAAATTGTATTAACTTTCTTTGCATTTTTTTGGCACATAAACTGTGCCATATTGTAGTGCAAATTGTTTATAAAAAATATTGCATCGTTTTCTAGTTACATATATATATATAGCTCTTAGGGATGGTCTATATTAGGATATTAAGCGATAGAGTATACCAGCCTACTTTTTCTCTAGACCTTTACTCAACCAGAATTTATAGTTTGGTCCGTTTATACAAAGCTAGTGGTGTGGCAGACAAAAGTTTAGTTTAAAATTTAAAACATCCATCCAACAACCTGTATAAATATTAAGAGGCTTATAAACGTCGTTAAATGGTTGATTTATCGACTTGGAGCTATTTAGCCAAATTTTTGAGTATTTAAGTAGGATTCTCTTCCAATTTCTCTTGCAGTTATTCATATTCGATTTTTTTCGATTGGTCTGGCCGTTGTTTGTCATGAACGTCATAATTATCATTTTTGGATCGTCGAAACCAATCTCTAAACACTGTGTCCGATGGAACAGATTCACTATAAGTTTTCGCAAGCAATCTATGAGCTTCAGGTCCACTTTTTTTCAAATCAAAGTAGTGTAGAAGTACACATCGGCAAAACAGCTTATCGCGTTCCATTTTAATTCGGTTCTCAAAAAGCACTGTGTAAACAAAGGACGGCGTCTGATGACTGAATTTTAGTGGGAAATGTCCACACCCAAAATGACATAAGACATCTGTCACTGTCCACAGCATGCGCACCTAGAGCCATCAACACGTGAACAGCGGCTTTCAATGAAAGCTCCCATTAAAAACAGAACTAGTAAACACACGTTTCTCGCCTAACTACTCGACTGCAATAATTAGTGGTGAGGAAGAGCATAGTATAGTACGGTGTTATAATCTTGTGTTCCATCTACACGTGAACAGCGGCTTTCAATGCAACCCCCTATTATTTATATATATATATATATATGTATATACATATATATATATATATATATATATATGTATATGTGTGTGTATATATATATATAGTGTTCCGTGAATCGACAAAGTTTGAAGAAGACTGATCTAGAGAAATATAGGATAGAATATGTGCATGCAAAATATGTTTGTGTTATATGAGATGTTAATTAATAACATTTAATAAATAGTGTATGAAAATGAATTTGTATTAAATTATAATGAATAAAATATGATGTGTAATAAAAAAAATGATAATGGATAATTACAAGATTTTACGTTTTAAAACATGTTTTATTTTCATAATGACTAATAATTTCCAGAAATAAATGTTTATAATTAAATAATTTTGATCATCTTGCTTAAAAAAGAAAAAATTCCAGGAATAACCAACGATGAATATAAATTCGTTTAATTTCATTTATCAACAAAACAGAAAATACATTTTATTAAAAATATATGTCTATATATATATATATATATATATATATATGTAATACATGTTGATATGCATGTTTTCATGATTTTTTTAGGACAACTTTGAAAATGTTAAAAATATACAGTAGATCAAAATAACATAAACAATCAGTTCATGAAGCATAGACATGCATAAATTCAGCAGATGACTTTTATTTATAGTAAATTTCGTTATACTTTTGGATTTTATGAACACATTCAATGTTTATATTTATTATTGTCGGTCTATTTAAACTGAATACTTAATAGGCACTAAAAAAAAAGCGTATTAATCTGCACGATTAAATATTAAATGTAATAAACTGATATACTCAGATTTTTCGAGATATAAAAACCTCTCGAAACCATTATATAAATTACTACATTATATGTGAGGGTTGACCAACATATCATTCAATATATTTCTTGTAGTCTGAAATATTTATGAACACATATTTTTATAAGAAAAATATTTTGTATAACTTATTTTTTAAATTTATATATATATATATATATATATATATATGTGTATATATATATATATATATATATATAGATAAATGTATCTATATATATATATATATATATATATATATATGTATATATATATATATATATATACACACACACACATATATATATATATATATATACATATATATGATTTCCACCTATAATTAAAAACAAAAATAACAATAATAATTTCATATTTTTTTCATATTCATAAATTTTCTGAATTCTAATAATAATAAAGGATTCCAATACAAATATATATTCTAATTATAAATACGAATTGAAATTACTTCCATTATAAAATATTACATTTTAATTTGACTTAACCTATAATCAAATTATTAACACGTACAATCTATACAATTGGAATAACATATATTTGTTTTGTATATCATGACAGTGTTGTACTGAATTCAACAAAGAAATACTTTTTTTCGTTAATCGATATTAACGGTTAATTTGTAAAATTATGGTTACCAATTTCAGTATTTAATAAATACAGAATCATTTATTTATGATTTCTTTTCTCTATCTTACCACAGTGTACAATAATCATAATTATTTTACACTTCAACAAAAAAAATAAAAAAGGAAAGGAAAGAATCCATTTTTATGCAGTTAAACACTTTTAAATCACTTGTCAAAAATGACTTTTCTTAAATAGTTAAAAAAGTTGAGTAATTAGGAGCTGGTAAAAAAATAATTTCGATTTACTATCTTCAAATTCATTTACATTTCTTTCCATTTGTGGTCCAGAACTGTTGAATGAATAACGCCTAACTTTTGTGCAAGCTCTCAAATTATTGTGAGTGGTTCTAATTCAACTAACGTCTTCAATCGGTCGTTATGAACTGAAGAAAGACGCCCGCGACCTTCTTTATCTTCAAGGCTCTCGTCCCCAACATGAAATTTATGGAACCACCATTGTACCGTACTTTTCTTTCCAGTACCCACACCAAAAGCATCGTTTAGTTTATTAGAAGTTTCTCCTGCTTTACCACTTGTTTTGAACTCATGCAAAAAATTGCTCTTATTTGCTTTTTCCATCTTTAATTCAATCGCTCAATTCGAAGCAAAATTAATAATACAACCGAAGTTGATGTTACCAAAATTCAGACCGAAAAATACACTTCAAAATGATATTAACATAAATACAATCAAATGACACGTTCATTGAAAAAAATATTGAATTCAGAAAACAAAAACCGCTTATTATAAATTATTTTCCTACTAACCTTCTACAAGAAGAGTTCTCAGACTGCTTACGTATAATGACACATTTAAAAATTTTATACTGAAAATAAAAACCGCAATTATTTTACTATCAACCTAATATATATATATATATATATATATATATATATATAGAGATTTTTACTTAAAATAGATAATTAAACAATGTTTATGCTGATTTTTAATACTAATCAATGAATACTGATCTGTAAAACTTTTCAGTAAAAATTATTATTAACATAAATATGAATAATAATTCTAGAGCAATAATAGAGGTGAAAAAACCTTTAAACTTAAAAAATAATGCGATATATATATATACAAAAAAAAACTAAAATTAAATTCAAAAAGTAAAAAAAATAATAAATTTCAGTAAAATTATTAGACGATATGAATGTAAAATGAATATATATTGCTAAAAAATTAGAAAGAATATATAAATTGATCTCTTCTATAAATAAATTACTACCCCAAACACCTCATAATCATTCGTGAGCAATACAAAACATTACATATCCATAATGAGAAAAAAATACAAAAAAGATGCATTTAATTCAAGTTGTCTTCATCAGAGAGTATAATGAAAGTATTCAATATTTTTCATATTTTATAAATATAATATTATATAAATAATTACTACGAAAAAAGAATAGTTTTTTTGAGAAATAAATTAGAGAAAAACAAAAATGCTCGAAATTATCGTAACTAAAAAATTATAATTTATTTACTTAAAAATTAAAAGATTTTCTTTTGTAATTAATGTCGAATGAAGGTCAACAGATGTATTAGACTATAACATAGAATATAAGTAATGAAGGTAAAAAAAGTGTTTTAAATTATTTTTGCAAAATAACTATAAAATGAAATCATGTCTCCAGTAAAGCTGAATATTAATCTGAACAAATAATCCAGCAAACATTTTTATATATTTATTTAAAATATATCCCTCTGTTTATTTCAAAGATCTTAAACCTGGACTATAAAAATGAGTTGGTGTCTATATTCAATTATCATGCTATTTATGAAAAATGTTTATCTGTACGCATAAAAAGAATCAGTTAAATTTTAAACTGTTTGTGTAGAAGTAATAATACAGTTTAATTAAACGTTTTTATGATACGAACCCGTTATACTGACAGATATTAAAAGCGATACATAAAACTTCATTCAATAAAAATGTCGTTCAATAACACTATGTGTGTAATTTTCAACTGTTATGGAGTAAAATTATTGCTGACAAAATTGACCTGTTTTTTTATAATTTATGAGTTTCGAAACTTGATTTCATATATCAGAATGTCAACTCACAAAATAAGCATTACGCTCTAAACCTACATAACGAATTCCCAATATCGCTTGTCGAACACCAAATGCTCAATGTTAAACTTGATATATTTAACTTTTTGTGATATATATATATATACGTAATCATAAATAATATATGCATATACAATGTGTTACATATAAAATAGAGAAGATTTTTTCCAAATATTATCATTAATCTTATTTGGAAAAATGGTGTGTGTATATATATATATATATATATATATATATATATATATATAAACATACATACATACGTGCGTGTAAGAGAGAGTGAGTGTAGAGAGGGAGAAGGGAGAAAATAAAGATTTTTTTTGACATATTATCAAAAATCTTATTTGAAAAAATGGTGTGTATATATATATACACATATACACACACACACATATATATATATATATATATATATATATATATATATATATATATATATATATATATATATATATATATATATATATATATATAATATGAGGTTGCATTTAAAGCCGCTGTTCACGTGTAGATGTCTCTAAGTGCGTATACTGTGGACAGTGACAGATGTCTCTTATATCATTTTGGGTGTAGACATTTCCCATTAAAATTCAGTCATCAGACGTCCTCCTTTGTTTATACAAGTGCTTTTCTATAACCAAATTAAAATGGAGCGTGATAAGTTGTTTTTCCAACGTGTACTTCTACATTACTTTGATTTGAAAAAAGTGCAGCTGAAGCTCATCGATTTCTTGCGAAAACTTATGGTGAATCTTCTCTATCGGAAACAATATATAGAGATTGGTTTCGAAGATTCAAAAGTGGTGATTGTGGCACTCACGACAAACAACGGCCAGGTGAATCTAAATAGTTCGAAGATGAACAAAGAAAACCCTGCTCAAACACTCAAAGAATTGGCTCAATAGCTTGAAGTCAATAAATCGATCGTTTCACGATGTGTACAAGCCATGGGAAAGATCCAGAAAGAAAGGAGGTGGCTGCCATATGAATAGACCGAAAATACCATTGATAATAGTTTTAACATCTCGATTTCTTTGCTTGCAAAGCATAAAAAGAAGAGTTTCTTGTAGTGTATCGTGACTGGCGATGAATACTCTACAGGACTATTGAATAATTGTTTAATTTATTATTTGATTATTCATTATTAATTTTGGTTATTAGTATTAAATTATAATATTTAACTATGTACAATTATTCTTTTCTTTGTTAAGCTTACTCAAAGATGAAAAATAAATAGTATTTTTTGCTCATATCGAATTTCAATTACTTCGTATGTTAAGAGGTTAAGAAATACTAATTTTTAACTATATGATGATATATATATATATATATATATATATATACATATATATATATATATATATATATATATATATATATATGATATATATATATGATATATATATATGATATATATATATATATGATATATATATATGATATATATATATATGATATATATATATATATATATATATATATATATATATATATATATATAAAACGATGAACCAGTGTTAGTGTTCTGAGTATGACATTACCTTCGAAATGTGGTTTAGTCATGATCACTAATAAATTAATTTTTCACTAAACATTTTTGATCAGAAAAAAAATTGTAGTTGAAGGGTCAAGTCAGTGGCGGACTAACAACATATGGGAAGTGATGTATATTTTATTTTTTCGGATAATTATAACGTAACCTTCTAATTCACATCTTCATATTTCAATTTGAAAATTATATTCAATTTATACACAAATATACCTTATACTTACATTTGATTTCGTGACATTAAGTTGTTGATAAATAAATAGACATAAGAGATCCAAATGGTATAAGAAATTAAATATGTAATTTATTCGAAACTAATCGTGTAGAATATTTTCATGACGTTTTGAGAAACGCACATCGTCCTATCGACTTTTCTCATACTTAATTTGTTTTTATATTAAATTATCTTTAATCGAGCGATTACTTTCAACGCTTTTCCATATCAATACACCTTTCCTAAATGATTTTCTCTCTGTAAAATCGTTTCACGCTATTAATTTTAATTATTACAAACCGGATGTAAACGGAAATTAAATTGGCGTCATTAGTGCGTAGCAAGTACGGAATTCCTGTTCACAAAGCACAATGTCCTCTTTTCTATAGATAGTTAAGTAGCAAATAATTTATACTAACTTTCAACGTCTTGAAATTTCCATAAGAATGTTGGAGATAATGCCGCCACCATTGGCGCTGGATTTGACAATATTTATTAGATATTTTCAACTGGAAGTTGGCTGTAGACACGAACAAGGGTTCATCGGTACATTGTTATCGTCTACTGTGTGCGTGTGTCATATGCCTTACATAATAGAATATGTCAGGCGAGAATAGAAACTACGCTCGAGACGTAAACAGAAAAGCAGGAAACACTTATATTCTTTTCACTTTTGTTATATTTCGCATGATTATATGAATTTATATCAGTGCAGGACTAGGATATTCGGTTCGGTGTGATGGCATCGTTCTTTTTTACTCAAGACATTGTCATTGAATTGTTATCATATTTTCAATATTATATGACAACGAGTGATATAATAAATAAGTGACAAACTTTTATCGAATTTTATTAAATGAATTCAATGATATTTACACTGGATCAAAAAAGTCTCCATACAGCTAGCTGTAACAAAGATTTTCGCTTATTTTATTCTGAATTGTTTAATTTTTTTATGGTTGATTGTAATCTAAATAGTAACTTTAATGAGCTGCCATGAAATTAACCGTATTTATGTGTTATTTAAAAATTAATTTTATGTTAAACAACGCTACCTTACTGACAGACGTCAAAAAAGTTTCCATACACTCAGCATTATTCTATGGGATTTACTTATTTATCGTCGGGGAAGTCCCCATTTTACTAGCACTTATTTGGTTGTTAGTGTGCTAAAGGGTGTATCAGTTTCCAATTTAGTTTCGCTTAGTGTGGTTGAAATATATGGGCCTTTAAATGGAAATACCTTTTTCAATTCGTGAATTAATTATTAATTTAAGACATGAAGGACAATCTTTGAAGTAGATAGCAAAAACTGTCAAAAATCACATGCAACAGTGCAATATATAGTAAATAAACATAAAAAAAAACTAAAAAAAAATTGAAAGACCTCGTTCTAGTCGACCAAGAAAATTAGAAAATATATACAGACGAGTTATTCTCAGAACTATACATGAAAATCCCCAAAACAAGTGCACCTGAACTCACAAACAAGCTAAAAAATGAATACAAAATAGAAATTGTACCCGAAACAGTAAAAAATGTATTATGCAGAGGAATTTAAAGGACGTGTACCTAGTAAAAAGCCTTACATTAGTAAGAAAAATAAAATACTAAGATTAGTACTTACATAGGCACATGTTAATAAGCCTCCATGCCTTTGGAAATCAGTTCTGTTCACTGATGAGTCGAATTTAATGTCTCTGACTCTGATGGAAGGATTATGACATGGAGGAAAAAAACGAAGAGCTAGAAACTAAAAAATTGTGTTCTACTGTTAAGCATGGTGGAGGTAATGTTCTAGTCTGCAGGTCTGTGAGTGCTTCAGGAGTTGGTTGAAATTTATTGAATACAATGGACCAACACGTATATTTTTGGAGTACAATGGACCAACACGTATATTTGGATATAGTGAAGGAAATTTTAATATCTAGTGCTCAAAAACTTGAACTTGTGGAATAATTTATCTTCCAACAAGACAACGATCCTCAGCATACAGTACAGCAGGTCAAGGAATAGCTGATAATGTACCAAAACAGCTTCATACAATCCCACAATCATCAGATATGAATCAAATAGAGCATTTGTGGGACGAAATAGAACGAAGAATTAGAAAAGATACCATTCGAAACACTGAACAGTTAATAGTTGCCATACAAGAAGAATGGAATTTTATCAATTCGGATGTAACAAATACATTTATAGATGGAAAGAAAAAACGCATGCTGGAGGTGATAAATCCAAAGGGTGGTTTAACAAGTTACTAATGTTTCAAAAAGACTAATTACAATTCATGTGTTTTAATAAATAATTACTGTGCCTATTAAGTGTATGGAGACTTTTTTGAGTTTTAAACCTGACTTCTGTTATTGTAACTTGTTTATTGGTTTAATAGTTTAATAATATGATATTTTATTTATGTCATTCTCTTTGTATGATCACAAAATATATGTGATCTGCATGTTTCCATAATAAATACATTATTATGGTTGCTAAAAACAAAAAACTATAATTATCACATATGTATGGAGACTTTTTTGAACCAGAGTATATCAATTTAATCTTTACCGAAACTAAATTCAGTGACAATCTTATTTTTCATATCAGTACAAGAAATTCATACTAAAAATAAACATTTCTAAACTAAAATAACATTACAAATCCATATCGAAAATTAAATACAAATGTTAACATTTTATTATCTAAAAAAAATATTTATAGGCCAAGAACCTTTATTATTCCTCATTATAATCTATCTGAACTATTGTTTATCTTATATAAAGTTTATTATTCTAGTGGTGAAACGTTATTTATATTAGTGGTTAAATGAGTCTTGTGTACAGATATTATTGGATTTTTTTTTATCTATAAAATTATTTTCATACTTGTTTCATTTTAAGAGGCAAGAAAAATGACAAAATTATACTATAAGGTAACTGAGTAAGTATTTCTATACTTTTCAATACATTTGTATGGTCGTTTGTAGAGTAAAATGTTTGTATTTTCATCATTTTTTATATTATTATATTGTTTCAAAATAACAAACCTATATTTCAAGTCTAATAAATATTACCGTCATCCATTTTACGCATTTATTTTTTTAATTTTAAAATACAGTGTGTCGAATTCGTTTTGATCCATAAAAAATAAACAATATAATATGATTTGTACGTTACAATATTGTTTTTGCACTGGTGCAAAATTCAGTCTCACAAATAAACTTTTCTCTTACCTCACAAACCACAAAAAAATTCTGACTAAAAATATTTAATAATTGACTACTGATAATTTTTAATTATTACTTGCAAGCATTTAGATAAAGTTACAAATGTCCTCAGAGCGCTAAGATAGAGAAAAATCTTCCTTATCTCATTTCACAGATCAATATTAGGTTGGTAGAAAAATAATTGCGGTTTATGACCTTCAAATTCACATATATTTTTCACAGTTAACTGTTTTAAGTAATCTTAAAATGTTGGATGACCAACGCGTTACTTTTGTGCAAGCTTTTGGATTGTTGTGCGTGGTTCTGAATCAATTAACGTATTCTGAATTGGTAGTTATGAACTGAAGAAGGACGCACACGACCTTCTTCATCTGCAAGGCTCTCGTCCCCAGCACGAAATTTTTGGAACCATCATTACAGCGTCTGTTCCTTAACAGTACCTACACCAAAAGCATCGTTTAGTTTACGAGCAGTTTCTCTGGTTTACTACACGTTTTGAACTTATACAAAATATTACTCTTATTTGCTCGTTTTCCATCTTTAATTCAATAGCTCAATTTGAAGCAAAATTAGTAGTAAAACCAAAGTCAACGTTACCAAAATACAGACCGAAAAATGCACTTTAAAACGATATTAACATGAACACGCGAAAGGATACTTTCTTTGAAAAAATTAAGGTTAGAATTCAAAAAACAAAAACCGCAATTATTTTTCTACCAACCAAATACTTAGACAAGCACGCATCATGTAAATGAAAGTGTTTCAAAATACATTTCATTATTTAATTCGTACTGCACATGTCTACATTATTTGAAATAAAGTTTATTTTTTTTTAATTTGTATATTTTGTCATACTTATAAAAAAAGAGTTAAGATTTTCCATAATGTTGTATTTTCAATCAATAAATCATATAAATAATTTTGAAAAACATCTTAGATTCACTTATATGACATAATAAAATAGTATTTGAAAATATACAACGACAAAAAAGATAAGAAAAAACATCCAACTAGATTCTTTTACAGATAAAACGACAAATTCTTCAGCTTTAGAGGACAGACCATATGTCAATACAATATTCAATTTCGTTTTAGTTTCACATTTTTGTCAGCTTGTCTCTTGTGAATGTCTATTTGCTTCAATAACTGTAAGTTTCAATTTCTTAGAGTCTTATGGTAACAATTGTACTACAAAGTGTCCTTCAAATAACCCCAAGGAAAGACATGATTCGGTCAAGTTCGATAACTCAAGAACAAAACATCTATATGATTTTTTTCTCGTTTCATTCTTTGTAATGATAATAAGTTCTTATACATCTTTCAGATTCGTCAAATAAGTGAAAACGTTTTTTTTCTTTATTAAAAGATATAATCGACTCTGAACGATAATACTTCAAATAAAACAAAATACACTTTCATGTATTACAAGAGTATTTCAATAAAGCAGTCTCAGCTGCTTTGAAAATTAAGAAATAATAATTTTAAGAAAAAAAGGGATTCTAATTATACATTTTCATCATTGAGATTACCTAAAAAGTAAATATTCTCCAATTCAGCAATTATTCGCTTTTTTGAAACACAAAACCGTGTGTTAATTATTTTATAAATATATTATGCTTAATGTGAGTCTATTGTTTTACTAAAGAATCACACATTTTTTCTCAGTGATTGAACAATTAATGATTATCGGAATAAATTAAGAAATACTTTGTCAGTACAGGTATATCATAAATACATATTATCTCTTTAGATTTATGTATTATATGTAAATTATAAAAAATGATAAAATAAAAATATATTGGACTTGTGGCTAGATTTAATATTAAAATGAACATTTTTTTCACTAAAATAAGAATCCAAGTGAAAAAGTCATATAAATAAATAACCTGAATTATATTTCTTTGAAAAATGATACGGATTTGAAGATATGGATTATTTAAAACACATTATTTGTATTTACATTTATATATATATATATATATATATATATATATATAACTATATATATATATATATATATATATATAACTATATATATATATATAACTATATATATATATATATATATATATATATATATATATAACTATATATATATATATATATATAGTAAGAGGAAGAAATAAATTAAAAGACGATAATTGTAGAAATAGTCTCCAACACCTTCAGTTGGTCGTTATGAACTGAATAAGGGCGCCCGCGACCTTCTCTATCTGCAAGACGTTTATCCCCAGCACGAATTTTTTTAAACCCACTGCATAGTGCGTTCATTAATAATACCTACACCAAAGGCATCATTTACAAGCAGTTTCTGCTGCTTTACCATCCGTTTTGAACTCATACAAAAAATTTGTTCTTATTTGTTTTTTTTTCCATTTTGAAGCACCCAATTAATAACAATTTTCATTAACAAAACGAAAGTCAATGCTACCAAAATACAGACCGAAAAATCCACGTTAAAATGATATTAACGCGAACACGATGGAATGGCACTTTCATTGAAAAAAATTAAGGTTAGAACTGAGAAAACGAAAACCGCAATTATTTTCCTACCAACCTAATAAGTCTGTTCGATCAATGAAAATAAATATTAAAGAAACGAACATCCAAGAAGTTACACAAAATATATTTATATGAACCGTGTGCTATCATCAAAGATAGATTATTGATTATTTCTTGATAATGTTACAAAAGGAATAAAAATTAGAAGGAGCTCGTTTAGACGAAACTTCTCAATAGTTGAATTGATGGTTCAACTTTTTATGAAGGAAAATTGTTCGAGCACTGTTATTTCTAATACCTATCACTTTCCTGAAGAAACTAAACAAGAATTTTGATTATTAAGATAATTGAAACTTGAAGTTTTAACACAAAAAATATATGGACACATGTATACTAAGAATAAGAAGAAGAAATAGAAAATGAATAAAATGATTACAAACAATACATTAATTGTTATAAATATAAAGAAAGTAATCAAAAAAAAATGGAAATAGACATAACATTTTTCAAAAAAAAAAAAAGATAACATATGGACATGGGGCACTGATCATTTCAAACAACTGCATGTGCCATGACCATTGACAATACTTTTCTTCTTTAATCTATTATTAAATGGTTTCTGCTGATACAGAGGTAGATTTAATACACTGAAAAGCCTCAGACATGAAACACTGAAAAATTAGTCGAGCGCTTTTTATAATTGTTTAATTTTAAACGGATGATCATTTAATTTTATCAATAAAAAAGAGAAAAGATTTATTTCAATAAAAAAGAGAAGTTCGTCGGTTCAATTCCGATCATACACTGAATACCCGACTTATGATTCATATATAAAGTTGCGAGTTTTCTTCTTTTCTCTTAATTATTCCACTCAAATTCTTCAATCAATCGAATAAGGTTATTCAATCTTCACTGTTATTCTTTCGATATTAAAATATCGTCGATTAGTGTAAAAACAGATGAAAGTTTGTATCACGATAAAAATGGAACGATATTATTCATGACATTAAAATAATATAAACATCCATATCTACAACTTTTATTAATACAATTTCAGCGTTCTATAAATCGATAATATTATTCATAATGTGAGTCATTCATATTGATAATATTTTATTACGATAGTTATGTTATTTATAACTTGAACTCGATGCACTTTTGACCCGGAAAGAAAAAAAACTACAAATAACTTTGTATATATATATAGGATGTTGTATTGAAATCCGCTGTTTTTTGTGTTTTTTTGAGCACTTATTTCAATAATGAAATGTGTGAATACATTAATCAATGTATTTGCCCTCGGAAGCTACTTCCACTTTTCTGGTAGAAGTTGAATTCCAAAAAAATAGAATTCCGAAAGAATAGTCTGTCTTTTGAGCCAATCCATTCAGAAACCCAATTTTCAACTTCTCCGTAGTTATGGAAATGTGTATGTTCCAAACCGTGTGGCATATACGCCACAAAAAACTTTTCTTTTAATACTTTGCAAGCAAGAAATCGAAATGTTTAAACGATTAGCAATGGTATTTTCGGTCAATTCATGTGACAGCCATCTTCCTACTCTCTGGAACTTTTCCATGGCTTGCAAACGTCATGAAATAGTTGATTTATCAACTTCGAGATGTTGAGCCAATTCTTTGAGTGTTTGAGCTGGGTTTTCTTCCAATAGAGCTTGCAGTTGTTCATCTTCGAATTTTTTCGATTGACCTGGCCGTTGCTTGTCGTGAACCTCGCCATCACCACTCTTTTGAATCATCGAAACCAATCTCTATATACTCTTTCCAATGAAAAAGATTCACCATAAGTTTTCGCAAGTAATTCGGTTATTGAAAAGCACCTATGTAAACAAAGGACGGAGTCTGATGACTAAATTTCAGAGGGAAATATTCATACATCAAAATGACACAAGAGACATCTGTCACTGTCCACAGCATACACATCTAGAGCCATCTGCACGTGACAACGGCTTTCAATGCAACCTCCTGTTATATACATATACATTATATATGTATATATATATATATATATATATATATATATATATATATATGTATAAAATAGTATTTAGCCGCAAAAGGATTACGTTGCTATATATCTGATATTAGGTTGGTGAAAAAATAATTACGGTTTTTACATGATTTTCAAATGATAAAAATCGACATTATTTTGGCACCAACCTAATAATAATTATATAGACATAATGACTTCTAAAAAATATGTTTATTGTTTCATTCGGTTGCATTTACAGGCTCTTATAATTGACAAATGGGTGAACGCAGCGAGCCTGGAATTTGGTGAGCAAAGCGAGCAGGAGACGAAGCCAACAAGCATATATATATATATATATATATATATATATATATATATATATATACAATTAAATACATTGATAAAATTATTTGCTTATATAAGAATGAATTTGTTTTATATATTATGTAAATTAGTATAGTATAAAATAATTACACAGTAGAAAAACTAAATAACGTTTGAAATATTGAGCAATAACATCGATTTCATCTAATAGTATTTATTTAAGTTCAACAGCACCAGTTTATTATTTCATGTCGTCTTTATTTGTATGCCCTGCGCGATAAATTGTAGTGTTCTTTGTCGTATTTCGGATATTTTCAAGATGAAATGAAAAACAGAACGTAGGACGAGCCTAATTTTCAATTTCAAAAAGATGTTTACGAATGTAAAAATATTTTTCCACGCAATTTCCCAGATGATTAACATTTATTGGAATACACTTTCCAGGTATTCCCAAGTTTAAAGTTTACCAAGAATTTTCCAATGGAAATATTTCAGATACATATATCCAAACATTTCTATTTTTGTTCAATTCTGAATGATTACATTTTATGCCCACATTATATATATATATATATATATATATATATATATATATATATATATAATATGAATAAATAAATATGTATATATATATATATATATGTGTGTGTGTGTGTGTATATAAACTCGTTTGACAAATAGTCACCATTGTGTATGTGAATGATGAAAGTAAAAAATCTTTCGTTGTTTGTATCGTCTTTTTCATATGACTCATCTGAATCCCTTTGATCATCTTATTTGAAAAGTATTTAATGTGATTTGATGATACTTCCATAAGAGTTAAAGCAATATACGTAAATTCAGTGATTTCATTTTTTCTGTCGTTGTTTAAATTTTGTATAAAAATAAATCGTTCAAATTAAAGTCCAACAGCAATGTATTTTAATGAGGGGTGTGTATCGTTCCATTATAAATTGATCAGTACGACTGAAGAACTGAAAGTAATTCCATCGATTTATACAGCCGACCAACTAAACGGAAGTAAAATTTGAGAGTGTGTGTTGCAGTTTCAGTTAAATCGTTTAATTTTTGTTTGTCCCTTCTTGAAATAAGTATAATTTATTTAGGTTATTTTTAATTAGCTATTTTTTTAATTAGCTAAAAATTAAATCAAACTTCAACCACTTAATGAACAAACAATTTTAAAATTTCAGTCAAAAAATGGTCAATTTTTTTATTAAATAAATTTCTTACAAGTGCATTATTAAAAGAAAAAAATATATTTTCAGTGGCGTAGTACGTGTATTTTAATTTGGAAGGCACACTTTTTTAAAATTAATATTTTGTCATAAATGGCACAATTAAAAATAATGGTAAATTAATTTTAGAAATTCGATACAGTTTGCGACATCCTTATAATAGCAAAATAACTATATAGAAGTATTTATATGAATATTATGAGGCCCGCGTCGGGAACGAGCAGATACAAATTGTTTACTAAATACAATATTTCAATTAGATCTGATGATGTGTGTACACACAGTCTGATCAGTTAAAACTGTTTAGATTTAACTGATCAGTCAGAACTGATAGTGTATGGGGCCCTTTAATTGAATCACTCTCTCTCTCTCTCTATATATATATATATATATTGTAGCTGAACAAAGTTTAGTACAAATTTTATAGTGTTCGTAACATGTTAACTGTCATTTTAAAGAAATATTTGTTAAAGTTTAAACGAACAAAATTCAATTGTGATATTGAATATATATATATATATATATATATATATATATATATATATATATATATATATATGTTTATATGTATGTACTGAATGAAAATTGCACATTAAATATATTGTCCGAGAGAAACGTTCTAGTTGTTACAATAATCATCCTTAATTTCACCAAACATAAAATATATCACGTTTTCACTATAACAATCTACATCATCTACCTTTATTCTCTAAACGTGAAACTATGAAATGGCACAATTAACTTCTCTTTCACATTTTATGACTCTATTGTGTCCAGAAACAGCAAACGTCTGGTGGTGCATTGTCTACTCGTGACAGTACGCCAGCCGTTTTGTTTAGTACCGGATATGAGGCTTCTGTGTTCGGCCATATTGCGGCTAACAGATGATACACCGCATGCGGTGTATTGCACATATATCGCTGGAAAATGATCAGAGACGGGCTTACTCATATGTCGGAAAATGCACTTATTCTATAAAACTGTGATGTGTATTATTTTGTTATAGTTTGTATGAAATGTTTAATAATAATAAAAAAGAATGAAATATTTTTTATATTTTCTAATTTTTTAGATTTTATTATTATATGTTTTTTTAATACACTAAAATCATCTTTTCAATTTAGAATAGTCTTTTCATCACTAACCAGACTTTCAATCAAACAAATTTAATTAAACTATATTTTCTTAAAAGTAACCTCAGTAAAAACTGTTCTTAAAAACCAAACAGATATATAAATATCCAAAATAGATCGTATTGATTCTTTATCCTACAATTCATATTAAGTTTCTTCTTTACATCAATAATAAATTATTTATCGATTTACTCTACATTTATTGCAATTCCTAATTCACTTTTATATTTAAGCTATTAAAATATGCTAGGAATATAATTAAAGCTTTCCCTATAACAATGTGTACTTTTTAAAGATAATAATTAAAACAAATATAAATTTTGTATAAAACACTAGCAAATTAATATAGTTTTAGAAAAAATGAATTTATAATTAAAAAGAATTTTTAATATAATTAGAATAATGTTCAGAATTAATCAAAAATTATAATATATATATATATATATATATATATATAGAGAGAGAGAGAGAGAGAGAGAGAGATGGAGGGAGGAATGGTCAACTTGGTTAAAGCGAATATCGTGAGATCAACTATATTTTCTAGTTATGTCTAGTGGAATGTAAATTTCGCCTAGATATTATCTTTTACAATGGACATCTCAATTATACATTGTTAAAAAATAATACAATTATTAAATAATGAATAAATATAAAATTTAAGCAATACATGAGTACACATTTGGAAACCATAAAAACATTTTTAGTATTTTAATATATTCGTTCGGTAGGAAAACATTTTTTTTTTATTTTCTGAATACTAACCTTATTTTTTTCAATAAAAATGTAATTTCATCATGTTCATGTTAATATCATTTTAAAGTACATTTTTTGGTCTGTATTTTGATAACATCGACTTCGGTTTCATTATTAATTTTCCTTCAAATTTGGCTATTGAATTAGAGATTGAAAAAAAAAAACAAGAGTAATTTTTGTATGAGTTCAAAACGGGTAGTAAAGCAACAGAAACTAGCCGTAAACTAAACGATACTTTTGGTGTGGGTACTGTTAAGGAGTAAATGGTGTAATGGTGGTTTCAAAAATTTCGTTCTGCGGACGAAAGGCTTGTAGATTGGAAGGTCGCGAGCGTACATCTCCAGTTCATAACGACCAACTGAAGGCGTTAATTTAATCAGAATTTAGTTCCATTAATATTAGGAGCCCCTGATATATTATTTATTCGAGGGAATGCTATAAGTTTTTGACTTCTTCCTCCTTCTTTGACTCTTTTATTAGCAAGTTCTTTCGTAGAAAGAGAAGCAGGGACAGGTTGAACTGTTTACCCACCCTTAGCATCAGGAATTGCCCATGCTAAGCCACAGTAGATTAAGTTATTTTTAGTCTTCATTTAGCAAGTGTATTATCAATTTTAGGGGCTGTAAATTTTATTACTACAGTAATCAATATACGATCCCCTGGAATGACTTTTGATCGAATACCTTTATTCGTATGAGTAGTTGCTATTACCGCTCTTTTATTACTTTTATCTTTACCTATATTAGCAGGAGCTATTACTATACTCTTAACAGATTTAAATTTGGAACCACGCACAACAATTCGAGAGCTAGTACAAAAGTTAAACGTTAGTCATCCAACTGTTCTAGACTACTTAAAACAACTAGGAAAATGAAAAAAGCTTGACAAATAGGTGCATAAATTACAATTATTTTTCTACCAACCTAATACGAAAGGCATTTTAAAATGAATTATCCTAATAGTCTTCGTTCTTTTTGGGACGCTTGAGTTTTGTTCTCCACTATTATTTTCGACACCTGCCCCATCTTCCTGTATATTTTACACTGCTTATATAAAAACTACCTGAATATAACATGCGTATTAAAACTAGTGGCGGAGAACATAAAATAAAATGATCAAAAGAACAGAGACCACCAGAAAAATGTATCAAAAGAATTACAGGTATAATATATATATATATATATATATATATATAGAACATTACAGAATAGAATTAAAAAATAATTTCGTAAACAAGTACATAAGCAAATTTATATTTCCAGATGCACAGTACATCTAACTATTATTTCTTCTAAAGAAAATGAGTTTCTACCAATAGCGCAACAACTGAAGTTCTTAGAAAAAATAAATTTATTCGTTAAACCGTGAAACAAGCTCAATATAAAATGAGGAGCTTATATGATGATTTTATATAAAATCTATGTCAAGATTTATTCACTATACTTTTGAAGTGGCTATATTTGTTATAATTATAATGGAGTTGATCTGAATACATGTATATATATATATATATATATATATATATATATTTAGATTGAAGTTTTTTATAAAAAAATGTTTTTAACAGAGTATTACAATAATATGATATGATATATATATATATATATATATATATATATATATATATATATATAATTTACGGAAAGCTAAGAAATATAAAAAAGTCCAGAAATAAGCTACAAATAAAAATACATAGCAGAATATATATGAAAAAAGGCAATAAATCATTTAGACTGAAGTAAATTATAAAAATCTATATTTAGCAGAGTATTACATAGAAATATGAAGAATATGTATATATATATATATATATATATATACACTGGTCAATTTATTGACACATCGAATAGTATCTCTATTCAAATACTACGGAATTCATTTCAGGGTAAATTCTCTAAAAAAGCGATACGACATTTTTCTTAATTCAATACAATCCTAGGTGTGTCCTTTTGTTCAGTCTTTCTCGAAGTGTTTTATTTGATTGAAAATCGTTACAGTATCAATAAAGCACTATCTTTGTCTCAATATCTTCGACAGATGTCTTTGTTAGAATGATTGGTTTCGCGACGACGTCAATGTAAATAAAAAAGCACATTGATTTGTCTCTCGTTTCAGTCAATACAATTACTCGAGCCAATTTACTCTATTCAAATTGGTTGTTTCGTTTCAGTTCAATGAATTTTGTAAATATTATTTCATATTGTATACAAAACTTTGTATATATATATATACATACATATATATATACTGTATTGGTTAATATTTAATTGATAAATGAAAATAATTATTTATCATGTTTTTAAATGCAGTGAAATGCAATTGCAATACCTTTCTTAGATATGGAATTCAAAGAAAATATTTTCTTCCAATTATACTTTATATAATTACATTTGTATATATATATATACATATATATATATATATATATATATATATATATATATATATATGTATGCAATATATACACATATAAAATAATAATAAATCTTCAACAACCTATATAGTTGATACAAGATCTTTTAGTTATGAGCAAAGAGAAAATGTTAGGTACATCCAGCTTTAAAGAACTTCTTTGTAATGAGAGTTTTAAAAATTCATTAAATCTAGCAGTGCTTTTCTAAGTAATGTTTAACTAAACTAGTGGATCATAGACTTTATAAAACGAACTTAAATTATAGAGACGATTTCAGTAGGAGAAAAGTTAATCGTGACATAGATTCTACTATTAGAAACTCTTTTAATCGTCTTATGTAGTTATTTAATGTTTCTAGTACTGTAAGATGTTGGAAGAAGTATGTGACATTTTCGTTCAATCAACTATTACATTCAGTTAATAATAATTTTAATGCTCACTTAATAATTTTCTAATGAATGTTTTTATTTCAAATTATTTCAAAAAAATGTATTGGTAGCAATTTACATCAATAATATTTTTTTAAAATATTATGTTTGTCAATTGAACAAAAATATGGAAAAGATGACATTTATTATATAATTACAGTGTTCAAAAAATTAATAAAAAACCCATCCTCATTGAAAATATTGTTAGATTTATTTTTAGATTTAATTTCTCACCAACATATTTGAAAATTAACTATATTATAAGACATCATAAATTAAAATTATAAAAGGAAATGAATTCAAGTGCATATATTTTAAAGAAGGTTTCAATCTCATCTGTCTTTCTGTCGAAAACGAATTTAATTTTCTCTGTAGAAGTTTTTATTTACGAACTGATTGTTGTGAATGAATTGAGGTCGTACATTGAGTAATATATTTATATATGTATATATATATATATATATATAAATATATATATATATATATATATGTGTGTATATATATATATATACACACGTAGATCATTTGATAAGTTTGGTAAATTTCTATGATATCAGGCCACAATTAATTTGGTAAACAGCAGTCAAAGCAGTGGGAAACGATTGGTAACAGTGCATCGAAGAAGGTGAAGACAGTTTTGTGGGCTGGGAAGGTGATGGTCATAGGTGTTTTTTTGAGATTCGTGAGGAATCATCCTCATCGACTACTTAACGGAGGGAAAAACGATAACAGGATCCTATTATGCAACATTATTGACCCGTCTGAAAGAATTGCTAAAACAAAAATAGACAAGATTGGCGCACAAAAATGTACTCTTTCACCAGGACAACGCGCCGTTCCACAAATCGACCGTCGCAATCGTAAAATTGCACGAATTAGACTTCGAATTGATTCCTCAACCGCCATATTCTCCGGACTTAGCCCCGTGTGGCTTCTTCCTTGCAGACTCGCTGGACCAAGTGTATAGACCTCAATTTAGACTATGTAGAGATATAAAATCGTTTTTTTCCAAAAAATGATGTTAAACTTGCTTTTTTGCCATACTTATCAAACGACCCTCGTATATATATATATATATACATATATATATATATATTACTTAAACCCAATTTTAGCTGAAAAAGTACAATGAATAAATAACCGTTGCCAATTACAGACAATTAAAGAGCAAAGAACTATAAACTAATAAATTCAATTGACTTTATACACGCTTGACACAACTGTTCTTGTATTAATTTAAAAAGTAATTTTAGCTTTCATACGATGACTAAGACGTATCAAATAACAAATGTTACAAGTAATTTAACCTGCCGAGTGCAGTTCAACACACAAAGACTTATCATTAATTAATATCACTTTTAATACATATATATCTTTCATACCAAATTAGTAAGCAGAATTAGTTAAAATATCTTTTTCTTCGCTATTTATTAATTTCATAAATATTACTTAAAAATGACCTATAATAAAAATTAAATAAAACCTCCGTACTAATGCATATTCATTAAAAAATATCTAATTGAATCAAAATAACTGAATAAAATATAAATTTTTTAACTCTTTAACAATATTATAAGATTCGATTTAAGTTCATATTTTTAAACTGAACATCATTATTTTTTTTATTTCACAGCATAAATTTAAGCTCTTCTAATTATAACGCACATTATTTTTTAAATATAATATACTGTAAATATTTTTTTAATAATTATCTGTTTATTATCGAGTAATGAAAGCTTTTTATATCCTTAAGAATTATATTAAAACTAAATAGAAGAAATATATGTATTCTCTATATCAAGTTTTAACTTTTTTTATTCTAATCATTAATCATAAATATCTTTTATTTTATGAAAATCATAAAAAGACATTTTTATTCATCTACACTTATCAGAAAGATAAGTGTAAAGAGATTTTAAGATGAGTGTTCAATAAAATAAGACTTATACCATAAAGTTCGATTTGAACTTAAAACCTATAGTCGAACCACTATATCATAAAAAAAATAAATCTTATTCACTATCATTTATCAAATATATTCTTCGATTCTAATTTTAAATACACTAACATAATATATTTATTTTTTCTAACGTGTTTATTCTAGTTTCTAGATTCAACACTTGTAAGAATTTAATTCATTTCGTTACTGGTTCTAAATGGCATTTCAGTTTTCCAATAATTCAATTAAATACAAGTTTAATTAAAAATAAAGTAATTAAAATTTCGATTTAACTTACTCTTTGTATATCTATTTAATTTGGAGCTTGTGGTTTCTTATTAATTATTTTTCGAAGTAATTTCGATTATAATTTATTTTCAAACAAAGATTATAAGTGGTTGCTAGAATGTTTGGCACATTTTTCTTTTCTTTCTATAGATACGCACACACACACATACATTTATATATATATATATATATATATATATGCATGTAAATTTAAGCATACTTTCAATACAAAAATATTTCCGAAATCGAAATACAAGTTAAAAGGGAAATACGTCATAATAATAAAGAAGTTATTTTGAGTCGAGTGAATTCTACACCACAATAATATGAATGAAATGGAAGAATGTTATTTGTTTATTTACCAGAATATTGATATATTCCAGCCGGTTCTGATTATTGTAAAAGATGACATTTACTTTTTTTTAAAAAAAAACACACCATATTGTGTGCAACGCTTGGCAGCAATTTGTATTAAGCTTATATAGATGTGCTTTGAAAATCTAGACTGCGTGTGTGTTGATTGAATTCCATTTCAGACATTCGATCGTATAATAACATATTTTTCGTTTGAAAATAATTTAAATATTTACACATTTTCACATTATTTGTTTTGAAACATTATTTCAGAGATGTATAGACGGTCTTTGAATTATATCTATTTACGAACATATTTATTTACATAAAGCTTGTAGTTATCAATATATTCATTTTTATAATTTATATATATATATATATATGTGTGTGTGTATATATATATATATATATATATATATATGTATTGATACCTAACTGACATAACTAAATGACATAACTTAAAAAGAGTACATAAAAATTATTTCATTTGGGAAAGTGAATATATCCACAGTGCCAAAAATATATTGCTATATAATTTCTTTTTATAAAACTAGGGGGCTGTGCTACCTATTCGCGGCGCTCTCTAACCCCTCTAAGGCTTCGATCCCTGCTCGCTCCCCCTAACAAATAACGGAAATTAACAAATTATATACACAAATAATCCGTGTAAAATGTAAAATCCACTCGTAAAATATTTTTTGGAAATTGTATAAAAATTAATATCACAAAATACAATGTTAAAATGTGTAATAATTTTTTTACTCTAAATCTTCAGTAAATACAATATTTTGAATAATTTTTTTAACAGTTTTACACTGAATCCTATACCCTCTTCCGTTTTACACCGTGAAATAGGGTAATGATTGTGTGACTGATATCAACCAATCAGAACAGAGACCACACTATCTCAATCAGTCAATCAGAACACGAATAAAAATCACAAAGAAAGAAGAGGACCAATTTATATATATATATATATTTATTACATTAAAGGATGTATGCCCATAGATATAATGTTTCATAAGTATGTACAGCAGAAATTGTTAAAATTTTACGGATCCTGGCGAAATAATCTAGTAATAAAAATTCAAGTCGAATCGTGACATTATAAGATAAGTTCGCAATTGAAATGCAACAGTGCTCAAGAAAAGCAGTGAGCACATTTCATCTATGAGTATTGAAGAGATTTTAAGATCAATTTAATCTCATTTCTTCAAATCACGGTTACGGAAGGCTGTCGAGTTTGCATTGCATACAAACACGTGCAGCATTCTGTTCACTTGGAACACGAGTCGTTCGTTGAAGCTGCATACTGAAAATAACTCTATAATAAAACGTTATGCATACTATTCCCCAAATTCGTATTTTTTTTATGTACGTGTGATTGAATAGACAAGATTTATGTAGATTCGTTCTTTTAACTCTATTTGAAGTATGTCAACGAATAAATTGTCACAATTGTGCATTTCTAACTAGATGTATTTTGTTCTTTTTTTTATACCTCAGTAAAAATTCCAAAAATCTGTTTATTCTATTGAATTAAGCAGAAATCTAAATATTGCAATATTTTAAACGACATGTATAAAACTTATTTAAATTAAAATTTGATCTAAATATATGAGAATTATGTAGTAGATTCGTAGAAAAATAATTACGGTTTATAACCTACAAATTTTTCAACTCTTAACAATATTAAAAGACTGGATTTAACTTCATATTTTTAAACTTAACATCATTCTTTTTTTATTCCACATCATAAATTTAAGCTCTTCTATTTATAACGCACATTATTTTTGAAATATCATATTTTGTAAATATTTTTTTAATAATTATCTGTTTATTATCAAGTAATGAAAGCTTTTTATATCCTTAAGAATTATATTAAAACTAAATAGAAGAAATATATGTATTCTCTATATCAAGTTTTAACTTTTTTATTCTAATCATTAATCATAAATAGATTTTATTTTATGAAATAATCATAAGAAAAGGCATTTTTATTCATCTTAAATATTGGAAAGATGAGAGTAAACAGATTTTAAGATGAGTGTTCAATAAAATAATACTTGTACTATAAAATTCGATTTGAACTTAAAACCTATAGTCTAACCACTATATCATAAAAAAAAAATAAAATTTTATTTATTATCATTTATCAAATATATTCTTCGATTCTAATTTTAAATACACTAACATAATATATTTTATTTTTTCTAACTAACTTGTTTATTCTAGTTTCCAGATTCAACATTTGTAAGAATTTAATTCATTTCGTTACTGGTTCTAAATGGCATTTCAGCACACCAGAAGCATTGTTTAGTTTACGAGCAGTTTCTGCTGCTTTACCATTCGTTTTGAACTCGTACAAAAAATTACTCTTATTTGCTTCTTTTCCATTTTTAATTCAAAAACCCAATTTGAAGCAAAATTAGTAATAAAAACAAAGTCGATGTTACCAAAATACAGCCCGAAAAATACACTTTAAAATGATATTAACATAAAGACTATGACATGGCACTTTCATTAAAAAAAATAAATTAGAATTCAGAGAACAAAAACCGCAATTATTTTCTTATCAACCTAATACATTTTGATCGCATAACGTAATCTTTTTCAAGATATCAATACTAAATGGCACTCTGTAAAAAAGTCTATTGAATGAAAAAGTTGTACATTTAAATATTTTCAAAGAAAATATTAATGTGTGAAAATTATTTATAATATGAATCCCCCATTATAATATTAACATTCTATTCAATTCGTTTCAACTTCTCAGACCTTAACGTCAATTGTCGAATATAAACATATTTCATCACAATATATTTCTGGTACTGTGACCAAATTCACATTCACAAATAAAATTTTCATTCGCCCTACAAACTACATTTTTTTTCTATTTATGATGTTCAAAAATTGATTATTGATTTTTTTAGTTGTTATGTGTATGTTCTATGATTTTTTGGATCTAAACCTACAAAATAGAAAGCAGCACAAGTAAATGTACATAAAATTAAAGTACTTTTATGAAACGCAACAAGGAATGAAAATGGTTGATTAAATGAAGACGATATTTGAAAATTAGTATATAGCCTGTCAAAATGAACGGGAAAATAGGAAGAAAAAATGTTTATTAATTTTGACAACATAATATATTTAAATATTAAATATATCTGAGAACAAAACTTAATGAATTAAACTTGAAACCTATCCATTGTGAAAATTTCCTTATACACAACAATTGTTAGATGGCGGTAGACGGCCACGTTGCGGACAAAATGACGAGAAATATGAGTTTTTATTTTAAAAACAATTTAATTTTTTTATTCATTTAAAACCGAAATCGTGTCATGATTATAATATATATATATATAATATTTAATCAAAAATCTAGTATAATAGAATCAAATAAGCATTAATATGGGAAGGTTATTTATTGACAAGAATGATATATTTGTGATATGTAAGATATGATTTTTTAATTAATTTTTCTAGATGATTGAAAAACAGATGTTTTTTTATAGATGAGTAATATATCAATATTAAGATGTGATACATTCTTTAAATACATTTTTATTTTCATGTTTAAGAAATGATATTATCTAGTAATTGAAAATAAAATACATTCACCGTACAATAAACAAAAATTGCAAAATAAAATGATTGTTAAATTTTTAGAATAATTGGATATACATTCGAACACAAATTTAAATTACTGGGCTTGAAACAAGATTCAATTCATCACCAAGATTATATTTTTTAAACATTTTATTTTGTTTCGGATGCAAGAGTACGTTTTCAGAAAAATTAGTTTCATTTACTGTTATATATAAATAGTGTTAAATAAAAGAATCCGAGTCTAATCATATATTTTTTTAGAAAATACTTAAGAACTGAGTGACTTGATCTTTATTAGAAAATTCGCCAACCGGGAAATGGTCTCTGTATTACGTTCTCACAAGAAGCTAAAGAGATTAAACTCATTTTCAGCAGATTGCATTTGCACAGACCCTTTCCAGGGAATTCTTATGTATACGTATGTCGTCCGTGCGCATTGTTCAAGTATAACGGAGCGCACGAAACTAAATATGCAATGATTTTCACAATCGTTTATTACTCCTCCTCTCAACTCATCTACGTGTTAATATAAATAATTACAAATGTACATTGCAGTTATGCACATACAAACATAAAATCATACACACACACACACACATATATATATATATATATATATATATATATATATATATATATATATATATAATAGGAGGTTGCATTGAAAGCCGCTGTTCACGTGTAGATGGCCTAGGTGCGTATACTGTGGACAGTGACAAATGTATCTTATGTAATTTTGAAGTGTGAACATTTCCATTAAAATTCATCAGGTGCTATTCTTTGTTTACACAAGTGCTTTTCTATAACCGAATTAAAATGGAACGCGACCAGTTTTTTTTCTAATGTATACTCCAGAAACTACTTTGATTTGAAAAAAAATGCAGCTGAAACACATCGATTGTTTGTGAAAACTTATGGTGAATCTGCTCCATAGGAAACAAATATAGAGATAATAAATATGTAGAGATTGGTTTCGACAATTCAAGAAAGTGGTGACGGTGACAACGACTATTAATTTTATCACACATGAATTCTTCACCACTCTAGAAACTATAAATGTTTTTTCTTATCAAATATTTGATTGGTATTTAATTGCAGTATTTTACTATTTGATTGTAGCAACTTTATATACTTTAAAATCGTATCTTATTACTGAAATGAATACGAATATTTTCAGTATGCAAACACGAATTAATTTATAAAAAAGCAAGTCATGCCAAATATTCAACGCGTCGCTCTATAAACCAATGAATCCGATTTCGAGTACACGCTTGTGAAAAATAATATATCGCCTTTCAAGAATAAATTGTTAAATACAAACGTTTAATGAGCTTCACTTTTGATATTGTTCCAAAATGATTAAAATAACTGCTGTTCTATTTAGACATTAATGCCGTCTGTATTTTTAAAAGTTTCTATATTTTTTCGTCGTCATATTTTAAAAAGGTTATAGTTCTTTTATGTAAATATTAACATTAATAAAAAACGGTTATTTATTTTTAACAATTTATATAAATATTGGACAATGTTAGTTTTATATTATTTATGAAAAATTTCTTTTTTATTTCACAATTATGTTACAGAGAACTGTAAATTCGTTCTTACATCCTTTTAGATCAGTTACAAAAATATATAAAAAATCACAAATTCAAGTACCTGAAATTATATCAATGCGACATTCATTGAAGACATTATTGCACTTAGGTCTCATGTAAAATAGAAGATTATTTTTTAAAATATTTATATGTAAACTGCTTTCTTTGTATTAAATTAATCAATACTTTAAAAAATTAATAATATAAAAGAACATTTCAATACTACAATTTCTGAAATATGTATTTTATTATGTACATATCTACAATTATATATATATGTGTGTGTGTGTGCATACATATATTAAAGATTTTTTAAAAATATTTTCATATATTTCACAGAATGGAATAAATGAATTTGAATTACATACTTTATGTGCTCGTAAACAAATATAAAAACGTCGTTTAGCCACACAAAAGAATCATTTAAATTTTTATTCAGTCGACTGGATTGGTTTTAAACACAAAAAGACATTACGTTTTTTCTTTCTTTCAAAAAACACATCGTTTACGTTAATGGTATAATCATAACAAAATCATTACAAAAATTTGAAATTCTAAAAAAAAATAACAATGATTTGTTAACTTTTAATGTGCGTTCGATTATCTACAAACTATTTTGAGCAGATCACTTTATGTAACTTTTACTAGAATTCGAATAAAAAAAAACAATCGTTAAAGAGAATAACTAAATAAACACATTCTTCAGCTTAGAACTGAAAAAATAAACTTCTAATATCATACAATCCGTACATTTTGTCTTTTGTAGTTTGGAAATATAGAAGGAATGTGTAGTAAATATAAACAGCATTAATTTATTATGTTTTCGCTATTACGAACCAAGATATAAAAATTTTAGATAAGTGTCCTTAAACGTTAGCAGTCTGTGAACTCTTATTGTATTAGATTGGTAGGAAAATAATTGCGGTTTTTGTTTTCTCAATTCTAACTTTTATTTTTTCAGTGAAAGTGTCATTTCGTTATGTTTTTAAAGTGCATTTTTCGGTCTTCACTTTAATAACATCGACTTTGGTTTTATTATTAACTTTGATTCAAATATGGCTATTGAATTAAAGATGTAAAAGAATCAAATAAGAGCATTTTTATACGAGTTCCAAACGGGTTGTGAAGCAGCAGAAACTGCTAATAAACTAAACAATGCCTTTGGTGTGGGTACAGGGAATCCTTTCAGCCCTATGAACTCATATATTCGTTCTAAAAAATCGTTCACTATGGCATGTATGGGTTCTTACACAACCATTCAATTTGGCAAATGAACGTATATATATATTGATACCAACAATGCTTATATGCCTAGATATAAAAACAGAAAACATAGTAACAAAGATTTTTAATATTTAATGATTAATATTTAATATTTTTCTAAATGATTTTTTATACTTTACAAAAATATCCACCATGCAGAACAGAGGCTAGAGGAGGAAAAGCTCATTTGGATGACTTTTCATTTCGATTAACGGATTTCTCTTCGTTCTACAGAACTAAAGATCATTACAAACGTCCTTCACGGTGAAGATGCGTTATGTGGGCAAGACATGATATCAGGACTGACTCACACCATGAATGCAAAAAGTGTAACATTTGTCTATGTTTTGAACCCAGTTTTGAGATTTACCGTACAAAACAAAATTACTAAATTACAGAGTTGAAAGATATAATTTACTATTTTTAATGCGGATTATGATATAAATGGTCAATGAAATAAATTTTTTTTTTATTTTTTGCACTCTACTTTTCAAATTATTTCAGGTACAGTCAATAAACGCTTCAAATAAATTTCAAACTTATTCAGGTTAACATACACTTTATCGAAAGTGGGTAGTCCACAGCTAAACCTTTACTTCGTACAACTCGGGGCTGAAAGGGTTAAGGAACGTATGTTATAGTGGTGATTTCGAAAATTTCGTGCTGGGGACGAGAGCCTTGAAGATGAAGAAGGTCGCGGGCGTCCTTCTTCAGTTAATAAAGACCAAATGAAAACGTTAGTTGAATCAAAACCACGCATAACAATTTGAGAGCTTGCACAAAAGTTAGGAATGAGTCATGTAATAATTCTGGCCCACTTAAAACAGCTAGGAAAATCAAAAAAGAGAAAAATGTATATGAACTTGAAAGCCATAAACCACAATTATTTTTCTACCAATCTAATACATTAAAAAAGATTTTCAATTGATTTGAAATCAAAATAACACAATTTTTTCTAGTCAAAGACTAATTCTAACATTGTTGAAGTTCTTAAAATTACATTTAAATAAAATTTTGAATTTAAAAACTTTTCAAACCTTTGACACTTGAAAAACTACTTTTTTGAAAAAAAAAATCTATTATCAAAAAGAATAAAACTATGCCTTCAACGATTTGAACTTCTAAATGTAAAAAAATCTATTAATTTTTTCTACGATCAAAACAGATACAACCAAATGTTGTGCTGTTACATGTTTCCATTTTTTTTACAAAACATTTACGTTTTTATTAAAAAATAGACCTTAAGTCTAATAATATTGATTATTCAGGAAGCTTGAATCTTCAATTATTTTTCAATAATAAAATAATATCAAATATTTTTCAATTGTATTTTTATTTGATGTTTTATTAGGTCGGTAGAAAAAAATGCCTTATAACCTTAAAATTCATATAAAAAACCGCAATTATTTTTCTATCGTCCTAATATTTTGTGTTTAAAAAAATATAATATTAAGAGTACAAATAAGTCTTTTCATTATTAGAAGAAGTTAGTTAGGTTTAAAATATTCTACTTTATTTATTCAACGTATATATATATATATATATATATATATATATATATATATATATATAGGTGTGTGTATGCGTGCATGCAGGTGCATATAGTATTTCGAATTTCAATCGTATTTCCCCCAAGGCGGTCGTTGTAGAATAAACTACGACGAAAATACTCCAAGACGCACGAAACGCAATTTTGAATGACAGTATACTAGTCGGAAGTAGTGTGTAGAATGAATAAAAGCAGTGGATGTGCTAGAATAGAAAGATGTAGAAAACGTGACAGTAAACGACATGGGAAGACATCGAATTATATGTTAACGTGTGACAGAGATCGTGAATTTAAACGGAAATTACTGACATTATTGCTTATTAAACACCATACCCATAAATGTTCAATCTACGTTTCAATTCTTAACAAGATTTAATTTATAATACGTTAATAAAGTGTCTAAAAGAATGTATCTTCCCGATTACAAAGAAAATAATATGATTTTGGATACCTTGAATTTTGTTTTGTAATAAAAATAGTAAATAATTATGATTAGATTAGATAAACGTTTATATAATAATGTTTGATTCTGTTTATAACATACACTTTTTTAGACACTAATGGCTGATATTTCAAGTTAATATAAAAGGTCAATAAAAGATCAAATAGTACCCATTTATCAGAATAGACTAAGTGTAATTTTTTCCAAGTCAAATCTTCACACTAATTTATATCTCTCCCCGCTATAACATTAAAATTATTAGAGTATTTTAATTATTATATTTTTTGAATAAATCGTAGATTATAAGAATGTTCTGTAATTAATTTAAAACTCTTCATTGATAAATATCCTTCTCACTGTAAATATAATTAGAGGTCTTCAATTTTGCAATAAATTGAAAAATCATTTTCTTATTCATGACACAAGTACTGAACGAACCTTCAAATGTCAATGTGAGCTGAAGAATTGTATATCTGGATATCGCGAATTGCATAAAAAGTTAGTAAAATTATCATCTCAAAGTTTAATCACTGATTGCATTGTCAGAGGAAAAAAGTCAACACAGAACGAGGGTGACGTTGACGCTAATTCTGTTTGTGAAGAACCATTGTCTTTATCATGCAGATCTGATGCACTGACTATCACTTCTAGTGATGAGAGTGATTTCGCATCAGTTCGCAAACAGCACAGAATATTGTCAGATAGTGAGGATAATTCTGATGAAAAAATGTAAAAAGAATTTTTACTTTTCAAGAAAACTAAACGAATAAAGTTTTAAAACAATTTTATTTTAAGTTTTATATCAATTTTTGAAGGATTTTTTTAGAGATTCTTATTTTCCTGAATTTTCATAAATTGTTTTAATGAACTTTTAGATGTATTTTGACTCATTGCTTTGGTTTTATGCAGTTTTAGAAAATTATGGAACGTATCCCTAATTTTTCAACGTAAGTTAATTCTTTTTGTACGATTTTTTTATATGCGGTTTTCTGTGAAATGTATCTATCATATAAAAAGAGACTTGACTCTATTTAAATTTTTGGCACTTTCAGAGAATAAATCTAGATATTATATATTATTTATCATCTTATTGTACTCTCATATTGTTCTATATGCATATATATATATATATATATATATATATATATATATATATATATATATATATATCAAAATAACCCTACAACAAATTACTATTATATAAAGCATCGATAAACGAGATATCTTTATTCCATATAATAAAGTAAAATTTATCTGTTTGTATATCTCTATTATATCCTATACCTAAATTATAATCAAGGAAAACCCAAATACATATACGTCAGTATATAGAATAGAAATGCAATACCGCAGCTTGTTTTTTTTTATACTTTATTAAAAAATAATCATTCTGGTTTGAACTATACGGGGGTTTTCAGTAAAATTATTTAACCGCAAATCTTTTCATTACGATTTGATAACAAAATTACTGTACGTGTAACGAGTAATTAATAATGTATACTTTTTTTTCCTTGATTTGATACAGATCTTGAATATAATTATATTATTGTTAACTTTTTTATAAAAACATTTAAAGAGACGTACTCATTATGCAAAATCATTTATAATCCTTTCACGTAGGCGGATGAGTCACCCTTTGTTAAATATTCGCTGATTATTGGCTTCGTTGTATATCATTAAAGTTATTAGAAGGGAGCAGTTCATTGTGAAGTTCGTGAGTCATTGAGAGAAAACTGTACCTGTTACTATATTTTCATATAAAATTACATTTGTATATAAACATATATATATATATATATATATATATAATGTATATATATATATATATATTTATGTATTTATATATATATATATATATATATATATAAAATGTGTGTGTGTGTTTGTTAACAAATCTGTTAATAAATATATTTCATTTCTTCTGAGTTTCTGTCGTACATCATCTTTTAACCAAAAAATAATTTTCTTTAAAATTCAAAGCTTGTATCACCAACCTGATTTGATTAAAAGATTAACAATAGTTAGTCAAATAAGACTGTGTGAACTTCTGAAGATAGTCAAGATCAATATTCATTTTAGCACGAGTTCAATATTCAACTTTTCCCATTTTTAATATTAATTTTAGACTAATTGATGGAATATTGCTATTAGTTGGTGGATAGCAATCATATGCACTACAATTAGGAGCTTCGAGGTGACTTTCTTCTATGCATTTGTCACGTAGTTATTATTTACCAAATATGTTTATTTATATACGATTCATAAATTTCATAAAAATAAAAAAACGCTAATAAACACATATTTAATTCCAATATGCGCGGCCGTGGATAAATTAGAAGATTTATCCATATAGTTCACATAAACACTGAATAAATATGCTGAATTATTTTATGAAACAAATATATGTTAAATGTTATGTAAATTTATATAATGTCTCGTCATTCTTTTATTATTAAATTGGTAGGAAAGTAATTGCGGTTGTTATTTTCTGAATTCTAACGTTAAACTTTTTCAGTGAAAGAGTCATTTCATTATGTTCATGTTAATATCATTTTAAAGTGCATTTTTCTGTCTGTATTTTGGTAACATCGACTTTGGTTTTATTCTTAATTTTGCTTGTGGGGTATTGAATTAAAGTTGGAAAAGAAGCAAATAAGAGCATTTTTGTACGAATTCAAAACAGGTGGTAGAGCAGCTGCAACTGCTTGCAAACTAAACGATGCTTTTGGTGTAGATACTCTTAAAGAACGTACAGTGCAATGGTGGTTACAAAAACTTCGTGCTGGGAATAAGAGTTTTGAACGAAGAACGTCGCGGGCATACTTCAGTTCATAGCGATCAACTGAAGGCGTTAATTGAAGCTTGCACAAAAGTTAGGCGTTAGTCATCCAACAATTCTGGACCACTTAAAACAGCTAAGAAAATCAAAAAAGAGAAAAATGTATATGAATTTGAAGGTCATAAATCGCAATTAATTTTCTATCAACACAATATATAACACTCAATAATGATTAATCTGGATATACCTCCTAAATTAATGAGGCTGGTACGAATGACAATGCAAAATACATAATGTAAAGTCAAGATTAATGGGGAACTGACTGAAAAGTTTAAAGTATCGCAGGGCCTGAAATATGGTAGTGGTCTGGCTCCAATGCACTTCACCTTATCAGTCGAACATACAGTACAGACTAGCCAAATAAACGTGAATTTAACCATACTCAACACAGTACAACATATAGCGGGCCATGCTGATGACCTAAACATCATGGGAAGATCTATACTTGCCATTAAAGAAGTTTTTGGAGTCCTTGAGACCGCTGAAGCAGACATTGATCTTAGAATAAATAAGAATAAAATCAAACCAATGCTACAAAGTAGAAGTCAAAGGAGAAGATTAGGTCAAAACGTCAACATCGATGATTACAATTTCGAGGTTCTCAACAATTTCACGTACCTTGTCTCAAACATCACCAGTGAAAATTAGGAATTTCAAGAATTTCAACGAATAGCAGCAGCAAATAGAACATATTTCGCCTTTTCTCATAATGAAATCCAAAAATGTGCACTGGAAGACCAAAATCTGACCGCATTAAACCCTCATCCGTACTGTCATATCTTATGGGGGGTGAAGAGTGGATCATGTCAGCTAAAACTGTATAAATGTTAAACACTGTGGAAATAAGAATGTTGAGAAGGACATTTGGGCCGGTAAACGATGGAGATATATGAAGAAGACGTACAACTTCGAATTATATAAAATCTATAAGGAACCAAAACTATCGGTCTTTGTAAAAATGCTCTGCTTGCGTTGGGCAGGTTACACCGAACGGATTCCTGACTCAAGAGTATCAAAAAGGGTCTTGGATAGACAACCAGGCGGGAGAAGACCTGTGGATGAACCAAGATTCACATGGATAGACAATATAGAGAAGGATGCAGTGAAATTGTTGGTAGTAAGGAAGTGGAGAAGGACTGACAGGCAGAGGGATGTCTGGAAAATTGAGCAAGCTCGATTTGGCTTGTTGCGCTATCGAAAAAGAAGAAGAAGAAATAAAACTTTTTGTATTTATCTAATAATGACAGAAACAATCAGATCACTTGCAATAAAAACCACTTAATAAGAATTTAAACATATTTCATGTTTTAATAAAATGATATTCAAGGATAAATAGCGGTGTTTGAAAAGCCGAATCATCATCTAAAGGTATTTTTCGCGAATGTCAAAATTGTAACTCTTGAGCTTTGAAAGAGCTGATGAAAAAAATATTTCCATAAATTCAACATCTACTTTTTAGTCAGTTAAATAGTAATCTGTCATAGATTCGATTGCATACAGTTTAGCATGTATGTAGCCAATATATGGTCACTTAAGTTAACATTTCAAATTATGCACGACGTACAGGTTATATTTACATCTCCTTATGCAAATCTCTCACGCTTATTTGTTGTTTCGCATTTCCGTCACGAACTTCAACAGCGAATCCAACTGGCAACGTTAATACAGCACGAAATCCGGTCACTCAATCGGTTAAGTACATAGGTGGTGACTAAACCCATCTACCATATTTGTACAACCCTTAACAAAATAGCACGCGCCTGCTTCCTTGATCTTTACCACCACCCTATCGCTTACACTATGGCAAGCATGACAGCGATGCATAGACCGCAGCGAAACCGTGGTTTAGTCTCGTTGTAGAAATCGGTCGGATCGCTACAGCCAGTCGGTGTCTCGTGACGTCCACACTGAAATGTGTCTGCCGATTGTCAATCATCAAAACAAACGCACGCGGGCTATATAAACAGACTCTTTTTATTAAGTTTATTATATTTACCATCAATTTCATTCTTAAGAAAACATTCGCGTAACATTTCGTAAATTATAGATCCGAATAAATATTTCATGTATTTTTTTTTCATCTAAAGTGAAGTATAATTTAAAAAAAAAACGGTCCTCCATTATAATCAAGAACTATACACGTACGTAATAAAAAAAAAGATCAGTGTCGGAAACATCTTCAGATGATACAAATACCGGCGTTTTATTTTTCTCAAGAACTCTTTAGAATCACTTTGACAGTTCGTATGCAAACACAAAGTTATTTCTGATTCATAAAGTTTGACTTACTTTGATTACATGATTGTTTGAACACCGTGCTATTTTTTGCCGGCTGCACGTTTTGATTTGTAGCTGAAGTTAATGAACTATGCTCTAAATTTATTAAGAAAGTGCTGTAATTGTAAAAATACACTATTTGTTTATGCATGCGTAAATAGATTATATCATTTATGTTGAGTGATTAAAACTGAACGATGAATTAATTACAATCAAGAACTTTTATTCGCGTTTCAATCTTTTAACGAGGTAAGTTGTTTTCTTTTAATTAACTAATTGAATTTCCTCGTATGAATGTCAATAAACACCACATAATAAATATGTTTTCCTCATTCAATAATCAATTTTTATCAGATGTTGGACATGGGTCTTTATTTTCTGTAGGTTTCATTCAATTTTCTATAATTATATATTTTACACGTGTGGGTATATATATATATATATATATATATATATATATATATATATATATATATATTTAATATTTACAACAATTCAGTATTTGAAAGTATGACATGTTATTTTATATACTTTATAATTATAATTAGTTCTTACTTTCTTAGAAAGTTTTAATTTTGATTAATTAATATCAATTAGTCCGTGTATAAATAGCGTAGAAACGGAAAGAAATGCAAACACTTAAATAGCGAATATTAGTTTTAAATAAATTTTATATTCCAATAATGTAAAAAAAAATATTCTAAGCTATCTGAGGGATATAATTGATGTGTAGTAAGTAGCCAGAATAAAAATAAGATTTTTTTTATTATTTCATAAAATTTTGACATTGAAAAATATACTTCTTTATAAGCCATTACTATTGTAATATAATTTTTTATTGTAGCATGATTGTCAATGTTACAAGTGAATTTTATATGTGTGAAAGATCACATTGTTAATACAATCGTTATTTGAACGAAAAACATTATCTTGTTATAAAGAAATTTTTCGAATGAAATAGATATAATTTATGATAATGTGGGGTATATGATTTAAAATTCTGAATGTTTAAATCTTTTAATTTCTAATTGAGATTAAACATTTGAATGATTGACACGTTTGGAGTAACTGATTGATATGTTTTAGTTCTTAGAATACCGCCTTTATGGAATAAGTCATTTAAGCAAAAATGAGTACAAACATTAAATATCGAAGGAAATAAAAAAAATATATATTTTCTTAAATTGAAAAGCGTTTATTATTGAATGAAATAAAAACTTCAATGACATATAAATGATTGGACATCGATTTCCCCGTTGATTATATATTTTAATTATCAAATGTACATATTTACATCGATAATTTTAGTAGCATAATGAAATATGAACACATGCAAACATAGGTAAATAACTGATCATACAAATGGATATGAGTAAATATATTTATTCATTGTCAACCTCTAATCCACTATTTGATAAATACCCATTCAAATAATTTCAGTATGAACAATCGAACATTTTTATTATTCATTTTATTATTTTTACAAATTTACAATTTCCTAATATTCTTATTTGGACTTATCATTAGTTTCTTTTTGAACGTTTTTCTATTTCTTTACTCTCAGTCAACAATTTCTGTTTATTATTTTTCGCCACTTTTTACTGTATATCCCACTCAGCAAGCCCGTAGCCAGACCATCATATTACAGGGGGCAATTACAATTTTTGTGGAGCAATTTTTTTTTTGTATCACATTTGTTTGTGGTTAAGGTGGAAACGCGCTCATACTACATAATTTTTTTTTCGCGTGTAGAAACATTTTTGGTTATCAAGATAAATCCATTAGGAAGATTCAGTGATTCTTCATGATTTTCAAATCAGGAACGGAGCAAGCAGGTGGAAAGGCAATCCTTCCTGGACCACCCCTGACTACGGGTTACCACTCAGTTTCAATTTAATCGTATTAATATGACTAAATTTTCTCATATCGGTTCTCTAAATTTCTGTTTTGTTTTAATATTAATTCTATTTTTTTTTCAATTTCTTCAATAATCTAAAATCGATAAATTATTATCATATAGGACTTATATTTTACTACCATAGACACAAACAGAATGAAAATCCAGTCAATCTCGGTTATATTGGCACGGATATAACGAGTTCATAGATATATAGTAATCAAATATTCGCATGAATTTGGTTAATTGCATATTTTCATATATACATTGATATTCATAAACAGCTTGTTTTAAGAATGTACCATGAAAATTTAGTTCTTACGAATTTAATTCTCTGCCTAATTTTCGGTAATTTCACTTTTTATAACAGTTTGAATATTACTATTGTATTTTCTGAAAGAAAATTTCAAGAATTGTCTCAATTAAATTTACCTAACATGATCTAATCTATCAATAACCTAATATAACCTTAAACTTGATGAGCTGTTTTATTTAAAAAAGTATGAAAGCTATGTATTAAATTATTTATTTACATCCGATTGGCTTACACAAATTTACTATATTGCTATTATTTTAATTTCTCTAAAATATGTGTTTACATGTTAAATAAACTGATGATATGTTTATATTTTTTCTATGTATTTATTCATTTTTTTTTCTATATTTTACGTTTATTTGTTATTTTATACCTGTATTGTATTTTAGCATTCATATTATCAGTTATATGGAAAGAAAAATAATATCCAAGTTACATTTACTTATTACTGATATAAGATCAACGACCACAATGTGGAAATAAACTATGTCCTGCAACGCTCGCTATAATTGAATTCAGTTATATATATATATATATATATATATATATATATATATATATATATAAATCATCATCAGCCGCTGTCAATCGCTGCTGGATAAAAGGCCTATTTCATGATTTTCGATTTTGTACGATTGAATATCTGTTTTCCATTGATTACCAATAAAAAAATTAATTTCCTTATCCCACCTGTTCATTGGAATCTTTCTTGGTCTTTTTATATTCCTTGGTTCCAAGTTAATAATTTCTGTTGTCCATCAGTTGTCTTCTCCTTTTGCAAAATGCCCCACCCATTTCAGACTCTACTCTTCTTATTACTTTTGTGACTGTCTGTTTTTGTATCCATATATATATATATATATATATATATATATATATATATATATATATATATATGTATGTATGTGTATATATATATATATATGTGCAATAAAAAAGTGAACATTAAGTTTGAAAGAAGAAATCACTAAAATTAAAAAAATATCAACCGATAAACTCTGTATATACAAATTGTAATCAAATAAAAAAGTTACCTTAAACATGTACCTAAATCAAAAATTCGATGGTAGAAGAAAAAAATTTTTTGGAAGAAAGTAATTTAGAAGTAGTTTAAATAACTCTTCTATATACCTATATGTATATATATATCATCATCATCATCATCATCTTCAGCCGTATATATATATATATATATATATATATCTAACACTTGATTTACACGGTACTCGAATAGCATGGTTTCGGCTTAACACGGTTGAATGAATGCGGAAAAACTTCCATTTACACACCACTACTTCAGTTTAACACGGCCACAAAATTGTATAAGAAAAATGTTTTAAAACACTTTCGCGCGCTTTTAAGAAGCTTTCTATTTACACTACTGTGCAAAATAATAAGCACACACAGCACTGTAAAGAGTTCCTTGTATCCTAACGATAACAGACACTCTCCACTTCGTAATTTTTCTTCTGTCTTGAAGTAAAATGCAATGCCTTTGGAAAATGAATTAGAAGAGTGGAGATATGAATAAAAGTGAAGAGAAAATTAACAAGTGAAGATAATACAGAAGAAAGACTATTTATTTTTGTTTTCCGAATTAATGTATTAAATATATTCTCGAGTTTTATTAAAAATAAAAAATATTGTTTCATTGCGGATTTGTAAGACCTATCCTTTATTTTTAATATGAGATGTGGGACTCGAATTGCACGATTTCGATTTACACGGTACTCTTCTGGGAATCAATCTACCGTGTAAATCGAAAGTTGGGTGTATATGTATGTATGTAGTGAGAGAGAAGGATTTATTTAAATCGTATTTATCTGTATTAACTTATTTTTAATTGTGTACGATGCAATATTAAAAGACAATAAATGTTAATCAATCAATGGCATGTCACTCTTCCTTCATTGATACATTTCGATCGACTACATGGGCAGTAATGATCAGAAAATATTTTTCAAGGAGAAATGTACATCAATTTTATAACGTTATCTATCGATCAAGGTCTGATGATGTTCGTGTACAACAATAAACCTTTTATTCACATTTAGTATTCATAAACTAATCTCGGTGTTTTTACGTACAGTATTTGTTTACATGTTAATTCTTCAAGCTTATTTTAACATACAGCCTACAAAGCCTCGAATCCTATTATTAACTGAATGTATTTTAACCGTTTGTTTCGTGGTAAATGTATTTAAAATCCGTAAAGATCATATTTAGCATATTTATTTGTAATTATGTTTCAATGTATTTATGTATATATATATATATATATATATATATATATATATATATATATATATATATATATGTGTGTGTGTGTGTGTGTATGTATTTCAGTCAAACAGTATTTTTATTTATGGATAAATATTTAATGCAGTTTTAATTTTAATTGTGTTCTTTATGCTTATGTGTCCATTCTTTCAACAAACTACTGTGAAAATTAATTTCTTAAATCACATGTCTAGTTTATTTATATGTTAGATTTTAATGCTCGTAGTATATTTGGTAATTTTGTTCGGAAAAACTAAAATTTAAATGTCTGTTTATTGAAATCTCAATCCAATGTCAGTGTTAAAATCTATTGTAATGACAATTAAGTTAAATGATTGAAAGAGAATCATTTAGAGCAGTGGTGTCAAACTCATATATCAACTCGGACCATCAAATTCAGCTTAAGAAAGTATGCGGGCCGCATAGAAGTCACTCAAAAAAAAATTTAGTGAGCGAAAAAAGATCTTTCATTTATATTCGAAAATAATTAATTTAAATTTTACATTTACTTTTTCTTTAATGAATTTATACAAATTGAAAAAATATATTAATTTTAATATTACACGAGTATTAGCAAATGTTACAATAAAATTTTAAATTAGGGAAATTAAAAAAAAATATTTTTGACTAGAAACATGACATCTTTTGGCAGAAACTATTTTATCAACATCTAGTGTTTTTTTTTGTGGTGATGAGTTATGTACTATAGATGTTTAGATTTGTACTGTAAAATGTTCATTTGTCAGTCTTGACCTGCGCGAAATGTTATTAGTCTTTAAAAGGGAAAATAATTGTTCACATTGGTATGTATTACCAAACATTGCCAAGATTCTTGCTGCAAACGTATGATTTAAATAAAATGTCCTGGCAAATACAAATAAAAATCTAGAATAGCGACTTCATTGTACTCTTCTTTTAGCACCGTGTTGCACTGAATTTCAGTCAATTCCATTTGGATGTTACTTTTATTATTATTTTAATATTTTAATTATTTTATTATTTTAATAAAATCAACTTCAAGCTTTGGGCTAAGGGCCTCATTCTAGAGCCTTACTGACCGTGTGTTTGACACCACTGATTTAGAGAAACATATATATATATATATATATATATATATATATATATATTCTAAGACAATTATTACAATCCCTGAAACACTAAAAAAAAATGGCACAATTGCATGCAGACACTTCAGAAGGCAAACATATTTTAATAATTTTTAATAAATGTTTTTTTTTACAAGATCATCACTACATTCAATTCCAAATCCTTTATTACCTTTAGATATTAAAATTGCATTTTTCTGATTTTATTAATTTAATTTATAAAGTATGTAAGTGGACATTTTTTTACAGAAGTACCTAAAATTATTAAAAACAAATATTTTGCATAATTTAATGTTAGTTGTAACACTAAAAGTTAATTTAAATTTAAAAAAAGTACAAAAACATATCCGGTTTTATTAAAAAAATGTTTTTCAAAAGAAAATATTTATAGAAAGAAGAAATATTACTGCATGTGTAGTATTCATTATTGTATATGCAGTATGAACTGTTGTGTGTTTGTATTTATAGAATAATTTTATTGAAAAGCTCTAAATTTACAAAAAAAATATTTAAATGATTCTGAATTTGATTAAAATCTTATATTTAGCAATTTATTAAATAAAAATCTAAATGGAAGTTTACCAGAATGCACAATGAAAGCTCAAAGAGCATAACTATTTTTTTAAAACTGTACGAATAAATCCTCGTCATTTTTATGTACTTAATAGTAGTTTTATTTAAATTTTTCGAATTCATTAATGCAGTTTAATGAAACATTTTTCAAATCGATTTGTTCGAATATAACTGTGGGCGTTAAAATAAAATTTATGAGAATCATAAAACGTCGCATATATTGTATTTTAAAAACGTTATTCATGATTGTATGTAGAACATATAAAATAACCTCTCACAAATTTTAATGGCTCATTACACCTAACGAAGTTTTAATCTTCTTTACAGTAGCAAATATGCGTGTGCGTCAGTTACGAATGTTGGCGAACGCCTCTTAAGGAGCTTTATTTTAATGCTGTGAAAAATGAGTCGGCAGCATTGATAAGAACACATCATTAAATTACATACTTTGTTTCAAATTCAGTTCTAAGTTAAGGAGAGAAACTTCAGCATACATTTTGTTAAATAAAAAAGTTGTTTGAAATTTCCGCGTACAAAAATTTCGACTCGTATATATAGACATAATCTAAATTTTTCATCTTCTGTGAGTGAAAAACGCTTAACCATGTAAATTACTGTATTATAAGATGAAAAAAGGTCATTCACATAAAATGAAAATTTCATATTTAAATTTCAATCTTGCCAAATTTTCATGTACATAAATGATATCAAAATTATCCATATATTTATTTTTTAGTTATTTTATAAATTAAATACATATTTTTAGTGAAATTTGAAATTAATTATGTGAAAAGCAGTTTAAAAAAACCGAAATATTTATAAATAAAATGAAAGTTCTCCGGCATTGATTATAATAAAAAGTAATAAATGCGCATGATACAAGGTACAATAAAGTCTTTTTTATGCGGTAGATACGTTCCATAATTTTCTAAAACCGCATATAATCAAAGAAATGAGTTAAAATTTACCCAAAGTCAAGGTAACTGTGATATACATTTCTAAATTATTCTTTCTGCAATAATTCTATTTGTATTTTTTTAAGAAATGATTTATTTTATTAATAAATATTTGAAAACTTGTATTATGTTCAATCGAATTTAAAATATAATACAATTAAAAAAATATATAATTGATATTTGCGTACATGAGAGTGCTTGTTACATCTGAAAATTAATTGTCGAAGCACACACAATCGTTTTATTAATTGAACTTTTAAATTAAACTCCATAAAGTTCGTTTTCATCGTACGTCGACACCACGGTACAATAAATCATTTGAATATTTTATCGCGTACCGTTTTCACCCCACAAACTTCATTATCCTTTTTTTTCGTTTACATATATACGAATCGAAGCATCGTACGTGGGGTTATTTAATAAAAAAGTACACTGTACCGAATCTACTTCAATACAACAGACCTTGAATTGTACCCATTTCTATATCGCAATAATCATACATTTTCTGATCTTGTTTCGTTCGATTAATAAATAAAAAAAGTGCTGTTTCATTCGAAATGAATGATATTCAGATTAATAAATAATATAGTCAATTATAAAGAAATATAATCAATAAATAGGTTTATATTGAATAATAGTACCCGTACGTGCTGAATATGCAACTTTTTATATAATAAATTTGCTTTCATCACAATTTATGTTATGTTTAAGCCATAAACTGACGAACTGCATATCAGGGGAAAAAATTAAATATTAAATCTAGTGTTCTGCAGCAGCGTTCGCTTTTTAGCTGAAACCAGACTGGTTGACTGCAGCTCGATTTATTTACTACCGTTTATCTTTGTATTAATAAAGCTAACCTAACATGATTTTAAAAACGTGGAAATGTCTTTAAATCAGTTATATTAAATTTATCTGTAAAACTTATCCCAACGAATTGTGCAAGTATAAAAGTGCAGGACAAAAATTTCAATTATAAATTATTTAAACAATTTTCTCCTATGTATGTTCTTATGAATTACAGTTTTATCCAATGATTTTTTCTTAAGTTGCATACTAGAAGTAAAAATAGATGGAAATAGTGTGTGACTAAGAATTTTTTGAAGTTAATTATGAACAGGACATAAGATAGTTGACTCCTAGTATACAACGACAAGTCTTCTTAATAATAGAGGTGCAATATTTTACTGAGTTTACAAATAATCAGATTATTTTATTATTATAATTTTTTTCCTCTAATGACTAGTTGTCGACGCAACCCTACCCCATTTTTTCTTTTTTTTTTTGATGTATACGTGAACATAACTTGAAGTTTTCTATATTTATACCAAAATAAAATAGTTTATCATTTTTTATTGTTATATTCAAAATTGTATGATGTATTAACAAAAATCTATCTATAAAATCTCTCTAAATCTATTACTAAAATTGTGGCATTTTTATATAAATATTGTTTAATATTTAAAAATGCCCATGATGTAATTCTGACACTAATTCTCTTCTACTTCGCCAGATTCTCTTTCACAAATGCTTTTTTACTCCGCAAAAATTTTTTTTTGATTGAAAATATTCAGTAATTAATTACTAGTATTTATATTCGATTTTTTCGTATAAGTATTTTGAAAGCGATGACATTATTACATAAGAAGTACCAGTAAATCTGAACGCGTTGAGGATGATAACATCGCTTTCGAAATGCCTATAAGCAACGATCAAAAATTATTAATAATTAATTATTGAAATTTTTGATTAGAAAAATTGTGATTTGTGAGGTAAAAAGAAATATTCATTTGTGAAACTCATAAATGCTGTTGAACCCTTTGAAGCCGGGCGTGAATCTAGGAATCAATGGATGTTTTCCAAAGAAACTATGGTCTTAAAGCACTCTTTTGGATGATATATTCAAATGTCACTAATCTCTTTCTAATGAGACTAAATTTATAACTTTCTTTCATTAAAAATAATTGTGTTCGGCTAAAAATCACAAAAGTCGCGGTTTTTTCATTTGGAAACCTATAAAAATTGTAAACTTGACAATTGGGTTGAATAATATTCTTTTCCAAAAGTTTTCATCATTGGAAGAAATCGTATAAAAAATTTCGAGACTACGTCCAAGTACAAGATGTGAAATCGTTTTGTGAACACTTAATTTTTTCAAAATTTTTCACACACAACAGTAATGTTATTCCTGCAAATTTTCAATTGTTATCAGTTTCACCGCTTCCAATTATATGTTTCCAATCAAGAGATTTATGTTTCCTCGAATATTATCAACGATTTTCCATGATATATCAGATAAATGTTAAAGTTCTGATGACCAAGCTGAATTAATATATTTTTTCTTGTAACCGAAAAATTTGCAATTTTTATTTTGTTTTCGGTAAAAGAATGTCCAATTAATCGAAAAAAATTGTTAAAAAAATTTTGCATCCTTTTCCCTCTCCCCAGTTCTAAAAGGTTAGTTAGACATTCAGTTATTTTTTTCTAATTTTAACCGAACTCCCTAGATGATAAACTGTCTAATTTCCGATTTTTTTCGAATTTATACAAATATTTATAAAATCATATTTTTAAGATCTAATACTTTAAGAATATGTAACAAACACATATTTTTTAATCCTGCAAACTACATAATCCTCTCAAGTAGATAAAAAAAACTGTTAGTATGTCAAATATTAATTCATTTATGAAATTAAATCAACCAACAATATTAGTATATAATTGATGAATATGGATCTTGAATGACATATTATTTAGTTACTTAAAACAATAAAGAGAAGTAAAGGAAAATATCTTTTAGAAATGACAAGTAAACATAAAGTAGAGTAGATTGAATGATAAACAAACAGATTGACAAATGTAAGAAAGGAATGAATTCGATATAGAAATGAGAAAAACATGTTGCTAGAAAATAAATCAATTGACACACAACTAAAATTTGTTCGAAATAATAAACGTCTAGGAAGATATGAATGAACGGATGGAATAAGAATTTTAGAATATGTACGTGTGGCTCCAAAGGGTTAAATGATAAATAAAAAATATTTCTTTTTAGTTTCGTAAGGCATGTGGCCTTTTATTATAACGTATTGTTTTTTTACGACACAACTTTAGAAAAGGTTTATCACCACTATCCTAATAGATAAACGGATTCATAATGTGACATAAAAATCATCTTACTGCTCATCTGTTTCACACAAATCTTCAAGATTTTTTTTAATAAAAAAAGAATTGAAAAATTACAAAAAATGTAAACTATTATTAATAAGAAAATTAGATTTTAAAATAAGATGTAAATAATAAGCAATAATGGTTTATATTACTACTAAAAATATTTAGCTTCTCTTTGACTTTCCTCATTCTTACTAGTTAGTAAAAAATAGTGCAAAACTTAATATAGAAAATAGAAATGATTAATATTTCATTTGAATTTGTTTTTTACTATTAATTTTTTTTACATATTATTCAGTGATATTGTTTATTTAGAATTGTATGAAATGATTAATAATTAAAGTTAAAATAAAATAATTTCTATTTCTTTTGAAAATTCAAAAATATTTTGATCAGTATATGTCAATGGGTTGATTTTATTTTTAGGTATGTTTTAGTCATAAAGTATCCATAAATAAAATACAGATTCCATATAGGTAACTTGAAGAATCAAATGATTCATCAATATCCCGAATCAAATAATTATTATAATTAAACATTTGTCATAAATGTATTACCGTCCTACACATCCTTAAAAAAAAATCGAATATTTCAAAGTACATACAAATTCAATCTATGCAACAACGATAATATATAGAGTGTATTTATTAACGTCATAAAAGCCACACCAAAAATAAATACGTACTCAAATTCGAATCACTTATCAAGATTTACAGCGAGCGTAGGTATAATGCAAAACATTTCACACAAACATCTCCGAATCTAAGGTCAAAGATTTATCCCGTACATCAGAAATCATCTTGGGAGTTCTGGAAATGAAATAACGACAGTTTTATTTGTTAGCTTACATATTTATTTGTAGAAGCGGCAGGCGAACTCGTTCACAAATGTACAATAACAGCGTGGAGACTTCACGAAATTAATTTCGTTATTTAAATGGTCGGCTTATAACTTTTTCGACTCATGTCTTTTTTAAATGAATTTCTTCCGTCGCACGTTGTAATAAGAATATGAGAATTATTTACATATTATTATGTATGCTTTTTGAAATTTTCAATTTTATTTATTTTTTATTATACTTCTCGGTCGTTTTGTTAATTCCTTAGAAGTATATGTTTTTTTTGTAATGTTTAGAATTGATTTTTTTAAAAATGTTAACGCTATGCAGATACATTAAAGCACTTCAAAATAAATAATAATTACTGATTTAACATTTCAATAAAAGCAACATTTATTTGAAATTTAATTAATTACTCGTATATCATTTTAATAAAGTTCAGTCATTAACTTTTTTCATATTTTAATTTTTTATATTGAAAAGTTTCACTTTTTTTATAAAAGTAAATATCAACGTACATATTTATTAATCATTATTTTGTTTTTATATTCCCCACAGAATTGAATTTTCTTATTATTTTTTTTGACATTATAAATTATAAAATACTTTATTTAACCTATAAGCCTGTATAAAAAAAATATTTTTTTATTTTAATTTTGCCATATTCTATTGCAAAAAATTACCAGTCTATTTTTATATTGTTAGTTATTTATACTTCTTTTATATAAAACATGTTTAACAGAAAATTACTTTTTTCAGATCGAATAATGTATATTTACTTATAAGAATCTTAATTCATATCTTTGTCTTATATTATGATAAAAATATAATACTTGCTCCCTTTTCATCACATGTAACACGTTTACTTAAGTTGAAACACACATTACATAGATTACACTCATATTGTACATCAAACAGACACTGACAGCCTTTCATCAACAAACAGAAAACGTATATCCGTTATGTAGATATCATACACAGACACAAGTTTCAGCAAAATTGAAAAACGGAACGGTCTTTCTTCGATGCAAGAAATCTTAGATAATTCAATATTCAAAGCAAACGAGTACATGAGCTTTAATTTCTCAGTGAATTTAGATAGTTGTGTCTATTATCGTTTATTTACTGACGATCTAAATATCTCTTTTAATTTATATATCCACCAGAATGTTCTTTGTAAATAATCAATTGAAATTATATCTATTTTATTATCATTTTCTTATCAGTTATACTGTTTATATATATATATATATATATATATATATATATATATATATAAAGGAATATTTAAACTAAACGAATTACGATTTCTATGTTATAAACGAAAAACAGCATCCGAATTAAAAAATAAAATTTCTTGTAGAAAAAATTATTTAAAAATGTAAATAAGCAAGAGGAAGCATACTTTTTGAATTTTAATTCATCTGAATTAATCATATATTTTAAATAGTGTATTGTCTCTCTCTCTCTCTATATATATATATAAATATATATATATTATATATATATATATATATATATATATATATATATATATATATCCGATTTAAAGAGGACAATATAAAATATCTTTTATCTGAATTATTGAGACATCTGACTTTTCAACTGAATGGTTTATTACAGCCACTGTGTATACATATATAATTGTAACTGTTGCATATATACGAATATATTTCAGCAAAGCTCAACATATTAAAGAATCGAAATAAATCAGTTGGATGTGAGTACTAGAACTACAAATAATTCTCAACAAAAACGACTTTGAAATAACGATACTTCACTTAAAGAAACTTCCTACAAGTGGTGTGTGTATAGAACATCGTTCTGCTGATATTAGTGGTCATAGTAATAAATTTCAGTCCGCCTAGATAGTTCCTTAGACTACGCCGCTCTGTAAATACATAAATACCAACCAACTCCACTTAGTCACGTTAGGACAGACCTTTTACATTAAGAGAAATATGAACGTAGTTGCGGATTTTCACTTTAACTTGATTCTTATTAATATATTATTTCCAAATAGAGTTATTTACAAACTGAATATATAAGACTGTCGAAGATGTATATCTGTATCAATAATTCAAACAATTCAATATTAAGGCCTTATTCGCACGAGCGATCGACGCGCGCTTTTTTTTTCATCTTTTCAATAAAACATGAAACTCGGTGTATCTTTTCACATGCTGGCGTTTATTTAACCGCCCGGTAAAAAATATAGAACTTGATCTATTTCTAACGCCAAACGTTTTGCGTTCAAAACATATGGAAGAGGGTGTTTTCATTCGCATAGGCGTTTGAAAAGCGCTGAATGACACCGATTTGTCAGTCAGTTTTACTTGCACGTTGGTACTGATTACAAGTACAACAGACAACGGCAGACAGCGTTTACGAAAATGGCGGTATTTGATACTGAACGTTTTATTTTGGAGGTGGAATCGAGTTCTTTGTTATATAACAAAGGTTTACCAAATTATTCAAATACAATTTTGAAGGAGGACACGTAGATGGAAGTCACTTCAAAAACAATCCCAAACTGTGAATCGTGGATAAAATTCTCAATAATTCATTAAATGTTTCGATTTTCATACTGGAGTAGCTGAAAAACATCCGGATTCAATCTTCATAAATAGCCACAAATTGTCCTTTCAAGTATCGTTGATCATTCAGAGGATGTATACAGAACTTTTTCATTTTTTTTCGCCTTCTTAAAATGCATACAGATATTGACAACAACTCTAGTGAATTCATGCGTCCGTACACGATGAAAAGAAGTGATTTTTAAACGCTCATATATGAACACTATCTGCGAGTGTTTTAAAAGCGGTAACGCTAACTCTGAACGCAACGTTTTTTTAACTCTCGTGCGAATAAGGCCTAATAGTCCAAACATATTTTATTATTTGATTGTATAACGGAGAATTATGTAACAGTATATAACATTTCGATTAAATAAAAATAGTTATACTTAATTTACCGATTAATCAATATAATATGTATTTTCAGTTAATCGCATGGAAATATATGACTATATCTTTAAAAAAAGTTTAAAAATTATTGAAATCAAAACGATTGAAAAAATTAGAAAAAAATATAAAAACAAATCTCAAATAATGTAAAATGATTAAATCAATTAATAAATATATTTTCCATACCTGTGCGTTTTTCATCCTGCAACATTTTGAAGTGTCCTTACTCCAGTCGATTAGATCGCGCACGTACACAATCACTTTTCACTTAAACTTCCATTACACTGAAAAATGAAAATAATTTTAATCACATTTTTTTATAAAAAAAATATAATACAGAATAAAAAATGATTTTAAAAAGAAACTAATGATATGTGAATTAGATTACATATTAAGATTTCAGTTTATTATAAGAATAATTTTTAGCAGATATATAGACTATCTTTTCTACCAAGATTAGGTAATTTTACATTTTATTGGGTTGATAGGAAAGTAATTGCGTTTTTTTTTCTGAATTCTAACATTATTTTTTTTCAATGAAAGTGTGTTATTTGCTCTTGTTCATCATTTTAAAGTACATTTTTCGATCTATATTTTGGCGACATCGATATTGGTTTCATTATTAATTTTGCTTCAAATTGGGTTTTTGAATTAAAAATGGGAAAGAAGCAAATAAAATCTTTTTTTTTGTACGAGTTCAAAACGGATGGTAAAGTAGTAGAAACTGTTTGTAAACTAAACGATGCTTTTAATGTGAGTTCTGTTAATGAACATACTATGCAATAGTGGTTACAAAAATTTCGTGCTGGGGACGAGAACCTTGAAGATGAAGAAAGTTGCGAGTGTCCTTCAGTTCATAACGATCAACTGAAGACGTTATTTGAAACAGAACCAAGCACAGAAGTTAATCGTTAGTCATCCAACAGTTCCGGACCATTTAAAACAGTAAGGAAAATCAAAAACAAGAAAAATTATATGAATTTGAAGATCACAAACCGCAATTATTTTTTTTTAATTAATTTAATATTTAATAGAATGTATTTATTGTAATTTATACAAATACTTCTTACTTTTCGATATAAATCGACTTGACTGTATAAATTACGATAATCGGTGTATAGTGACAACTTTTGATATGGGTCCAGACCTCTCAATAACCCAAGATAACATAATGCTACATGTAATTAGTGTACTATAATGTCATTAGATTCTATAAACTAATGATTGATTAATCCATTTATTTCACAGGATCGCATTGAGTAATTGTAATTGACTTATTAATCATTTCTGTTTCAAATAATCCAGTTTCCTGTCAAATAAATTTCTCAATAAATATCCACAAAATAGACCGACGTCTCAATCAACCAATAATGACTATTTTATTATACATTTCTCTGCATATTCTGACCTATAAAAGTTTCAGATGCAGATGCCAAAATGCACGTTACAGTAATTAATTTCATATTTAAAAATATTACAGCGTGTCTGTTGCTCACGTTTGCATCATACATCGTTTTTATATACACTTTTATATACAATTTCAGATTAGATCTTGGTGTCTCGTAAAGGATTCGCTGTACGTGTGCACGCTGTTATTTGATAAACGAAATTTATCCAAATGAGTAGAACTTAAATGCATTTAGATTACTAATAAAACTTGTGTCGTAGGAACCGCACACGTTTATATTCAGTTTGTAATTTATTCAGTGGACGTGTATTTTGAAAAAAACGTGTAATGCATATATGAAACATAAACGCATACGCATGTCAAGTTTAAAAATAGTAATCAGTGAAACGTATACACGTGAAAAGAGCATCGAATGTACAACTCGCTTAATTAAAATCTTTCGTTGGACTTCCTTTCGCCGATGGATGCGTTGAGGATATCTAAATATATACCGAAATATTAAGTGACTAAGACTGATTTATACAATGGAAGATAGCGATAAGATAAATAATTTTAATAAAAATAACATAGGTTTACTGACTTGAAATAAAAAGTCGGTTCAAAAATAGCGGAAGAACGTTTGTACAATTTTAATTTAATGAAGTATTGATGCAAGAACTGTTATGAAAAAATAATCTAAGCAAATGAATAAAAATCTAAAAAAGTCATTGAAACAGTTGCATTTTTAATGATTTTTTTTATGTTTTTATGTGCCAGTTATAGGTATTTAGCTGATAAAATCTTGAAGCTGGGGATTCATTTAAAACAAAACTGTTTGAAAGTTTCATGAAATTAAACAGGTTTGAAACAATGTTTAAAAAATAAATGGTTATTTTTCGATTATACTTATACTATTTGTTATTTTTAACAAAAAAATATGTTAAAATTAATATAAAAATAATTAGGTAATATAAGATGATGATGTACATGATTATAATTGAAAACTTTTTTTAAAAAAAAATCGCACAATATTGAAATTTTTTTAAACAATGACCAGCAAAGCTATTTGTGCTCAGTGCAGTAATTACATTTACAAAACAATTATTTCAAAACAGATATTACTAATTATTCCGAATTTTAATAAATCACATAACCTCATATTTTTTTATGTATAGAAAATAATTGTCATAAAATTTCCAGAAAACAAATATTTTTATTTTTCATGTAGAACAACTAAGTTTTTTTTAAACATGTTTTATCACAAAAATACTTCTATTCGTAACTTCCAGAATTTTCATTTTCAACATACATTTGCTCATTATTTCAATTATGTTAATTCACTGATCAATTTCAGCTCATAATTGTTTTATGAAATTGATTTCAGAAGTGCTGAAATCTGGCCTTATTAAATGAGGAAAAATATATAAAAAAACACATTTTAATAAAATACTTGGTGTGTTTGTTACTAAATTAGATTCGAAGTCGTTATATATGGATTAATAATTCATTATGTTTACCAATTAACAATAATTCTGTTCTTTCTACTTTTCATTGAATTCAATATGAAGATGAATTTTGTTAAAGAAACTATCACTGGAAAACTAACATAAAAGTTATTAACAAATATGTATTTATTTGGAATTCAAGTTTTTAAAATACATCTTTCAATAAATCGGCCATTTCAAACGTTTTAATAACCTTCAATATTAGTTGTATTTTAAGTTAAGGCTAAAGAAAACTTTCTAACCATATTTTGGTATTCAATAACACATTAGCTTATAATTTATTCAAAAATAGTTTTGTTACATGAAAAAGAAAATAAGGGTATTTTAAAAATAGTTAAATAATTTCTTATCCAATTAAATTATTTACTATATTTTTTTTATATTTGAAATTCAACGTAAACGTTACATAAACATTAATTATTATTGACATCTTGGAATGATTTTCAATGTTCATAATAATAAAATGTGTACCTTGCAAAATATTTCCGCATAAACACATTTCATGGTTCAGTATTTCGCATAGACACTTTTTATCTACTGTCGCGGCGAATTTATATTCATAACGGAAAAAGTATAAACTTGTAGTATGAAAATGAAGCATAGAACGTAAGTAAAATTGCATGTTTGTATTGAGCTTATGTAAATCGTAATTTTTCAAACTGCTATAGAATCGATAACGGTTGTGTACGCATTCGGTAACATTTCAAACTCCATACATTTGAAACTATTTTTCTTGGAATTTAATTTCTCTATGTAAATTTATTGTTCGAATGTAGAAATACTAAAGATAAATAACATTCGAATCTAATCTAAGAGATTGTTTAATTCTTTAAAACTTTAATAAATATAGAAGTGGAATAATAGGCACGTCGGGTATTAGAATTTTTAAAGGTATCTCTCCCGATGTATATAAAATCAAAATTATTCACTAAAAATAATAATTCCATGACATCGACTTATTTATTCGGGATGAGGTTTCTATGCTAACGAAATATGTTTATCTCATATATAAAACAATTACGTTGCAAACTATCTGCGAGAATGAAACAACATATTCATGTTATTTTAATATTATATATATATATATATATATATATATATATATATATAAATGTGTTCATTTAGAAATAAACATATTTTTTAAAACTCATTTATACCTGTATAATCATTCTCGCAGATATATTACAACATAGTTGTTATATATATATATATATATATGTATATATATATATATATATATATATATATATATATATATATATATAAATAAGAAAATGATTATATAGGCTTAATGAGTTTTAAAAAATATGTTTATTGTTTCATTCAGTTACATGTAGAGGCTTACAATTGACAAGTAGGTGAGTTCAGCGAGCAGGGGGCAAATCTCCTTTCATTAAATACATATTAAATTTTTACCAAACAAATTGAATAAAGAACCATTTATAGCTTAAAGCCTAATCCACATTGCAGATAATGTATCCGAAAATTATATATATAAACTCAATGCAGTTTCTATTCTGCTCCGAAGCACATTTTCCAATATTTTTTGAACTGTGAAAAACATATTTGGAAAAGCATTGAAACTGTGTTGAGTCCGTTGTTTGTATACTTCTCGGATGAAAGAAAATTGTTCATTATTAAGGATAAGCTTAATTATACTGAAATTAAGAACAGATCTTGAAATGTTTTTTGTCCTTTAAATAATTGCTTATTTTAAATTTTCGCCAGGAAAAAAGACAAAGTCTGTTTATAGCAACATGCATTATTCTTATGAAAATGTATTGTCCATATGATAAAATAAATTTACAGTATGAATTATGCTGTAATCATGGACATAATATATATTATAGATACTGATAAGTTCACTTTTAAAATTCTGAATAAAAAATACAGAGGAAGTGAACTATTTTTTAGATAAACTTCCTTTAGATTGTTAATAAGTAAAACAAAAATGAAAATATGCTGTGTCAATTAATAATTAACTCTTCTTATCAAAAGTTTCTGAAAATTTCAGTTGGTACATGTAAAGTAGATGAGAACAAATTAAGTATTCTTCAATATATTGTAGTAGTTACAAAAGACAGTAGTACCAGTGAAATACTACATTTTGTGCTGATGGTGAGATGAAGATTTAACGTTTGTTTGAAATTAAAATCTTGCTTTCTATTTTAAATAGCTATTTTGTAATTGCTGCACAAAATATTTTTTATTGCATTAATCATTTTTTTATTATAAGACTAGTATATAAGCCTTCAAAATTGAAGGAAAATAGAAAGTAACATAGAAAGGAAAAAAAAAACTGTTTATTGGTTTTTATAACATAATATATTTAAACATAAGAAAATACCTAAAAACGAAACTACATGAATTAAACTTAAAACCTATTAGCTGACAAAGCAAACATTTCTTGTCACCATGAATTTTGTCCTGTGGACAAAATGACGAAAAATGAGGGTTTTTATTATATAAAAGATATAAGTTACATTAAAAAACATCAATACTTAATAACGAAAACGTTTAAAGTTGACCTTTACAATTAATTGTTTACTTAAATATATATATATATATATATATCAATAATTTTCTAGATTCTAAATATCAAATAGAACGTACGGTATATTTTGCTCTAACTCAATTTTGTATTCGGAAGAAAGTCTACGCCCTTTTATCAATTGCTATCTTGTTAATGTTGTCAAGTTCTAAATGTCAATGATTACAATTAGACACAAAATATGTTTGCAATTAGAAAATTAAAATAGAAACATAGTCTGAATATATTATCTGTTTATAACCGTACATTTTATGTTATCAACACATGACGACTAAGAAACCACAGAACAGCTAAGTATCAAAGTTTTAGATCGGCTCGACAGTATCATTTAACTGTTTAAATTATACATTTATAAAACATGTAGTTTATGAAGAAACTTGAAAAATACAATCGTTTTTTATACTAAATAAATCAGTCATTCAAAAATTCGAATAAAAATATTCAAACACTTCGTTTAACGTCATGGAATTGAACTGAAATATCGAAAATGACAATAGGAAGAAATTAATATAGATTAGAGAAAAATATTACTAAGTGTTTCTGATTGGGTATTTTATAAAAATAACAATTTTTCTTATCATAAGTAGATCATAATTTTTATTTCAACAAGAAAAATGTTCATCTTGAATTCTTTGAACTTTTCGGATGTTTTTATGTAAAATTCATAGAACATTTTAATAAATTATTCTCAGTACTGAAAACAAATAAATTTGAATTAATATAAAATATATCAGATTTTCCTTAGATGGAATTTTTTAAAATTATGTGTATATATGAATATATATATATATATATATATATATATATATATATATATATATATATATATATATATATATATATATATATGTATATTAAACGTTTATATGTAATTGAACTCATTCATATGTTTACGACTAGACATAACTTTGTTTTTGATGTTAATGTAATTTATTTTCCAATAAAAATGACGGAATAAAATGTATGGTGTTTACTAAAAGTAGAATTACTCTCGAGATTAAGGGAATTTCCCGACAATTTATGTTGAAAAATTTAAAAATTTATTTAGTTAAAAACAGACTTGAAAATAATCATTACATATAATATACATATATGTATTCTCTCTCTCCCTCTCATATATATATATATATATATATACAAACATACATACATGCATAAATGTATAAGCACTAAACCCTCGATTTACACAGTAATAAATACAGGTCAGTAAAACAATACAAAAAACTAGAAAACTCAAGTCAGAAATTAGTAATCTGGGAAGTCCATTCCCCAGAAACGACCGAAACAAGATGTCCATCAGAAATCAGAAGAGCAGAACAACAAACTAATGGAAAAAAATTACATGGTAGACTGGTTTCCAAAAATTACCGTGAAAATCGAAATCATTTGATTTCTAGTTAACATCTCATAATAAAAATAAGCGACAGGTTTTACAAATCCGCAACGAAACAATATTATTTATTTTTAATAAAACCAGGGAATATATTTTACACATCAATTCGGAAAACATTAAAGCGAAAGTGTTTTAGAACAATTCTTTTTTCAATTCACTGGCATTATTAAACTGAAATAGTGCAATGTAAAATAGAAGCTTTTCCACATTCCTTCAACAGTGTTAAAACGAAATCGTGCAATTCGAGTACCATGTCAACCGATGGTTAGGTGTGTATGTATATATATATATATATATATTTATTTGTATATATATATATATATATTTATTTGTATATATATATATATATATATATGCGAGAGAAAAAAATGAAAGAATGAATATATAAAAGAACTACTCTGTAGTTTAGGAAGTGCATGTGTTTTCATCTAAAAATATAGCAAAAATTATTTTATGTAATACTCAATGTAATTGTGTTTTATACATAGTATTAAAAAGGGTTTTTATGAATTCAAACTGTTAAAAAATATTTTATTTATACTAAACACATAAATTTCTGTTGTGGTTTCCTTTAACGTCCTGTTACCGCCGCGAAACTGCAACGCCGGCCTTTTAAAAACCAATACGCTGAGAGAACAAATATCCTCACCTAATCATTAATAATTTTAATGAATAGTTTTCGTTATAGAATACTAATGAATTTAATACAATACGGTATAGTCTGACCAGATATTATTTAGTATGTTTATGAAAACATTTCTTCACACTGACTTTTTTTTAAATATAAAGATTCAAGTATAATTTTGTGTATTCTAATCGAAGTGTAATTAATAATAAGCTACGATAAAAAGAGATAGCAAAATTGTAATACCACAACATCCGATCTTGCCCATGATAATTGAATATTTACATACACAACTTCTTTTCATAATACAAATGCATACCGACATTGCTAATGACTCATACGTACATATGTGCAGTAAATTATAAAACGTAATCGGAAGCGGTTTGCAAAATTTTGCTTTGTCTACAGAATAAATATACATTTGTTTATAATGAATTTAATAATGCATTAGTTTCCGTGATATTAATATATATATATATATATATATATAAATATAATAAAGGTATATAACAAAGGTGGGTAAACTGCGGCTCCCAAAACTACTCTGTGCACCTCCTTCAGAGACAATATTTGGTTTATTTCCATTTTTCCTAAAAAATTATATTAAAAATCCATAGTAGTATTGTATATACCAATATTAGAATATTTTGTATATAAACGGGTAATTCACATTATCTTTTCAAACATCCATATGCATTATGTGTCCAAACTGTTGTTTAAGGTAGCTCTACGGTTATGGAAAATCTTTAAATAAAATTAGAAACTAAACAATTTTGTTAATGAAGACTTGTTGAATGCAATGAAACCGAATTCGGGACGGGTAATTGTGTAAATTTTTGCGAAAAATATCTTTAAAAATACAACTTTTAACACAGTTTCATCAATTTTTAGTTACAAAATGATGACTCAATCAAAGTCTTCAATGAGAAGAGATTAAACATATTCCTTGATGGTAGGACTAGGATGATAGTTGTATTTTTTGTTATTTTTAATTGGTCGAAAGGAAAATAATTGCTGTTTTGTATATTCATTGGAGATCAAAAACCGCAATTATTTTTCTACAGACCTAATCAATACAATTTTAAAATAATATTTTCTGTGCCTCTTGAACATTCAAAAATGTATGAAAAATACTATATATGGCTCTTATTATCGATGAAGTTGTTCCCCACTGGTATATAATATAATTTTATTTCTTTAGTAATTTTAAATTGTTTTAAAATATTATATTCATTTTAATTATAGATTTTTTTAATATTTTCACTTAATATATTATACTTAAAAATAATTTAAGTTTTATATTTATATCGTTATTAAATATTTACAAATTTAAGCTTAGTTTTTAATATTCCCTATACCTTTAATATACCTATTAAAAATAAATGCTAATATAACACAAATAAAAATGAAGTTATCATTGCCGTACGTTAAATATTTTCTCGATTGATTAAAAAAATGTGCACCTCCTGTGAAAATATTGTGAGAATATACAATAAAACTTTTATTGTACGAAATTTATAAACCAAATTTCGCCTTGTAATTTACTAACAGTTAAATATTTTATGAAAAAATGTGTAATACGCCTTTTTGTTCAAATATGTGATACATAAAAGGAAAAGCTTAGTAAATTTGATCATTCTTCTTTACTATATATTTATATAAATATATTAGGTACCAAGACATAATTAATATAGTAAACTAAAGGGAAAAATATATAAAAGAGATGTTTATGTAAAAATAATGTAAAAAAAACAAGTAGTATAAAAGAATTTTCTTTTTCAATTGGCTAAAAAGGTTCTTTTTATGGAGACTATTTTACAACGCTTTTATCAGAGAGTGTTCTCGCGTTAAAAAATGATCGTTTCAAGCTTTTTGGAAGCATATTGGGATTTAAAAACATTTTTTATGGTCAATATTGTTATGTTAATCGTAAATCATAAATATTCATTTCTACATAGGAAAAAAATTATTCTATGTGTGTGTATATATATATATACACACATGTATATATATATATATATATACATACATACATTTATACATACATTTATACATATATATATATATATATATATATATATATATATATATACATACAGAAACACACCCGCAATTTTATTCCTTACGAATTCAGTATTTGTTTGAAACAGATGCCTTTTTAAAATAAAGAAAAATGTAAATGATTTCTACTCTTCAAATGACACATTTTATCCGACGTATACATATATATATATATATATATATATATACTGTTTATTACATAAATTAATAAATAATAAGAATTAAATATAATAAGTATTAATTATTGTTTACATATATATATATATATATATATATATATATATATATATTAAGTAAATTGTATTTTATTTAGGAATTCTGGAAGAATGACAAGTCCAAAAAATAAATAAATATTGTTATATTTACAACAAGTAAAATTATGAAATTAATATTGTTTTCTTGATCCATTTTGTCATATTTACGAACTTTCAATAAGAAAAAAATTATAAAAAACATTGAAATTTTTAATAAAATGTATATTAATTAGATTCATGAAACATTTCGTTTCTAATAGAATAAAAAGACATTGAAGATAGATTCAGCGACTGTGCCTATGGACAGTGTGTCTTTGTATATTTATCATTCGTATCGATGATTTGTTTGAACGAGTTCCTTTGGTGTAAAACGTGTGTCCGCCGTTTAATTATTTTTAGACTCGATTCACAACAGTGATCTGAGACTAATGGTATCGTTTTGTTCATCCTGTTTGTGTATGCGTAACAAAAACACTTAGCAAGACTAATTTTATCAAAAAGTTCGTATCAAACATTTACACTTATTGAACAAATTTATTTGAAGATTTTTTCAAAAAAAAAAAAGGAAAAATTCCGTACCGACTGCTTCAGAAATGATATTTTTGGATAAATATCTATAGAAGCAGATACATTACTTATAAATAAAATAAATAGAAATGTTCAAGAAAAGAAACAAAAAGAGCTTGGGTAGTAAAAGGATAAAGAGGTTATTTGTTTCATGATCAAACATATTCTCAAAAGATATTCAATTTAATTGTGTTATTTCAACGTTTCGATAAGATTGAAATATTTTTGAATCTACAATCTCCGTTACTTCTCCAAAAAGACATGTTATTAATTTCACAAGAATGACAATGTTTTATTCATCAATAATATTTTACACATAAATATTAGGTTGGTAGGAAAATAATTGCGGTTTTCGTTTCTCTCAATTCTAACCTTAATTTTTTCAATGAAAGTGTCATTTCATCTTCGTGTTAATATCATTTTAAATTGCAAGTTTCGGTCTGTATTTTGGTAACATCGACTTTGATTTTATTATTAATTTTGCTTCAAATAAGGCTATTGGATTAAAAATGGAAAAGAAACAAATAAGAGCAATATTTTTGCATGAGTTCAAAACGGGTACTGAAGCAGCAGAAACTGCCCGTAAATTAAATGATGTTTTTGGTGTGGGTACTGTTAAGAAACGAACAGTGTAATAGTGGTTCCTATATTTTCGTGCTGGAGACGAGAACATTGAAAATGAAGAAGGTCGCAGGCGTTCTTCTTCGGTTCATAACGACCAACTGAAGCCTTTAGTTGAATTTGAACCACGCATAATAATTAGAGAGCTTGCACAAAAGTTAAGCGTTAATCATACAACAGTTCTGAACCACAAATGGAAAAATGTATATGAATTTGAAGGTCGTGATCCTCAATTATTTTTCTACCAACCTAATCAATTGTCTACAAATCAGTCACATACTTTCTGACATATCGTGAACAATACATTTTTTTGATTCAAAAATATTTTTTAAGAGAATTGATGTTTTTTTAAAAAAAAATAATTTAAATTTTAAAGGTGTTTATAAATATGAACTTGTTATTGTAAATCTTTCTTCAATCCTTACTTACTAAGATATTAGCCAAGGATTAAGGATTACTTACTAAGATATTAGCCATTAATTGCCATAAAATTCAACCACTAAACCAACGATTAAAGTATTTTATTTGTAATTTATCTCACTTTCATCTGGACAACGTCTTCTGTACTTTAATTTTGATATTTTTTAATTTTACAATTAGAAAATACATGTAAAGACAATGAATATTAATTCGATATCAGATTTTTTCATTTTGTAGCATTTATACTAAAGGTCATACTATTGTTTATGATAAGTCAAAACATTTTCTCTTCGATTTTTACCTTCGATTAATTTATGTACAATCCTCAGTTGTCGAAAAGAGAATCGTCTTACTTTTTCTACAAACACATTTTTAAACTTGGTTTCAGCTGTGCAAGTTATTCTGTTTTACATACAGAAAGTTACTTGTAAGATTAATCATACATCAATGTATCATTTAATTAATATTATATCCTGTGTGTAACAGTTCTGTGTATTATTCGTTAGTAATCTTTTCAAACACAAATTTACACTTTTTTGTTAATTAAATCTAAATTTGGATTTAAAAAACATCACTTTATTTTTTTGTTTTCAAAGTATTATTATGATCCACGAAGTATAATTTCTCGAAGTAGAAATCAGTTGTTTTTGTTAGAATATAAATATATTTTCAATATTTTCTAAATAAAACATTATATATATAAACTGTATCATCCTCGCAACTGCTATCAGATTTAAATCAAAATGTTATACTGATGAAATCAGAAATTTTATAAAAAAAATCTTATAATTTTTTACAAACGTAAGAATAAACTAACTGTATTATTCTTGATTCATTGTATATTTTTACAATGGTTATTTTTGTAATCAGTGTTTCCTGTCTTATCGACTACCTCCGCCCGATTTATAAATACCTAAGTACGATTTATTATTTTGTGTATATAATACTTTTTATTATATATATATATATATATATATATATGTATATATATATATATATGTATATATATATATATGTATATATTATTTATATATATATATATATATATATATATGTATATATATATATATATGTATATATATATATATGTATATATTATTTATATTAAAAGATACATTTTGTACATGTGATAATAAATAAATATTTATTTAACATATAAGGCAATCGATATCTCGAAATATGATGTTTTTGAAACCAAAATTAATATAAAAATAAATTTGTAGTATACAAATATTTAATAGGTCAGATATAAATATCTATGATACAAAATGCAATTCAAATATTGTATATATTCTATAGTAATAATAATTAACATAAATTCTTTTTAGAAAATTTCAAAATTATCTTGTTCTTACTTATAATAAGTATGTTCATAACTTAATATTTTTACATTAAGCAAACAGAAAAAATGTTCAAATTAAGTGATTTAATAATCACTACGTTTAGTAATTATTGTTTCTGTTTAAAAGTTCATTAAGAAAAATTTAAATTTATTTTCAAATATGTTCATACACAGAATTCTGAAATATGATTGTTAGGAAGTATTTTGTATTCGTATTTATCATTTAATCGGAGTGTATAATAAAGTGATATACATATTACTAACCAAATAAAAATTTCCGTTCCCACTAGTATGTATTTCCCAGTTATACGCCCTAAAGTTGTAACTGATTAAGTTGTTGTTACATCCTTTCGTATGCGTATAAATATATATATATATATATATATATATATATATATATATATATATATATATATGTACACATATACAATGTTCAAATTCAAAAACATTTTATTGATAATAAATTTACATACATAACCTTGTGAGGCCGGTTAATACTTAAAAACTATTGCGGTGCTTTTAGCGTTGCTGGTAGTTATCCGCGGTTCCTAATTGATAATTGTGTGATGTGAAGCTTGGACTTTTTTAATTGTCTTTAAATGTCTGTTATTCCCGGGAAAAAATTTTCAAAAAACCGGGAGTATACAGAGTATTTGAACTTCGGAAGATTTTGTTTTACTGCCATTTTTGTTTATTATGTGCCTATTAGTTGTAATTTGTGACAGTGGTGTAGTTTGGACACACGCATTTCATTATAAGAGTTTAACACTGTCGAAAATAAAGTAATAAGGTGTTACAGCTCAATATTGACGACCCTGATTTTTTGAAAATTTAATCATGAGCGACGAAGCTCATTTCGACATGCGTAGATATATAAACAAACAAAATATTCTGTTATTGGAGATTGGAAAACCGAAGACTGATCCACGAACGACCTCTTAACCCACATAGTGACTGATGTGCAATTTAAGCTGGAGGTGTTATTGGTCTGTTTTTGTTTCTTTGAAGATGCTAACAGTGGCGCGTTATCCTATAGACAAAAAGGACAATTGTCTGGGGACTCCAAACTAATCTTTTATAAACTTATTACTGTACTATACACTGTAATTTTGGCCGAGTTGATTCGTCACCGTGGATGAATATGGACCCACCACTATACACCTGAGAGGAAGCACCAGTCAAAGCAGTGGACAACGATTAGTTAGAGTGCACTGAAGAAAGCGAAGATCGTTTTGTGGGCTGGGAAAGTGATGACCACTATTTTTGGGATTCCTAAGGAATAATTATGATCGACTACTTAACTAAGGGAAAAACGATAACATGAGCCAATTATGCAACATTATTGGGCCGTTTGAAAGAAGAGCTGAAACAAAATTGGCGCAAAAAGAGTTCCTTCATCAGGACAACGCGTCGCCTCACAAATCGACCGTCGCAATGGAACAATTGCACGAATTAGACTTTGAACTGATTCCTCATCTACCCTATTCTCCGAACTTGGTCCTGTACGACTTCTTTCTTCCCAAGTTTGAAAATTCGGCTCGGTAGGAAGAAGTTACTGTCAAATGAGGAAATCATCGCCGCTGTCAATGCATATTTTGCAGACTCGCTGGTCTAAGTGTATAACCTACAATGGAGACTATGTTGAGAAAGAAAATCATTTTTTTTTTCAAAAAACTGTTAACTTGCTTTTTACCATACTTATCAAACGACCTTTATATATATATATATATATATATATATATATATATATATATATATATATATATATAAAAGTGTATTTCTGTGTATATTGTTTTAATGCTGGAAATTAAATGTTTTCTTTACGACGTAGTTCCTATTTTCGCGTGACACAATGGCAGCATAAATTTTGTAGGCAGCTGCATCAAATGGATTCATTGATTATTTGTGCTTCTTAATAAATTAAACGGTTTGTAATTTACTGTTAATTATTTATAGTGATGTATAAAATACATACCACCATCATCCTTGCTGAATGTATCAATTTGTGTAATAAATTGACATGGAAAAATTATAAAAAATACAAAAAATACTTTTTGTGACTGATATGCTGAAGATGATGGAATCGTCATCAAAATCCGTGTAGCATATCAAAATAAATAATCGATTACTGAAAATTTTGCGTAAAGAAAAATTTATAGTGTGTTGGATGTTAATTTATATGTGGGGAAGTATTTTTAATTATGATTACACTGTCAGTCGATCTTTTTTGATAAAAGTTATTAATATTTTTTTTATTATTAGCATTATTTTATTATCATGGAATTCTGTATACTCAAAAAGAGAATCTTGTTTCAAAAATTATCAATGGAACGACTCTATTTATATTTTTCTATATATATATCTATGAACTCACATATAAATTAAGTATTTGTTTTGTTTCCGTGCACTTGAAAATTAACAAGAAATGTAATTTATTTTTAACGCATATACCTTTATTTTTCAAACGCTCTTCCAAGATGTTTTTAATAATACATTAAAATAATTATTTTTAATAAAAGATATAACAAAATATAGATATTGTGTTTTAATCTAATATTTCTTCAAGTGTCATAAGTATATCATCGAGAGTATGCAAAAGATCCTTAATGTTTCATTAATTAATTAAGGTTTCATTTATTAAGGTTAATTTATTTCATCATACTTTTGTAGAAAACAATACATTTAAGTTTAATATATGAAAATGGTATTATATATAAACAGTTTGCAAACTGCGGCTCTCAAAGCTACTTTGTGCTGCTCCCGAGAAAATATTGGGCTTCATTGCTATTTTTCCTAAACTTTTATATTAACAATCTATAGTAGTATAGAATGTACCAATATTAGAATATTTTATATATAAACGGGCAATTCACATTATCTTTTCAAACGTCTATATGCATTATGTGTCCAGACTGCTTAACTGTGTTTAAATTATTAACTGAAGAAATGAAGACTCAATCAAAGTCTTTTATAAATACAATTTTAAAACAATATTTTCTGTGGCTCTTGAATATTCAGAAATGTATAAAAATTTTATGTGGCTCTTATTACTGAAGTAGTTGCCCACCCCTGTTATACATTAGAGAGATGTCCTCTAGACCACCGCATTAAATAAATGAAATACATTTTATCCTAATTATTGTCAAACCGTGCAGTTCCTTAACAGTCATTTAATTAAAATTCTCTTTTTTATTGCATACTAACAAATATTAAATTTCAATTATTGTTGGAATAAATTGAAATGAGTTACAATTACATTCTCGTATTCTATTAATTTTTTGATTTTTATTTAATACATACACACATATATATATATATATATATATATATATATATATATATATATATAAATACATACAAATATATGTATTTACATATATATATATATATAGAGAGAGAGAGAAAATGATAGCATAATAATAATTGATATGCATATAAAAAAATACAGTAAACACTGTCTTTTATTGTAGAATAGTCCTGTATTTCTTTTACAAAGATTTTTATTGTTCATTAATGTGGATGTCTTTCCACCAAGTTTTATATATGTCTTGATATACATTGGTTTTAGAAGAAAAAACTTTTATTGCATCCGGACAACTAATTAACTTCATACTGTCTTTAGACATCGCCGCAGAATAAATAAAAAAGATATTACTCCAGCGACTAACATGAGATCGAGGCTGTTTGACCCAGCGGAACAGTCTGTAGGGATTTTTTAAACGTGTCCACTTACAAGCGACAAGGGAGTTTGCAAAAGGTCGTATCACAGTTAGAAACGTTATCTAATTGTAGCGCAATTATAGTGCCATTAAGAAAAAAATGTGTTTGATGTCTGTTTTTTCAATTAAGTTTTATTTTATGGTTTTAGCCCAAAAGTCAGAAATAAGTTGTAAAGATAAAACATTTGTATTGCAGATAAATAAGTGTAATTAAACTTTTTAAGTATGTTTTAGACAAAAATTAAAACCTTTAAATTTTATTATTTACTAATATATATATATATATAATAGTATATAGCCACAAAAAAACTAAAAGGTTGTAATAAATAATCTACTGCCATGTTTATATGGACATACAAACATATATATATATATATATATATATATATATATATATATATATATATATATCGATTACGTTGCTATATATCTCATAATAATAATTATATAAACATATGAGTTTTAATAAATATGTTTATTATTTCATTCAAATTACATGACAGGCTTATAATTGAAAAGTGGGCGAGTACAGCAAGCTCGGAAATTGGTGAGCAAAGCTCCTTTGTATGTATGTGTATATATATATATATATATATATATATATATATATATATATATATATATAAATGATTAAATTATTTTTTCCTTCACAATTGAATCTAAATTTTTAGTTTCATTTACAACTTTTTATCTCATGAAATTGAAATATGATAATTTTAATTTCCGATTTAAACTTTTCACAAAAGAAACATATATTTAAAATAGCTTAAAGTCATATTTGAATTTGAAATTAAATTTTAAAAATATCAATTGAATGATTCAGTTATCGATCATCTAAAAATCATATATCATGGTTTTTAACTCGAGAAAGAATTCATCCGTTTACCCACAAGTTTGTGTCACAAAGTTAGTTACATGTGTGTATTATTAATGATCAAACTTTCGAAATAATCGCATTTAGAAACATTAAAATTATTTTACACCATACATATTTAATATAAAAAATATTTTAATAAGACAGTTATAAAATTAAATATCATTTCATAATTTATTCAAACTTTTTTTGTAAGTTATGTATTTTTTAACTTTAAAATGTTTTTTGTTTTTGAAGTTTTATTAATATTCGTTCGTTTTGTCTATTTCAACAGTTTTTCTATTTTACATTTTTATATAGAGTATATGTGTGTATATATACATACAAATATATATATACATATATACATACATATGTGTGTGTGTGTGCATTCACAAATATATTTAAAAATACAGTTATACTTGTATATAGTTAGATTTCTCTTTGAAATTGATTAACTGCGAATGTTTTTTTAAGAAAAAATCAAATTAAACATGTCATAACAAATATCTGTTTGAAACGAAACTAAAACTCGAAAATTCTCAAACAATCAAATTATATTTCATACACAGTGAAACGTTTTGATTGATTTCGATAGATTGATGCATAAACTTGACAGACTGGCATTTACTTAAAAGCAATTTAGATTGTTTATAATAAATGAAAAGTGCTATTCCGAAACGATTGTCTGCAAATAAAACATTTTGTTTGCCTACGTTTCTTCGTTCATTTATGATGTTAAATCGACGACACAAAAGGTTTGTTTTATTTCTCATTTTCTTCTGCTTCTCATATCTCCTGGTATGTGGTACGGCGCCAAACTGCCTGGCTACAAAAGTGTGAACCATCTGTATGATGTGACATTATGGAGATTTTATAGTGAATGTCTACGAGTGAATATTATTTAATTTAAAAAAAAATCTTAGAAACATATTTAAGAAAAATATTGCAGTAGTTAAGTACTAAATCTTATCTATTTTCCTTCGTTCTGCTCATTCCGGAAAACAAAAGTACGTATCGAATTTACAAATTCTGATTATTTTTAAAATATACATAATTTGACACCAATATTTGTATAGATATTTTTTGAAATTAATAAGGAACAAATTTACAATAATTTCTTCTTTTTGAATAAATAAGCACTCGGATAATTTAAATTGTATAATTTTTTTAATATAACATAAAAATATCTATTTATTTAAAACACATTTAATCCCAAGTGTTAAAACAGTTTATTGCGATAATATATTTTAAGAGCTTTAAAGTTTCTCGTACCATATTTCTATACGTCGTCTGATCAAAGTTCAGAAACAGATAACCTAGTATCATCGGTGTTTTATTGTTTGAACTATCATCAAAGTAATTTTTTAACTTCTTATCTTTCTTTTAAAAATTTAAAACCGTTCAGTATGTAATTCGATGTAAAATAATTTGCGATTACTTGAACAAGTTTCAATAAACTGTATGTGAAAAAAAATAGATTAATGTATGTTTTCAGCAAGTAATTTATAAATAGAATTCCTCTATCTTTAATGATAGAAACTTATAAAAATATGGACTTCAGTTATTCGAGAAGTTATTTTTTGTATTATCAGTTTCTTTTCCTCGTTTATTTGAAACAATTTAAAATAAGGGAGTAATAATTCTGTGCAATTTATCATTTCGATCCCACTGGTTAGAAACGTGTGTTCACTGTAAATTATAATTTTCAGGAAAAAAAAATAAATATATTGCAAATTTGCATATATTTATTTTATTATGCACTTTCGGATCTTTTCAACCGTTTTAAAATATTCCACATGGTTTATGTGCCACAACCAGTGGCGCATCCAGGGGGAAAAGGGACCTAGTAAAAGGGGAAAAACACTAGAAAACAAAACAAAATCATCGCCTGAAAATGCTTCTATATACACAAAGATGTTAATGTAATCCCTTATCACTATCTTGTATATATGTATGTATATATATATATATATATATATATATATACACACACATTTACATACAGATACACATGTACATACAGAGTTTAATGTAACCACGACTGAAGTAATTAAAGAACTTTGTAAAAAGAAGAGAAAACTGGATTTTATTCTTTAAATAAATTTTTATAATCACCAAATGACTTTTATTGAATTCACGTTAAAAAAAATTTTTATCCATTCAACTCCGAAAAGTATGCAATTCCTAATATGCTGTTTTTCGGACGCCTTCATGTTCATTACTGTTTTGTGAGGTTATGCTGTTTGACCAAAATATAAAGTGTTTTTAAATATTAAAGTTGGCACTTTAGTCTTGAAACGATAAGAAAATATTTTAATTTAATGTACAGTTATGTTTGATTCAATTTAAAGATACCGAATTATTTTTAAACACACACATATATATATATATATATATATATATATATATATATATATATATATATATATATATATATATATATGTGTGTGTGTGTACAAAATTAATTAAGAAACAAATATATTGACAAGTAAAAAAATATATATATATATATTTACTTTCAGTGCTTGTATTATTTTAGAAATAAACGTATATATTTCATAAAACGAGTAACACAATAACGCAATCATCCTAAAAGTCTAACGACTGTTGATTTCTCCCTCGCTGTCAGTCACTTTACGATTGAACGATTTTCATCAAATATGCGATTTATCTTGTCTACATTGATAACAAATAGAGAAAAAAAATTGTATAAGAAGGTATGTTTACAGGAAGATATAACAAAATGTTTGATAAAAATTACTGAGCTGATAAATTGATTTGGTCGTTTTTGACAATGAACATTTGTAAATAAACCGATAGCGATTAATAATACTCACTTTATATATAAAATGTCCAATACATACACTTTAACCACTACTGAATCTATTCATTAGTTGCTGTAATTGAAATTTTAAATTTTCTTTACTTATAAAAATGTCTGTTGTACTGTCTATTTTTCTTATTACAAATTATATTTTACAAAGAATCGAGAGAAAATTAAAAATAGTGTATTGTTTTTTTGTAAAATAAAATTGTCCTGTCTCTAATTGCTCTATTTTATGCACACAAATAAAATACAGAGCAGTTTTAATGAGTACATTTTTTATTTAATAATGACGTTATCATAAAAATCAACTAATTGGGTCAAATATCTTATGACGAATATTACTGTATATAAGTTTTTTCATATCTTGAAACAGTCTTGTTTCTAATATATCTTATATTTCATTTATTCATTTCCGTATTTTCTTAATTTAAAAATATTTTTCCGTTCCACTATATTGTCCGACGTTTTATTTCTCTTTCAACGCTTATAAATCATCATTAGAACGTAAATCACAGTTACGGTTTTATTTAATTTGTTCACTACTCGTTCTTTATTGTTTTTTATATCTTCGAATATTATCATAGTTTTTATTTTAATTGTTCCGGACTTTTTTGTTCGGATTTATTTAAAATCTCGTTGAATATATTTGTGAATGGAATTATTTCGTGCTCGCTATAGAGAATTGTATAAATTATTCAACAATACAAATGATAAATTAAAGACAAAACGTAAATGTTTTTATGTAAAAATAAATAAAAATACATTCGAGTAATTACTGTATAAAAAAGTTTTTCTGTTCTGTTGTAGTATAAAATTGTTTATTTAATTCATTTCATTTATTTCAACAGTATTTATTTATATATTAAGTATTATTCAATGTTTATAAAAAATATTTTTAATCAGTAAAATTGTATTTTGTATAGATTATTTTGTAGGAAATATTTTTTTTTAATTTATAAAAACACTTTTTAAAAGCGTTCATTTAAATTTAGAAAACTGATTTTTACAACAAAATATTTTTATAATTCTATAGAGATACGTCATCTGATATAAAATAAATTGTATTTAAATACATATTATTTGTGTATATATATATATATATATATACAGTCAAGTCTCTTTTGTTACACTGTAGCTCCACAGAAAACCGCAAACAAAAAAATCTCAAAAAAGATAACTTACGTTGAAAAATTAGAGATACGTTCCATAATTTTCTAAAACCATATAAAATCAAAGCAATGAGTTAAAATACACCCAAAATCTCATACAAAAAGTTTATGAAACTTTAGGAAAATAAGAATGTCTAAAAAGTTCCTTTGAAAATCTAAAAGAAATTGATATAAAACTTAAAATAAGTTTGTTTAAAACCTTTATTCATTCGATTTTATTGAAAAGTCTTTCTTTTTACATTTTTTCATCAGAATTATTACCACTATCTGACATTCGGCACTATTTGTGAATTGGTGCGAAATCACTCATCACTAGAAGATACAGTGCATCAGATCTGCATGGTAAAGACAATGGTTCTTCACAAACAGAATTAGCATCAAATTCACCCTCGTTCTGTGTTAATTTTTTTCTGACAATGTAATCAGTGATAAAACAGAGATGATGATTTTACTAATTTTTTATGCAATTCACGATATCCAGACATAGAGTTCTTCAGCTCACGTTGTAATTTGAAGACTCGTTCAGAATTTGTGCCATGAACAAGAAAATCCTTTTCCAGTTTATTGCAAAATTGAAGACCTTCGCGAATTATATTTGCAATGAGGGGGATAGGGTTTTCTTCCGCTTCACAATCGTTTTCTGGACCTTCGACGATGTTATACCAATAATATCATAGTCACTTAAAGCGTTATCGACAAGCAATTTATCGACATCATTTTGGCTAAGGGTATCAAAACCTTCTCAATCAATTTCCTATGCCAAATTAATGATTTCAGCTGATGATAATATCGATATGTTTGAATGGCTGCACTGTTTGCAATACATCCAGGCTAAGCTGCTTTCCAGCAGACATTTAAAGTTTATGGCCTTATTTCAGCGATACGCAGATCCAAGATTATTTAAACAGTCCAAAATAGAAAATTTTAAATTAAAAAATACAAGTTTTAAAAAATATAATCTAAATTTAATTTTTTTAAACAACGTGTAGTCCATATATGTATAATACAATGGAGAAACCCAGAATTTGCATGAAATATGCACCGCATAACTTCAAAACCGCATTAAGAAGGTACGCAGAAAAACAAACTCCACTGTATATGTATGTATATATATATTTATATATATATATACACATATACATACATACACACACACATTATACATGTATATATATATACATATATATATATATATATACATACTCACATATGTACATATATATATATACACATACATATATATATATATATATATATATATATAAATCTCAAAAAATTTAATCTTCCATTGCGTAAACGCAGATGCCAGAACGTACAAGTTTTATTCATCTATAATTTCATAGGCTACGAGCATTTTTATTCCTGTACAACACAAGCAAGAGGTGCGTTATAATACAATAATATGTCAATATAAGAACCCTTTTATAACATCTGCCAATCTATTTATCATCGTTTAAATCCATTATCGTATTTAAACACTAATATTAGAACTAGTTTTTACCACTGAAGTAATGTAACAAATGCTTATAGGAATATTCTTTTTATAATTTTAATTTCAGTTAACATTTACTAATTTATACAGGGATGTTAACAATTACTTTTTAATATAATTATTTACAAGTATTTACAAAATTTAGATCATTATTCGTTGTATTATTAAAATAAATGAAGGATTATCTGCTCCTTAATGGTTTATTACCCATTTTAATCTTTTCTTAATCGAGTTGATGAATACATTTGTAACAAATTTAGAATTATTAAGATTCGTTTGTAAGTGGTTATCATTAATTTTTTTAATTTGTGTTGAGAACGTTCCATGAAATTTTCGAGATTTCATTATATATATATATATATATATATATATATATATATATACACACACACATAAATATAACATATGTGTATGTATAGTATACAATAAAACATTGATGAGAAAAATTGTAATTAATGGCTGACAAAATCATCGAGAACTAATAGTTACTGCATTTACCATGTACTCATTTACATTCAATTAAAGTTAAAATTAATATTCAAGTGATGGGAAATCATATTACTTACCAAATTAGATGAAAAAAGGTTAATATAAATACACACATGTGCATTATAGCAAATTTTATTCGATTTTACTTCAATGAGAATATCATAAAAATCCTTATTACAGAAATGAATTTTATTTGATTTGACTGTTCACTTACTAATCAATAATTCTAAATAAACATGGATTGATGTACTTGGATTTTATCAGTTGTAAAATTTATAAAACAAATATCAATCATATACAAAAACTGATGATTTGGAATACTGATCTAAATAATAGAATTATTTCAATTTAATATAATACATTATTTTTCCATATAATGTAAAGGCACTTTTGGCCTGTATATAGATTTAAACGTGATGTACACAACAATAGCAAAACATTTTTATTTCCGACTAGCCGATCGAATTTGTGTACTGTTATACCCATTGCAGATGTGTGTTAAATACGACCTTGCAATGCTAACAATAACAGCTGGATGCAATGGGACGACTGACCCTATTTTCTCTTTCAATACGACATTGTGACGCACAACACATTTTTTTGCACGAGGGTATTAGTTGGGTAAATAGATTCATCTATTTTTTAACAAAAGAATATACCAATATATGGATAGAGTGGAATGTGGAATCACATGCGTATGTACGCCCGTTTAATATTAATATATATATATATATATATATATATATATATATATATATATATATATATATATATAAACGAAAAATATTAAATTATTTCTTCGATAACAATTTGGATTTTAATTCTTTTTTACGAATCCGATAAGACATGTATGAATTCATTTATTCTCTGACAGGTTCGACTTTCGTATTTTCTGCTAGATCTTGAATAATTCAGGATTTACTTGAAGATGATGAAAATTAAGATTCGAATTAAGAAAATTATACAATATTCATTCATAAATTCTGGTAAATATTTTCAAGCAGTATATAATGTAACAATGATAACATGTAAGATATTAATATCTTAATTTACTAATTTATTATATTTACTATCTGTTAAGTTTATTTATTTCTAATCAAATATATAGAATATTTATTGAGTTTGTATTGTTGTTTGTAAAATGATATCGAACAAGTTAGAGAAATTACATATTAGGAGCCAATTTCTAGTTATCGTTTGTAAATAATTTTGTATTTCATTGCAAAATACACAGTTAATCTTAACTTTATTCAAGGTTTTTTTTTACTTGTAAATCTATAAAGTATACATATAAAAGTATGTATTTAACTAATAAATTTATATACGAGGGTCGTTTGATAAGTATGGTAAAAAATCAATTTAATTTCTTAACATAGTCTCCATTGAGGGTTATACCCTTGGTCCAGCTGCTCTACAAAGTACACATTGATAGCAGCGATGACATCCTCATTCGACGAAAATTCTTCCCACCGAGCCAAATTTTCAAGTTTGGGAAGAGGAAGAAGTCGCACAGGGCCAAGTCCGGAGAATAGGGTGGACAAGGAATCAATTCGAAGCAATTTCGTGCAATTTTGCCATTGCGACGGTCGATTCGTAGGACGGCGCGTTATCCTAATAGAAGAGCACTTTTTTGTGTGCTGTTTTTGTTTCAGCTCTTCTATCAAACGGTCCAATAGAGTTGCATAATAGGCTTCTGTTATCGTTTTTTCCTTTGTTAAGTAGTCGATCAGGATGATTCCTTGTGAATCACAAAAAACAGTGGTCATCCATCACCTTCTCAGCCGACAAAACGGTCTTCTTCGGCGCACTTTCACCAGTCGTCCATTGCTTTGACTGCTGCTTCGACTCAAATGTATAGTGGTGGATTCATGTTTCATTCACGGTGACGAATCAATGAAAAAAGGCCTGATCATTTTTTCCCATTTTTGCGGCAACTACTACATTGCTCGTTTCAGAACGAGAACAATGGGTCGCTTCTGGCTGAAATTTTGCCTGTGCTAGTTTGAAAAGTAACACTTGATAACCGTGACGTTATCAAATGAATGGTGGTGGCACCATATCATAAAAATTTACCAAACTTATCAAACGACCTGTGCGTTTATATATTAGTAAAAAAAAACGCACCTTGGATAAAGTGAAGATTAACTGTGTACTTTGAAAATAAAGATAAAATTATTTACAAATGATAACTAGAAATTGACCGCTAATACGCAATTTTTCGTTTTAAGTTACTAGATACCACTTTATAAACAGTACATTGATATGAAAGTGCATTAATCAAAATCCTTAGAAATTCGAACAACGAATATTTATTTATATAGAGATGATTCGATTTAAGTTTCTATATGGAAGTATTAGAAGGGGGCACAGGGGCTGAGAAAAGTCATGTTATTTTTTATTAAGTATTTTAGTTCAATTCAATACTGAAATACTTAATGAGAGATAACATGTTCTTTTTTTAATTTTTGTACATTTTTTAATACTTTCGTGTGAAAACCTAAGTTGTATTACCCTATATTAAATAATCTCCAAATCATACTTTTTTCAAAACAGTGTACTAATTTATTGATTTTTGAAAAGAAAAATTAAAGAAAAGCTTGCATTCATATGATAACACGCTTATTATCAAACCCTCATTAGTGTACGAAATTATGAGCTAAATTTTACATATTATGCGTGCGTACACAGAATAATTAAAACTTACAACACATTTTTTTCGGAATATGAGAGACCGAAAAATTAATTACGGCAGTGGTATTAGGATTTTTTTTCATAGAATATAATCTATAAAAAATCTGATATAAAAAACTTAGTCATACGTTTCTCTGTGTGTATAATTGTGTATATAATTTTGTAATATTTTGAACGTTTAATCCGAAATATTTTATTTCTTGTATCTAATAATTTATTTCTTTTTTTCAGGTAAATGTCTTTTCATTTTGATCATAGTTTTGGTAAGATTAATATATTAATCATTTATTTTTTAGATAGTTGTTATTTTTTAATGAAACTTTATGTTTGGAATCACTGTGATAGTAGTGATTTACTTTTCTCAACTTTGGAGTTATTCATGCGTCTGAATTCGTCCTTTTTTGGGAACTAATTGGATGTAAATTAGAGAAAAACACTATATTATTGTAATATATATATATATGTGTATAAATGTATGTGTGTTATGTAAAAAAGTGTGTATTAGATATATGAACATAAATTGAATGGTTTTCCCATACAAATCAGCAAATCGCATCCATAGGTCAAAAAAAAAATTTTTTTATGAATAAAATATATCTCTGAATAATACAAATTATATAAATGTACGCTAGCGATAATAAAATTATATTCAAGAGTCGTCCGTTTGTGTGTGACGGAATAACAGGAAGTGTATTATTTTCGCTATCGCGCCAGTTATGGTAAAGCAACCTTTAAACACACTTGTACTTGGTGATTGTGTTTAACAAATTTATGAAACATAGTGAATACTTAATGAATGACAACAGATAGCATATCGTTAAAAAAACATCGGTATATTTATACTCTATCAATATCTGTTTGATGTCAAATAGAACTGTGTGTTTTGTATTTCTTTATGCCAAATATAAATGACCTTAATAGCGCCAGTATCTAGAAAATGTTTATGTAACAGGGGTGGGCAACTGTTCGATAATAAGAGCCACATATAATACTTTTCATACATTTTTGAATATTCAAGAGACACAGAAAATATTATTTTAAAATTGTATTTATTAGGCTGGTAGAAAAATAGTTGCGGTTTATGTTCTTCAAATCAATATACAAAACAGCAATTATTTTCCTATCGACCTAATAAAAATAATAAAAAATACAACTATATAGCAGTCCTGCCATCAAAGAAGAATATGTTTAATCTCTACTCGAAGACTTTGGTTGAGTATTCATTTTTTCAGCTAAAAGTTGCCGAGACTGTGTTAAAAGTTGTATTTTTAAAGTCATTTTTCTCAAAAATTTGCACAGTAATCCGTCCTGAATTTGGTTTTATTACATTCACCAAGTTTTAATTAACAAAATTGTTCAGTTTCATATCTTTTTTAAGGATTGACCATAACCGTAGAGCCACCTTAAACAGCATGTTGGACACATAAAGATGTTTGAAAAGAGAATGTAAATTATTAGCCGTTTGTATATAAAATATTCTAATATTGGTACAAATTATACTACTATAGATTACTAAATAAAAGTTTAGGAAAGTAGCAATGAAATCAAATATTATCTTGGAAGGTGCACAGGTGTAGCTTTGGGATCCGCAGTTTGCCCACCGTTGTTATATAAGATTATTTTCATTCTTGTAATGAGGAAGTATTTATTTTTATGTATGTTTAATTATTTGCAATAATATTTAGTATGTATATATATATATATACATATATATATTGAAAAGTATTATTAATGTCAAAACTATTATCAATAATAAATAGTACATTTTATATATTTTCCCAAAAGTTATATGTTTAAAGAAATATATGCGAACTCATAATAAATAAAAACTTAAATAGTTAAAAATGTTGTCCAGTTAGTATTTTGTAATGAAATCGCTTAGAAAAATTTACTAGTAATCCCAACGAACGAAAAAGTATTTTCCTTTTATGTTAGGTTTATGTATACATATATATATATATATATATATATATATATATATATATATATATATATATATGTAATTAATATTATTATTTATGCAGACAATAAAATCATAGTGACTCGACCCTATTAATATTACTTCGTATTAAATATTGTTCAAATACTAATGACTTTGGTTGTAGGCGTGCCTTTAAACTCCAAATAACTAACTTAAAGGACTTGCATAAGTTTGCCGTTCGAAAGTTAGTACGATTTTTGATACAAAAATTTTGACGTGGGTTTTAATGTTATAGGTTTAAAATTTTCTACACATTAAATTCCTGTCCTGAACAAGTTCTCTTAATTTTTTTATTGAAAATTCTCTACAAACTATGAAGATATAAATAAATTAAAGAACTGGGAACACAAGTTCGTGTTATTTCCTTATTTTCCTTATAGTTATATTAAAGATCATGTTGACTTTAATACTAGAGGCATCTATTATAAAATAATAATTTTTTTAATAAATAAGTTTATTAACTCTTTGAAGCCGGAGTGAATCCATTAATATTTTCTAAAAGAACTTTGGTCTCAGAGTGCTATTTTTGGATGATAATTTAAGACACGAAACTCTATAGGTTTTCAAATAAAAAATCGTGTTTTTTTTTATTTGAAACCCTATAAAAGTTATGAACTTAAGAATTGGGTTGAATAATATTTTTTTCCAAAATTCATCATTGGAAAAAAGCGTATAAAAAATTTCGAGACTATGTCTAGGTACAAGATTTGACCGATATGAAACCGTTTTGTGCAGACTTGAATGTTTCAAAAATTTTCACACTCAACAGCAAAGTTATTTCTGCAAACTTTCAATTGTAATCAATTTTTTCGGTCCCAATTATGTTTCTAAACACGATATTTATGTTTTCCCGAATATTATCAACGATTTTCCTCGATATATCTCAGATGATAAACTTCTATTGGCTAATTCGAATTAACATATTTCTTCGTGCAACGGACAAATTTACAATTTTTATTTTGTTTATGGTAAAAAAAATGTCCAATTAATCGAAAAATATTTGTTTAAAAGAATTTAGCACCTTTTCCTCTTCTCTGGCTCCAAAATGTTAAACTACATAACTTCTTGTCAGTTAAACATGGACAGGCGTAGATTCATATGAAAAGAATATCTTTATAAATTAATACATTCTATATGAGGCGTTGTTAATTTTATTAGTACATTTGTATTCGTTTAAACAGAGAATGTACACTTATTACATTAATTATTATTTTTATCATCTTAATCCAAAATAATCAAAAATTGTGTTTAATTACTCGACATACAAACGTGGGTTCTATATAATTAAGTGATGATTTTATATAAATTATTGAAAAATAATTTTGTTTAATACAAAAATAGTTGACAGTTTTGTAACCACAAATGTTCACCACATTCGACTTCCTTATCCGATGTATCTGTTACATTTCATACGCAATAAACTCATATTGATCGCCTATAAAATTAACTTTCATTCATCGTTATAGATTTTTTATACTCGGATACATTTTTGTCGGTTCATAAAAAGATACTCTCATTCTTATATAAAAAAAATCATCGAAATGAAAACATTAAAAAATACCGATAAAAATGACTGATTTATTTCATTAAAAGGTGTGTCATATTTTTATTAGCATCGCGCTATATTATTATGATACATCTATATAACATTCACTTATATAATTATGATTAGTACATTTTTCTTCAATCATATTGTCAATAATATTATTTCAATAATGACGCTGATTCCATTTAGTAACAATTTTATCAAGAGTCTATATTGAAATAAGTAGAAGACATTATAAAATAAACAATGTATTTCGTGGAAAAATAGAATGTTTCTCGATAACTTGTAAATAACTGTTTCCTTTGAAAATATTTGCATTGTAAGCTATTGACGTATTAATTCGTTCTAGGAACTCGATGCAAGTGGAACTATTTATTTAACATTTTCATGAAGTACTACTATTTTTTTTGGAAAAAATACCATTAAGAATAGAAAAATTTAAATATGTTACATAGTTACAGCTTATGTGATTTGTAGAAAAGCATTCAATTTTACATATATTTTTTCTTTTTTTAAATTTTAATTAAATGTTCTGAATAAAAAGGTGGCTTGAACGAACATGAATGTATATTTTTACACATTTAGAAATTAATAGAAAATAAATAAATAAATGTTTCTGTTCAAATGATAGGTAGTTATTAAGGTATAATAAAGTCAATAAGATTTGTGTCACTTTGATTAAATAACGCTTTGTATTAAATATCGCCTAAAGTAATAATAAATTACATAAATTCGAACATTATTACCGAATACTAAATTATTACTGTGCTTTGTATTACTCAATAATTTATTAAAATCTTCTTTTAAGTATTAATAAATGAATCAAATATTGAAAATATTAATGTGAGAGGTTTTTAAAAATCTACAGTACAATAATAATACATTTTATTTTATCTTATTATCAATCTCTTCCAGATAATAAAATGGATTATATATATTAGAGTGGTAAGTATGTGTGTTTGACGAAAAAGCGTAATTTTTGACCAGATTCTTTTTTATTTTTCAAAGTAACATCATTTAAGCTCAATGCATTTCCAATTTTTTTTTATCCCTTTCGAATAGTACAGTTTGTCAAACTCATCAAAGTAACCATTTACAGTAGAGATGATTTCCGAATTTGTTGCAAATCTTTTACCTCCGAGCCATTTCTTCAAGTTTGGAAACAGGAAAAAGTCTCACGGTGCCAAATCTGGAGTATGTGGCGGATGTGATAGTAATTCGTAGTGCAATTCATGCAATTTTGCCATCACAATTGTTGATTTGTGTGCCGTTGCGTTGTCGTGATGGAATTGCACTTTTATCTTCGTGAAATGAGAGCGTTTTTTCTTGATTTTATCATTCAGCGGATCCAATACTTATGCATATTAGACTCCTGTTATTGTTTTCCTTTTTTCGAGATTAAGTCGATTAACAATATTCCATGACCATCCCACAAAACAGTCACCATAACCTTTCTAGATAATGCAATTACTTTTCCCTTCTTTTGTGCATGTTCACCATAAGAAGTCTATTGTTTCCTTTCAGCTATATGGTGATGGATCTATGTTTCATCAACGGTTATGTATCGATGCAAAAATTCATGTCCATTACGGTTAAACATCGTTAAATACTCTTTTGAAATGTTCATTCAAATGCGTTTTTGGTCGATTGTAAGCAAACGCAGCACCCATGTGGCGGATAGTTTTTTCTTATACAAATATTCATATAAGAAGTTCCATACACGTTCATCTGAAATGCCTACTATCTCAACTGACTCATACACTTTCATTCTACGATCATTTAAAACAATGTCATGGTTTTTTCCAATCATCTATTCAGTAGTTACCTCAATTGGATGTTCTTCATCACAAACGCTTATACGACTACGTTTAAATTCATTTAACCAATATCTGACTGTTGTCATCGAAGGTGCAGAGTCCTCGTAAACAGTGTGTAACTTTTTTTTTAATTTATCCACATCTATTTCCATCCTAAAACAGAAATCTAATCACTGACCGATACTGAATTTGTTCCATAGTTAAAAAGGACGATAGTTTGTTTACTTTGAATGACTGTCGAAACTAAGCTAATTAACGTATTGTGTTCAAACTTTGACTGCAGTAGCTTGGGAGAACGCTGTTAAAAGATATTACAGTTTGATATCAATGGTGCTGTCTCTTGTCAATAACGGGTACTTATCACTCTACCCTTGTCTCTCTCTCTCTCTCTGTGTGTATATATATATATATATATATATATATATATATATATTTATTAATTGGGTCAAGTTGTTAATATAATTATTAAATGAAATCTTCATTATTTTAATACATATGGTAAAATTATATTTGTTAGTAAATACTCAATTATTATCAGAAATATATTATTAATATATATATATATATATATATATATATATATTATATTATATCAATACTCAATTATTATCAGTTTCAGTAACTGAAATATATTTTAAATTCACTTCGACGCAGTTATCGAGTCGCTATTGTACTCTCAAACACACACATTTCTTTCTACCCAGACTGCATGGGATAGAAAATGTTCTTTTCTCGGAACGTGAACAATCTCAATTACATTGTAAACATCTGACTAGTGTCTGGAGCAAATACTTATTTTCAGGTGGATTGGCCGTGTTCGTGTTACGTTCATGACGCGCGACTTCCTCCAGCAACGCAAAATGAACGATTAAGTGACCACAAAGAAGGTTACGCAAATAATCAATTCATTTAGTGTCAACTGTTTGGTTCGATGTTTTTGCAGTGTTAGGTTTTTATAGAAAACAGTTAAAAATCGGTTTATTTATAGAACGCGTGGTCGTATTCGACGCTACTTGAAATAATATACAAGGATTAATATCTAAGTGATTTTTATTGTTTGTAACGGCGATTCTTCTTCGCTATGTTTTGTATTAATTTTAATTGTTTTCATTAGAAAAAAAAATAAAGATACGTTTTCTTTAAAGTAGTAAGAGATTTTATAGTTTGAATTAAAACTCGTCTAAACAAACTGTTGCACTGGCTATTCAGGCATGGACTTGTTCCTTTTTTAATAAAGTGAGGATTCATTTATTCAAAAAATGAAATAATCTTTCTATATATACGAAATAATCCCATCATAAAATTTTCATAAAACAAATATTTCTTTATTTTTTATTTAGACCACCTCCTTGCAACTCCGCTCTCCCCGTTACACTCATCAAGTAGCATGTTAATCATTTCCACTCCCTATCATCAATGATTGGTTGATGGATATCGCGTGGTCTCTGTTCTGACTGGTTGACATCAGTCACATCTATGTAGCTCTCACATGGTATAAAACGAAAGAGCTGTATACGATTTCAATGTAAAACTGATTAACATTTATTCAAAATATTGTATTCATTGAAGCTAAAGAGTAAAAAAATTAATACACATTTTAACATTGTATTTTGTTGTTAATTTTTATAAACTTTTCCAATAAAAAATTTATGACACATTTTACTCAGATTATTTGTCCTTATAATTTGTTAGGAAAGAGCAAGTGTTAACGAGCGGTGGGTGATCCCCTCCAGTGGGAGAAGTCGGCAAGCGTAGCGAGTAGGGGGCAGATCCCTCTGGTAATATATACCTATTATTATATAATGTAATATGGAATCCACTTAATGCACAACCTAAGTTCAATTTATTTTACTTCAATACTGATCTGTCAATTAAAAGAAATTCATAATCAGAGAATATTCATCTTAAAATGTTAAAAATTCTCAAAGTATTAATATCAAATAATTAAAATTTGATTGAAAAGATAATAAATGTTACAGAACGTACATACTAATATTGTTGTATGTTCCGAATTGATAACTCTTGACCTTGTTAATACCAAACAAAAAAAATATTAACATTTTTATGATGATTTAAGTCATTTTTTTCATCGACGGAACAATAAATATTTTTTTATTAAACAAGCGAATATATTACTTGAATAAGGTTATTAAATGTAATAAAGAGATTAATCTGAAGTATTATTTATAATTAGGTGTATAAATTAATTCGATACCTTTTTTTAATAGAAAATGAATGCTTAAGGAAAAATGGAGTACATGTCAATCTTCAAAATGTCTCTAATTATTTTGTACAACTTTGCTCCGTCTGTTAAGTAACTGATGAAATCACATTGACGAAAAAAGATAGGAGTCAATACTGTTGTAATGCATTTTCGGACCTTTTCCATTTTGTTAACATTTTTTGCATGTTTTATGCGTCACAACAACTTCTGAAAAGCTGAACAAATTATTCCCGCAGCTTCGTCAAATTTTTTTTCAACTGGAATGCGAAAAGTATGCAATACCTAATATTATGCTGCTACTCGGACGCCGTCGTATTCATTACTGTTTTGTGAAGTTATGCCAACTGCTTGGTCAAGATATATAGTGTTTTTGAACGTTAAGATTGGTACTTCAAAATCGTATAACGACGAGAAAATATTTTAATTTAAAACAATGTTATGATTGATTCAATTTAAAGGAACGGAATTAATTTTACACCTAATAAATTATCAAAAAGTAAAATGAAATTGAAGATATAAATAAATTGAAAGTAATGCATAAAAAGTGAATGAAACCACAAATACCTAAAATTAAATATTATATAGTAATAAAATTTTACTTTTTTAGTATATGTTCGTATCGATGCTTATAATATATAATTAAGTCAATGGTCCGTTGTTTTGCAAAGAAGTTAACGAATTTAACATAACAGTAACAGAAAGTGGAGAGATTTTTTTCGGTAGTAAAAAGTTTGTTTGAATTATTTTAGTTTGAATCATAATTATATATTCATTTGGACATTAATTGAATATTAGATGTAATTGTATTCGTTTATATAGTAGCATACGATGGAATTTTTAATTCAAATATTTTCTTACTTAATACATTACAGGTTTGAGAGCTAACATAGACACCTTATTAACTTAAAATTAATTACAAGTAATTATCCTGTCACATTTTACAGTTTATGAAACATCAAGAACTATTATGCGACAACTGTCCCAAAAACGTAATCTATTTTTTCTATATTCATTTTTTAACAGATGTTGCTCGTTGCATTTTTTCGATTTCTATCATACTTTGCTTAAATGACACTCCATTTATATACATGCAGATCATTAAGAACAATTTACCTACGATCTATTTTCTGAGCCTTGTAATTTCCTTGTTTTCATTGGGTAGAAATTTCAAATTATGCACTGCGCAACAGTTAAAGAAACCACTTGTTTACCCAGCGTAATTACGCCTGACACAGTAAGGGGTAATAAATGTAACGTCGTGACAGATGGTACAACAGGTACAAACACATCCCTTCTTGCATTTAAAATAAATTTTTCTATTTTTTAACTGTAGGTATTTTACTCTCACACTTCAGATATATTTATTTTTTCTTATAAATTTTACACTACATTCTAATATAATTATTTATATTTTGTATATTTTTTTATATCTTTTTCGTACATATATGTATATGTATATATATATATATATATATATATATGTATATATACATATACATATATATATATACATATACGTATATATATGTATATGTATATATATATATACACATCAAACTAGTTCAAAAAATTGAGACTTATGAAAAAAATTAAGCAATTGTGTATGTAAGTGAGCTTTCTACTTTTTATAAACTAAACTGTTTAATATTAGGTTGGTAGGAAAATAATTACGTTTTTTCTGAATTCTAACCTCATTTTTTTCAATGATAGTGTCATTTCATCGTGTTCATGTTAATATCATTATAAAGTGCATTTTTCGGCCTGTATTTTGGTAACATCGACTGTGGTTTTATTACTAATTTTACATCATATTGAACTATTGAATTAAAGATGGAAAAGAAGCAAGTAAGACCATTTTTTTGTATGAGTTCAAAACGGGTGGTAAAGCAGCAGAAACTGCTCGTGAACTAAACGATGCTTTTGGTGTGAATACTGTTAAGGAACGTACGGTGCGATGGTGATTCCAAAAATTTCGTGCTAGGAATAAGAGCCTTGAAGGTGAAGAAGGTTCCGGGCGTCCTTCTTCAGTTCACAACGAGCAACTGAAGGCGTTAGTTGAATCAGAACAACTCGAGAGCTTACACAAAAGTGAAACATTAGTCATCTAACAATTCTAGATTATAACAGCTAGGAAAATCAAAAAAGCTTGATGAATGGAAGATGCATAAATTCTTATTATTTTTTTACCAATCTAATATTTAGCAGAAAATATATTTCGCAAATTAGCTATTAAAATATATTAATTACAAACGTCTATACTTATTATTATATATATATATATATATATATATATATATATATATATATATATATATATATATGATTAGACAAAATGTACATTTTTTTAAATGTTAAGATCGACACAAAGTATTAAAACGACAAGATAATATTTTAATTTAAAACAGTTATGATCGATTGAATTTAAAGGCACTGAATTATTTTTAAATCTTATATATATATATATATATATATATATATATATATATATATATATATATATATATATGATTAGACAAAATACACATTTTTTTAAATGTTTAAGATCGACACTTTAAAATCTTAAAACGACAAGATAATATTTTAATTTAAAACAGTTATGATCGATTGAATTTGGAGCCACTGAATTATTTTTTAAACCTTATATATATATATATATATATATATATGGAATTGTTTAATCAAAATATATAAAAAGTTCTAATATTACTGAATTATAAATAAAGTCTAGAAAAATAGCAAATTCATAACCTTATAATATTTTCCTTATAATCTTGTAATATTTTCTTCCATCTAAGTCGCAAGATGTAAATAAAAAAAATATTTTATTTGTAAACATCTTAATGAACGAACCAAATTATTATCCGTTCACAGTATATACAGAATAAATATTGACTTGTTATCTTTTACGAAAACTTTCCTCTAAATTACACATAATTTGTTTGTAGCACTTAATTAATCTGAATATTGACTTACTCTGAGAGATAATACCTAATCATAAAGTTAAATGTTGAAGTAAAATATTGACATGGTGCCACATCTCGTTCAAATAAAGTTTAACGTATTTTTTTAAAGAATTCAAGAAAATACAATTTTTATCAATGAAAACTTATGACAAGCGTTCATTTCTAATGCAGTTTTTTATACATATTTTTAAATGTTAATCAAATATGTTCAATCTTCATACTATTTTTTTCGTGATAAAAATACAAGTTTAATCAAAGTACGTGCAATGTATGCATTGAAATTGTATTATTTGTAGAAACAAACAAATATACAATCATATATGAGTACAATAATAGAATACTAGTGTTTTTTTGTGATGCTTTTTCTTTTATATTAGATAAAATTGATTTTGAAAGAAGAAAAGTAAAAACTTCTATATATAAAAATATCTATTCTTTCAAGTGTATACTTTTATTATTCAAAATTTAAAAAAATCCTCTTACATAGCGATAAATGTCTAATCAGTGAGATCTATTTTTATAAAAAAGATCTATCTTTCATGAGTTTTATAGAATGAGGTGGTATGATATCCCTGCACCATCCTAGACTGAGCAATTACTAAAATCTGAATTAAATCTGATTGAACACTTAAAACCCAAAACACTCTGTAATTCAAAATAAGAATACAGTGTAAATATGTTCTTGTCCAAAATCGAATTAACAACTCCGACTTCATAATTTAAAAAAAATCCGAATTTTAATCTCGAGAAAGACTATTAATATGGTATACGTTTAGTAGAAGATTGAAATGTGTCTCATTCTTCAGTAGTTGAAAAAGAGAAACAGATACGTTTGATATTTCAACCAAGTATATATTCGACATGAAGACACCATTTTACACTTAACAACTGGATTCATTAACCGGAATAAAATCGTTTTCCATTCTTTCACATTCTTCTTTTACAATACAAACGAAAGAAGAGTGTGAATAAAAGAAGGCTTTCTGAAAGAACTTATTAAACAAACTAAACTCACGAATTTCAAAGAAAGTTGTCCGCGATAAACTTTGCTGTATTTTAAATTAAAACTGGTCTTTGTTTGATTTTTTTTTCTTTCCATATATATATATATATATATATATATATATATATATATATATATATATATATATATATATATATAAAAAAGTGAATAAAAATGTAGATTTTGATTATCCGTTAAGATATATTGGAATTTAAGAAAAATTCAATTAATCATAACTTTTTAAACAATTTATAAACGCCCTGACACTATTGTTTATAAAACAATACAAGCTTAATTTCTGAAATAAGCTTAAGAACTGGCAGTAAAACGATATTTGAAGAACTTTATGCGTATTCGTTCACGGAATACAGCATAACAAAGTTAAACCAATTGTAACAAAAACAAACTTTATAAAAAGAATATAACAAAGAGTGAACATAGTAAGCTGCAAAAATATCATCCATAAGGAACACTATATGAAAATTTATTAATTCGTTTTTTATTTCAATGCTTTTTAAATAATTATATTAACTATAACACTCTTCAATATTTTTATAACACTTTTTTCATTGTTTATAATTTTAAAATTACAATATTATTAGATTTAGATTTATATTTTGGACTGTGTGCCATTATCCTCAGAACGTTTAAATATAAAAAATCTGTAATATAGAAAAATATAGTACAGGTAATCCCCGTATAACACGGTCGTTAAGTTCTTAAAAATGCCGTGTTATGCGAATCTGTGTTATACAGAACAAAGAACTAGTACAAGAAACATGATGAAGTTCCACAAATTAAAACTGTACTATTTTCTTTCTAACATTGAGATAAATATGTTAAAACAATCAATAATTGATCAAAAGTATTACATATTAATATTATGTAATGTTTTTTTATTCATCCCTGTTAAACATCATTAAACGAGGGCGTTTTCGTTCTGGTAAAATATCCGTATCTACAGAGCATTTTTCTGCAGCATCTTGATTTCTATGATCTACTTTTTACAAAAAATTTGTTATTTTCTGTTCGATTTTACCTAATAGATGTTTATGAATTTCGTTGTATGAAGATGTGCAATTGTGTAGTTCTTTTTTAAATTTTGCGCTTCTTTCATTGGAAGGATCGGCATTTAGAAAATAGAACTCCAATTCTTCGGCTTTGTTTAAGCCTTCTTGTATGCTGTTTAGAGTAAAATTTTGAACTTCAACGTTTCCTCCTGTGCTGTCATCCCTGGAGGTAATTTGACTTCTCAGGTACAATTTCCACCAAATTTCCTCAATTCTTAAACCGTCTTAAGGCGAAACCGTTTTGTGAAATGCCTTGTTATATGGGGATTTTCCCCCCTAATCGAACCGTGTTAGAGCGAAATCATGTTGTAAGAATTCTGTGTTATACGGGGATTACCTGTATATAACCGAATTTTTCTATATATGAGCACTTTAATGATGATAGAATTATCATAAAAATAATTACTAATTAATCGTTACAAATTTTTCATCAATAATATTTTTTTTTTGATTTTTAAAGTAATTTTTTTTATAAAAGTCTTGTTATTTAGTATATACAAATTCCAATCTTCTTCTTATCTATGTTTTAAAAACCCACATTTCTCGTCACTTTATCCTCAATACAAAGTCCATGGTGATAAGAAATGTTTGCTTTGTCAGCTGATATGTTTCAAGTTTAATTCGTAAATTTTGTTCTTAGGTATTTTTTATGTTTCAATATATTATGTTGTAAAAACCAATAAAAATTTTTTTCTTTCTATGTTCTTTTTTCTGTTTTCCCGTCAATTTTTTATGGATTACATACTAGTCATTAAATAAGAAAATGATTATAATAAGAGTATATTCTAAACCCTAATATGCTGATATGCCTGATAAGTCACCAACGCGATTACAAGCATCTCAATGCAACTATTTTGCACAAAAAAAGACACATTTAAAAATAAAAAAAATTGTGTGCTTTTTTTCGATCCACTATTATTTATAATAATTTCTTAGTAGTTTTATCTACCTGTCAAAAAGTATTTACAACTGTGATGATTTTTATAGTGGCGAACAGCAGCGTATTTCATCTACTAAACGTTTCACAGTGATATTTTAAGATGTTGATTGCTGATGTGTTGATACGATGTTAATATCAATTCCAATCAATCATTCCGTTTTCTGTCGCGTGATTCTCTCCTACGTTTATTTTTCGGTTCAATCGTTAAATGTTCTCCAATCATCCAAAACAATATATATATATAAACACACACACACACATTACCGCCAATAATAAAATCTCTTTTATAGAAGGAACTAAAATATTATGTGATAATATGGATATTTTATTGGAGTGGAAATATATATATATATATATGACTTTTATTACCAAAATGCGTGTTATAAATGTTTATAACTTTTAAAAAGAAAATGCAGCTGCTTTTTTAGTTTTATACATTGTACTTGATCGTTAAAATACAACAATATAAAAAGTGAAAAGTGACAGATTAATTATTATTTCAAACAGTAGCCGGTTAAGAAGGGTAATGGGACTAATTACACTCCTAGGAATTTTTTACAATGATTAAGATATAAAATATGGAATAAATCATTTTTTATAATTTAAAAAGTCTTGCAAATGCTACTATATTTAAATATTTTCTAATTTATTTTGAATACCTAATATATGTTAAACAAGACTGGATTATATATATACATATATATATATATATATATATATATATATATATATATATATATATATATATATATATATAAAGTGTACAAATTAATTCAGTGCTTTTCTTATAGAAAATAAATGTTGACTGAAAATTGGGAAAAACATTTCAATCACCAAAATATCCCTCCATTACTTTATATAATTTTGCTCCATCTGTCGGATAATTGACGAATACCTTGTCGAAAAAGGATTACGGTTTTGAGTCGAAGTCGTTTTTTAATATAATAATTGTCCAAATTAAATACAATTAATATTCCAAAGATTAAAACATCTTTACAATTTATTTAGTAGTTACTGTAGCAATTTTAATAAAAAGAAATATTTTTATACAGCGAATTCTTTTATAAAAAAATTCCGGCATTTTCTCAATTTTAAATTATTAATTCAAATGTATTTGTCAATAAATATTTTTTTGAAATAATAAATCGAAAAAAAATATATTCCATATACTTCGGTTTAAAAAGCAGTTAAATAATATTTATAAAATCATCAACATAAAATGGTTTCATTATCGTATCATAGCAAGTGTCTTATAATCTAAAAAGGAAATTAAAAAAAGTACGTTCATACAGATGACATTTTTAATTTAAAAGTAAACACGCTCAGAAACTTTTAATCAGCAAATACAACTTTTACCGAAGATCGGATAAAATTATTGAACTGTCAAGTTAATGCTGAGAAAACGCAAACTAATACAATACTAAAAAGAATTTAAACTTGAAGTAAGTAATTAAAAGTTCCAGAAATAACCTGTTTATTAATATTCACTTTATTCAACAATATACATATGCGATTTAAAAAGAGATAAAAGTGCTGTTATATTAGGTTGGTAGGAAAATAATTGCGGTTTTTGTTTTCTGAATTCTGATCTTATTTTTTTTCAATGAAAGTATCATTTCATCGTGACCACGTTAATATCATTTTAAAGTGCATTTTTCGATCTGTATTTTGACAATAACGAATTTCGTTTTATTATTAATTTTACTTCAAACTAGGCTATTGAATTAAAATAGAAATAAGAACATTTTTTTTGTAAGAGTTCAAAACGAGTATTAAAGCAGCAGACACTGCTCGTAAACTAAACGATGCTCTTGGTATGGGTACTGTTAAGGAATATACGATGCAATGGTGGTTCCAAAAGTTTTGTGCCGCGGACGGAAGAGTCTTGAAAATGAAGAAGGTCTTCTTCAGTTCATAACGACCAACTGAAGGCGTTAGTTGAATCAGAATCATGCACACCAATTCGAGAGCGTGCACAAAAGTTAGGCGTTAGTCATCAAACAGTTCTAGACCACTTAAATTGAAAAATGTATATGAATTTGAAAGTCATAAACCTTAATTATTTTTCTACCAATTTAATTACAAGTAAATACTATTTTATTATTTTATAATAAAAATGTTTAATGTATTCTTCAATATTTTAATAGTATATATATATATATATATATATATATATATATATATATATATATATATATTTAAATATAAGCATGAATAAGTATTTATGTATCCGTATGATTCTAATTCCGGAAGCAACTCGTTTGAACTAATTACAAATCGAAGAACATACAGTTTAATTGCCAATTTGCATAGTGCAAGTTCAAAGTAATATTAAAATATCTGTAGTCAGCGTTACAGAAAGGTAACTTCTTACTTTTTGTTAATAACTGTTATTTATTTATTATTCTTTGTAATTGTGCATGAAATATAAAAATCTAGATTTTCATTCGTTTTCATTCCAACCTGGATGTTTTTTTTCATTTTAACTTTATAATTATTTTATTGTTTTAAATTTTAGTCGAGCAATTACTTATTTGCAATATTAACATTGTAATAAGTAAAGTAATGATTTTTTATATTAATTTAATATAGACTGGATAATTTTGAGTTTTGAAAATGTCTTTTTATCAATTTTTATAATCCAGTTGATCGATATAGTCAAATATTGACTGATTTTATCTTTTATGTAAACTTAACAGAAATATTGTAATATATAGGTGATTCAATTTAGGCGTCCCCATGGATATATTAAAATGGGGCGCAGGAGTTACGAAAAGTCATGTTATATATTTTTTTATTATTGTAGTTCAAGTCAATACTAAAATACAGTTTAAATAAAATACTGAATAGGGAATAACATGCTTTTTTTCATATTTTCTTATGGAAGTTGAGTCACCCTAATAACTCATCAAATACAAAGCTTACCGTTCAAACTAACGCATTAGTTAAGCAAAAAAAATATTTGTAGTGGACTGCAAGAAAAAAACTTGTCACTACTTTGAAATACTTGTTTCTAAACTTTTTGATTTTTCTCTTTGATGAGATTTTAACCTAAATGATAAGTTTCACAAATGTCTTCTTTTTTACTCCTCAAATCACAAAAAAAATTCTAATCAAAAATGTTCAATAAATGTATTGATTGATTATTGATCACTTTTGAAAAAAAAATTTTTTTGTAGTTTTGGAGATAAAAGGAGAATCGAGTTCTTAAAATAAATTTAGCAATAGCTCCAGCACTTTAATTGTGAACACATGAGCTTAATAATTTCAGTAAATGTTTGACCATGTTTAAAACAAAGTGCGATATACAGTCGTTTTTCATATTCAGTTTCGATTTATATAACGTTCTTTTCAAATTCGTCTATAAAATAAAAATTACTGAAACAAAGACGAAAAGATATAAATGATTAATATAGTAATTTTTGTCAAAGTAAATTTTCTCTTATGAAATTCCATTCTCAATTTTTATTCCATAATTTATTTTTTTAAATAGAATATAGTTAAAATTAACAGAAAGGGATCTTTATTTTACTAAAATCATATTTTTAAAAAGTAATTTCTAATTTGTCAACATAATTATATAGAAACAAATTATGAATACCGTTTTCATTATTTTACACATTTTTTATACCATAAATTCAAATTTTACGACCAAACTTATTTAGAGTGTTCCACAAAATTGTGTGCCTATACATAATTTTCTGACTCGAATTTCTTAATTATATATATATATATATATATATATATTTTTTTTTTGAAAAAACAATTACTACCTTAAATTGTTAAGTAATCAAACGTTAGTACTACATATTTCTCATACATAAATTATTAACCGTCTACACCTGAGCATTTAGCAGTAACAACCTCCACTAAATGAGCCAAAGCGACTGGAGTGAAAATAGCTGAACTTTATATGCTGCAGTTATTTTGTCGCTGTTTATATGATCTTCGAACGTTGTTTGTTTAATTATCGTTTATTTTCGAATTGGATGTAATCTTAAAGCAAGCAAAATCGAGGTATGCTTATAATACGTCTTATTGCACCTATGATGTTAAACTACACAGACATCAATCTCTGATTTGCACTTTACCAAACACTTGTAAAACGTATGTGTAAACCTTGTACAAATATATATATATATATATATATATATATACATATATATATATATATATATATATATATATATATATATATATATATATATATATGAAGGGATGTGTGTATTCTATGTATGTATATTTATATAAAACACCGATTAAATGTAATGGATGATTGTAATATGTTAATTGTACTTCATTATTTTTAAAACTTTTACACAGGGTTTTGCTTTATTGATGTGGAATACAGATATATATATAAATTTATGTTTATTTTTTTTTGTATTATACAAATATATATATATATATATATATATATATATATATATATATATCTCTTACCGTTAAAATAGGTTAAGGTCTAAGTGAATGTATATTTGAATTGTAATTATATTTAGAACTCTAAATAATTTTTAAGTTATTCGTTTGTAAGACATGCTATAATTTTTACAATAGGACGTAATGTGCTAGTAAAATAAGAGAGTACTTCTTATAATGGTACCAATCATATATATATATATATATATATATATATATATATATATATATATATTTATATTATTTAGATAGGTAATTTTAAAATAATGTTTTTTGACAAATTTCAGTAAGTTATTATTTTTTAGGTTTCCAAGCTTTTCGGTTTTAAATAAATACTAAAAAAAAATATATGTACTGCATACAAAACAAATATTTTACAGTGCATTAAAAAATTAAAATGAAATACTAATGAAAAAGGAGTGTTTATTTATCAAAATATGAATGTTAGGTTGATAATTCGAATATATTGGGCTGGAGCGAATATATTTGGTTTGTAGCATTTTTAAGATGAAATTCAAAGGCAGTGTTTACTTATTTGTACATATATTTATTGTAATACATATATTCGCATATACACAGCCAATTTCGTCCTCCCAGAACGTGGCATCGTTCTGGACGATCTATTGATCCAAGTGGTTTCTGTAGGCTTACACGGGAATGAAATATTTTCCATTACGGGAATTTTGTAGAGACCAGAACAAATAGCTATCTGAAGGTGCAAGCTCAGGTGAATATAGCTGGTGAGGTAAGATGCCCCAGCCAAACTACACCAATTTCTGCCTGGTCTGCAAAGAGATGTAAGGTCTAGCGTTGTCTTGGTGCAAAACCTCTTTCGATTAACCAATTTCGAATGCTTTTAATCGATTTCCGATTTTAATTGATTCAATTGAGCGCAATACTTCTCCAAATTTATCATCAGATTACTTAAGAGAAGCCTCTAATACACAACATTCTTCCAATCTCACCAGATACACAACATCGCCTTCTTCGGATGAAGACCTGCTTTTGAAGTGGCGAACGGTAGCTCATTTCGTTTTCCACAAGACCTTTTTCGCTTCACATTATTGTAGATGCTCCATTTTTCATCGCCCGTGACTAATCATTTCAGAAACGGGTCGTTTTGGTTTCTTTTAAGGAGCGAATCACTGATGGAAATGCGTTCCATTAAATTTCTTTCGCTTAACTAATGTAGCATTCAAACATTGTAGCATTCAAACATCGTAGCGATTCACATATCCAAGTGTCTCCAAATGCCTCAACACTTGCAGTATTTTCGAGTTGTCCCGTGTCGTACGATGTGGATTATTTTCAATAAGTGTCGCAATTTTGTAAATATCAACAACTGCAGGCTTACCAGAACGCTGTCGTCCTCTAGGTCAAATTTTCCATCTCTGAACCGAGCGTACCACTTTCGGACAATACTGCCAGCTACGGCACCTTCTCCATAAACGGCGGATATCTTTTTTGCTGTCTTTGCAGCGCGCTTTTTCCTCTCCGGAAATAAAATAGCATCAAATGACGAAAATACACCTTATATTCCTCCATTTTCAATTTAATATTTAACAAACTTAAAATTTATAAAATTGTACAAAAGCACCAGAGAAAGCAACATTGAAATGTTACCTATCTAAATAACAAATGTGGAGTTATGTCATGTAATCGAGTGCGCGCGAAGCTGCAATTAATGAAAATGTATTTGAAAACGCCACGAAATTTTACAGTAAAAAAATTGTACAGAATGTAAATACAAAGCTTGACCATATGAACGAAAAAAAATATTACATCACGTTTTATCATTCTGTTTACTCATTATTTACAAGTGTATGTAAACACAACAAGAGTTTTGAATTAAGTGAATTTTTTCAACTCCCAACAACCAAATTTATAAATTTAATTTTCTTTTTGAATTTAACAGAAACTTATAATAATTAAATATATCAAAACACACTCGACTAACGTATTTTTTTTAAAAAAAAGATAATTTATGGAAAAGAAATGTTTATCTTCATGAAGCGATGACATGAAAATGGTCTCGTTGCAGTTTCTTTCTAATTTTCAATGCAAAAAATATAAATGATCTAATAGTAACATTATACCATTAATTCTAAATTTAAATCATATCCCAAGTGACTCATTAAACTACTGATGATTCATGTTTATGTAACGTGTTGCACGTAACAAAACAATTACTCAGTTGCATTTAACGATTAATTAACATATTAACTATTCACATTTAAAATTTGTTTAGAAGAACAACGTTATTATTGTTAAAGTACATTTACTTGGACATGACGTTGTACATAAAGGTAATTAATATTATAGTGCAATGTTTATAAACAGCGTAGTTTCAAGTTAAAGCAATAATAATAATAGTGATATCATAATCAAGATAACAACTGGTATCGTCCGCCTTTATATATATATATAATTTTTATAAGGTTCTATATGCTTTTTTATTAATACTGACAGTGCTTTTAATACTAGTCCTTTCTCGCAAACAAATGGAGACCTGAAGTATGAGAACGAGATAATAGTCTGGATCAATCTATGTGTGTACAAAAATTCAGCTGTTCAGAAACTTCTATTGAATAATAAAGTTTTTCTATGATTATTTCGCTGCCGACATGGTTTGCAGATCGGATGAACATCCAGATTTTTTCAATAAAATACTCTTAACTGATGAGGAAACTTTTAATGTACACCGTAACTGCTAACAGGCTACATGCACATTTCAGAATTCAGAAATTATTGGTCTTCATTATATTATTTATAGAATCAACCATAAATGGTAATACTAAGTATACAATTTTATTACTACTTTGATAGTTTTTGTGTTTTTTATTAGAAATAATAGTAGCTATATTTATAGTAAATGAATAGATTTTTTTATTAACACTTGGTATAATTTTCTTGAGAAAATTATATCAAGTGTTGATAAAAAAAACTATATGACTTATTTTACTAAACAACTTGTTTTATTTTTTTCTTTTTAATATAGTGAAAATTTGGAATAAATTATTTTCAAAATTGTCCAATATTTTTAAAAATCTAATATACAATACAACTAGAAGTAAACACATATGAAAGTATGTATTTTTTTCTCAAACTTATTTTAAACAGTAATTGTACTTGTTTTTCTTTACACTTGTGGTTACACATATACTTCCTGTTTATGATGAAATTGAATTTTTCCTCAATTTCTGAACATTTACCCACTTGTACATTGATATATATATATATATATATATATATATATATATATACATATATATATATATATATATACACATATATATATATATACTCATACATATACATACATACAACATATACTAGTGATGATTTTAAAATCCTGTGTAAATATAAACAGTAGTTACGTGTTTCGGTGATTACATGCCTCAAAATCTTGTAAATTGAAACCATCTAAAAACAAACTAATGGGAAATGAGAGATTCAGTTCCATGCTGTCAAGATAATGTACTATCCATTACACCGTGTAGAAAATTCTCATTTTACAAGACGGTTATATGATTGATGTCACAGGACATACATGAAGCTCACGGAGCTTGTAATACAATTATCACAAAAATTTCACACGAAAAATTGATTCTGTTACAAAAATGAAAATCAATTTTCAAGTATTTATTCAAAGTACGTTTCGATAAGCTTGACTCGATTTCTGATCAGTTTTGTGATTTTAAAATTATATGTAAAAATGATTGAATCGAAGGCTAAATTATTTAAGTAATAACTTTTATACAAACGGATGTGTAAATGCATCCATGTGTGTTCAAATATATATATATATATATATATATATATATTCTTTTCTAAAATTCAAATTTGTATTACCAATTAATGATTTAAAGCTCTTGTAATTATAACAATGATTATTTAAATTATTAAAATCAAACATGTTTTTATTTTTTTTATTGTTTTTTCACAATATATTTTATTATTATTTCTACTAATTTTTTTAATAGAAAAAAATAGTATAATATTTTTAAATAAACCTATTTTACATTCATCTACGTTTAAATATTTATAAATAATTTATTTTTTATAAAAAAGATCTTATCAAAACAGATAAAATACACTGTAAATATGTATATGTTTTGCAGGGAGCAAAATCAAATATATAATTAAGAAATGTAAACAATAATAATCATGAAAGTTAGAAAACATACAATGAAGTTACATTCCAATTTTTGAGTAATTTCAGGAAAAATTGTATAATACATCATGTTCATGTTCAACCATTTCGAGAAAGTTCTTTCATTTATTATCTAGTACATACGTGATATAAGATATAAATTTTCAATTTCTATCACATTTTTTTTGTTCATTTAAATGGAACCATGATTTTAAACATGTAATACTTCGATAAATTAACCCTTTGAAGCCGGACGTGGATCTAGGAATCCATTAATGTTTTCCAAAGAAACTATGGTCTCAGAGTGATATCTTTTTGATGATATATATATATATATATATATATATATATATATATATATATATATATATATATATAAAGGTCACTAATTTCTCTCTAATGAGACTAAATTTATAACTTTCTTTTATAATTATAATATATAATTAAGAGATTGGTGTTTCCCCGAATATTATCAATGATTTTCCACGGTATATCAGGTAGATGTAAAATTTCTAATGGCTAATCTAAATTAACCTATTTTTTCTTGTAACCGACATTTTTTTTATTCTGTTTACGATAAAATAATGTCCAATTAATCGAAAAATGTGTCAAAAATTTTTAGCACCCTTTGTCGCTCCCCGGTTCCAAACTGTTCAAGTATTGTACATCAGTGTCAATGAAAATAGTATATACACACACAACCAGAGAATAAAAATGTATTATTAAATGTAAGAAAATAAAAAAAATATCCCTAAAAAAAACTTAATTGTAAGTTAAGTATTATTTAAATGGTAGCTTTCAATGGGAGCTAATCTGGCATTCAGAGGGCGGTATAAAAATCTTAGACGTTAGCTGTATAGTACAGTTTAACACCATGACTACCCAGCCAATTTTTCAAATGTTCACTAAGAGGTCAACATAATTTTGTTTATAATTTGGTTTTTTTTTTCAACATAAAATTATATACATAACACATCATTTTTGATAGCCATTACCTGATGGGTGCAAGGACGTGGGTATCATATTTAATACCCATAGCACCCAGGGAAGTATCACTGGCTATCAAAAATAATAGCCCTAATTAATGTGTTAAAAGTAAATTAATACTACAGTAATTTTTGTCAAGAAATTTTAATTTTAATAAATTTAAAAATACGTATAATTAATTTAACCAAATGATATAAATGGCAGACTTCATTAAATCTGTTTCTTTAAAAAATTAGTATCTAACGAAAAAGTATTTTTTTTAAAAAAAAACAGTAACTTATTTTTCAAATAGAATTTTAATAGTATTTTTAGAAGATATAATTCTTCATTTAAATATAAAATATTTACTTTCATGTATATACATATATATATATATATATATATATATATATATATATATATATATATAATATGTGTGTGTAAAAGTTTAACAATACTTTTTAATTAACACAGTAATTCATTCTAATTAAATATTTTCTTTGTATGAACGAGATTCGCCGAACTAACTTGAACATTCAGTAAAAATTGTTAAAATACTGCTTTTTAAATTAAAAAAATTAACAGGCAATATTTTACTTTAAAAATAACTATACGCATAAACAACGTGTATTTCTCGGTTTTCGCAAGAATTATAGTCTAATTTATGTTAGCAATTTTTTACTTTTTTTTGCTTATTTATAGAACTCAAAATTTTTAGTATTTCGTTTAATTTATGCACATGTCTTGGAAAATAACGTGTGTTTTTTATGACATGATTAATATAAAACGAACAATGTACTGTAAACAAATGTGTTTTTCTTCTTACCAGAAACGCGGTGTAACTATATGACATTTTTTTATCTTTATTGCTTATTTTTTAACATGCAACATATTGAATTTTAAAGAGTGTGTATTAATGAAATTTAATGTTTATATATTGCATTTTAATGACATGTTGATACTGATTTATTTTATTAGTAGATGATGTATTATTGTAGATTTGTTTAGTTCCAATTATATAGATTTATTAATAAGTTATTGCATTTTAACGGATAATCATTTTAAGTTTTTAAATCTTTCCATGAGATTTTATTGATGTTTCATTAGAAAAAACATATTAAATTCATGTTATACACACATCTGAAAATTGTATATGTAGCTTAAGAAAATTTTTAAATTGACTGAAATATATATATATATATATATATATATATATATATATATATATATATGTATATATATATATATATATATATATATATATATATATATATATATATATATATATGTATATATATATATATATATATGTATATATATATGTATGTATGTATGTGTGTGTAAATAACTTAATTAAAACTTTTAAGTCAAATACGAAATTAATTATTCACTCTAAGGCTTTACAAAGTAATCGTAGCTCGAACTTGTGCAAAATATAGGTACGATTTGTACAGAACTTGTAGTAAACTTATTTTATTGAACAAAACTTTCACTTCAATACGATGTCTACTACAATTCGTATATTTTATAGGTGAAAATATGGATAATAAAAAGTGACACAAGATTTTCAAGTTACATGTGTATTTGGCGAGAATTGTGTTTACTGAAAAGTTTTTGTGCTCCTGGAAGTTTTATGTTAATACTTTTTTGTACGTACATACGTACGTATATATGTTTATTATTTGATATCAAATTTTAAAGAAATGTTTGAAAATGTGTGATAAATTTTTAAATTTCAAAGACTAACACGTTGACTGCCACGCAACTTTTATGTTTTCCCCTGCGTGCCACAATGGAATTTTTATTTTTAAAGCATATAAAGTATTAAGTAATATGATTAAATAAGATCTTATCCCTATCAATAGTGCGTTTATCTCGTTGGTGGTCATGGGTGGCCACCATGGCCATACAGTGCAATCGGTTATTCTTGTTAAACTGTTTTTCGTAAACGACAGCGCAAGAACAAAAAAAAAACGAATGTTTGCGATGTTCACGTATTATACACACCTCGATAAATATAGTAACCGTAACAAACTACATTTCATTCGTTTTGGCAAAGGTATCTGCATCAGTCAATAAGTCGTTTTGAACAGAAACAAGTTAGCAAAGATTTCCTATTATAACAACATTCTGCGGAACCTGTAAATGTATGTAAAAAGAATTATACTGGTGAGAAACCAAAAGTTGTTGTCGACTACAATACAGGAAAATGTGCTGTAGAATTCTTCGATCAAATGATTGCATACAGCACATCGCTCAAAAAACTAGTAAGTGGTACATAAAGTTAGCTACGGATTTGTTACTGAACACTTCAGTCACAAATGCACTATTGCTGTACAAACAAACGATAAATAAAAAAAATTAA
>CM068316.1:43060898-43068398 GCA_034766995.1 Acanthacorydalis orientalis
TATATTAATTGATCTATAAATTCTAATACTCTAGAATCCATTTCCTAGTTTATTTAGATCTTGCCTGCTTTCTGAATCAAAACTGTTCTTTTTAAGTTTCTATCAGGCATTATTTTCTTCTTTTCTTACTATTACCTTTTCATTTCTCTAATAAATGTTAGTAAGTTAAATACCCTTCACACGTCAGACAATACTTATACTTTTTTTATATTTGACGTACATTTTAAAGACTAATTAAATAATATCTGTACATCTTCTTTCTTTTTTATTTAAAGTTTATAGTTACTTTTGTCTTCAGTATGTTACGAATTTATATATATATATATATATTCAAATGTTTTTTTCCTATTTATACAATTTTTGGAATTTATTCTAGAATTTTTTAGTTCACAAGTTCTTTGAACTGTTTTCATTATAAATGCGATATTTATGAATTTTTGTAATTTATTTCATTAGTTTAAGAAAATAAAAGTGCAACTCTTGTAAATATTCTATAGAAAATATCTTATGTACAAGTGTTTTAGATGTGGCATGTTCATTTAATCATAATTGAATTCTGAATTACTTTAGTGTTTTGAAAATTATATTTTATATTAAACTAATGTGTTTAACAGATTATCGAAGGGATCAAAAAAAAAAAAAAAAACTATAAAACACGATATTATAGAACGATGACACGTGTCCTTATAATCGTTTCTTTTCATGTCTTTTCTCTCATCGTCATAACAGTTTTGTAGACGCGTCAGCATTCGTTAAAAACACTTCATACATAGATCAAAAACAAACTTCAGCGTTCAACAGAATCTGTGGAGAAATCTTTCGCGCGCTGATGGGGTTTAACCCCACGTCTGTCGGAGACATGATAAATGAGTGTGGCAGCGGCGTCTCTCTCGCTGCTAGCCCATGAGAAATTGATGACGTCACCGACAGCAGATACAAAATCGGTGAGCAAAGAGTTAGAGACGGGTCGGTACGAGTGGTGGTCGAAGATAAAAAAGAGCATTTTTATCGCACGTTGTTTATCATATGGCTTCGTACTGAATAATGTAGATGACGATGTGATGTATTTGCTGGAGATCTGAGAAACCTAAATTCGTCAGTAAAGATGAGTTGGAAATTCTATTTGGCGGCGTCGTGATGTGGTACGATTCATCAATATGATAAATGTGACGATAATATTATACGGTCGCACAACTCTATGAGATATTTATGCTGTAGAAGTGGTATGTAATGCGAATAACGTAACTAAAATTTACAAATATTCAAAAATATCAACGTCGGAATGTTTACTGTTACTCCAGAATCGATTTGAATTACATTTACTTGCGACATAAATGTTTGTATATGTGTCTGTAAGCTACTAATAGAATCGTAAAGATTCAAAATAAAATAGGAAAATAATTCAACTAACATCACAAATGCCCCAGTTGTTGACACAATATTTATGTAAACGTATGCTAGTAATATACAATTGAATGTAAAAAAATAAATGGATCAAAATAATCTTTCAATTTATTATAATAAATAGGAAAAAAAAACAAAATTATTTTTTTTATTATTTCTTATAAGATTTTTGTCAATATTTCTATAACTGAATGAAGATAAAACGAATATTCTTATTTATCTTGATCCTTTACTAATTTAATCATAATAATAAAATTTCTAATTAATGTACGATATAAAATGTGTGTGTTCATGTATATATTCTTTGGTGCATTGATTTTTCTTAAAAATGTCATTCTTTGATGTATTAATTTTTGTAAAAAAAAGTAAAAATATTATTTTTTTAAAAAATTATAAAAAGAATAGAATGAATCTATAGTAACAAAATCTAAACAAGAACCAGAGACTTTACAACCTTTTTAAGCATTGTTATCATATTAAATCTGTAAAACACGCTTGAGAAAAAATTAGTAAATGGCTTGTAAATTACTTAAGTAAGATCTATTAATGATCAATGAAATAATTACAAGATTTTTACAAAACGTGATTGAAACAATTCAAAGCTTCAATTTCGTCAGCATTTGAAAACAACATCGATTAAAAAAACATGTCATTTATTAATTAAACTGTCAATCTATTTAAGATAAATTTTAAAAAATCTAACAGTGAGCTGATTTCGTATCCAGAGTGATTTTCGCATATAAAGAATGTAAGACAACACGTATACGAAAATCGTGAAAATAATGCGAGTTTCAGAGTTCCGGCCATTTTTCCGTTCTTCAGCTTTTAAATCTAAATAAATTTTCCTTTCAATGCGATGCCAATGAAAGAGAATAATTTCTAAAACTTTCACCATCTTGTCGAAATCTTCTTTTACAAGCAGACGCACACCGCACCAGATGCGCACTCTCGAGTAAGGCTTATATTAAAATTTTCAATTATTTTCGAGCCCTTGCACCTAGCAGCTCACACAGTACATTTTATTAATGAAGTGAAATTTAATTTAAGTAATGTCATGATCTTGACGTCTTGTTTTATAATGTACCATGCTTCATATTTCAATATTTTCATTCGGCTGTGTGTGTTATATAAATATTGTATGTAATTTACCACTGTAAAAAACGTTTTTTTTCTTAATTTACGATTTGTTAAATTGAACATGATTTTCTATATAACATTTACTTGTTTGAGTTCACTTTAACTTAATTTTTCGCTTGTTCTGAAGAGATGCCATATCATCCAAAAATGATAAAAAAAGCCACACTTTTGCTCACCACTCCACTACAAATCATTAATATTTAATTAAAACTTTGCCATAAACTAATTAAAAAGCCATTCTGGTTTAATTTTTAATTCGCAGTTTATTTTTTTTTGCATGCAATAACTGTCCAAAAATTGTTCATATTTTCCAAATTACCAGTGAGGTACAAATATTTCTTTAATAAAACAGTTGTTGATTTAAATGTATGTCTTTTTTGTTTTTCCATGAATTCTTGCAGAGGATCTGTACTAAATTTTAAATTAAGCATTATATCAAATTGTCATATTTTAAACAGTCATATACGGATTTTTATTTTTGTTATTTCTGATATTTCCTATAATCTTATCTTGTGTTTCTGAAAATTCTGTCCTATTACTAATTTTTAACTTTGCTTTCTTATTGAGTAAAGTATATTTTTATTTAAACTAATATTCACTTTCAATCTAAAAATTTGCCAAAAAACCTAAATGATTTAAGATACAATAACTGTTGAGTTATTAATAACTTTCACAGTGATTTTGTTACTGTCATATGTAGATTGGCAGACATTAAAAAACCAGTGCTGAAGAAAACCATCATTTAATTACTAGGGAACTTTGAATAGTTCACGGTTTAACTGTGAAAGAATACAACTTGTGCTTTTAAATTACTTTTATTTTACAATATGGCCACCTGAACGTTAATGCATTTCATTTCATTCAGCGACGATCCAGTGCTTTTTACTGTCCCTGAAATCCTTTCCTTAGATGTGTTCAAAGTAGCGATCCACTGTTACTATCAGTTCATCTGAAGAAAATCGCCGACCACCACCAAGAAAATTTGAAGTTTTGAAAATAGATAGAAATCTGAGCGGGCTAAATCTATGCAATAAGCTGGATGGGTCGGCAATTCAACGAGTTTTGCCATGGATACAACACTTGTATGGAAACGTGAATTGTCCTGATGGAAAATGATTTTTTCTTTTATAAACCTGGTCTTTTCTCACGAATTGTTCGATCGGATCAATCCGAAAGTTTAACATAATATTCTCCTGTTATCTTTTGATCCATTGGAAGGTAGTCAATTAGCGGAATCTCTTTAGAATCACAAAAAATTGAAGCCATAACTTTTACAACGATTAAAGTTGATTTTACTTCTTTTTTTTGGTGGTAGCGAATCACCATGTTTCCATTATTTTGATTGTTGTTTTGGCTCTGGAATGTAATAATGAATCCAAGTCTCAACTATAGTCACAAATCTCCAGATAAAGTCGATCGAATCCCTCTTAAATCGATCCAAACACTATTGGGGTATTTGTACTCGAATGCGTTTATGATCAGTTGTCAGCAAACGTGGCACTCATCATTCCGATAGCTTTTTCATACCTAAATCTTCAGTTAAGATGTGATACAAGCGTTCATCTCAGACACCCACAACCTTGTCAATTTCCGACACCTTCAATCGCTGATCCTGTAAGACAATATTGTGCACTTAGTGGATAATTTCTTCTGTCGTTGCAGTTTTCGGACATCCACGACACGAGTTATCTTCTAAGCTTGCACGGCCACATTTAAATTCAGCAGTCGACTTATTTACGGTTGTGTACGAAGGTGAACTATCACCCAGGACATTTTTCATGTTATTAAAGATTTCTGTTGGTCTTAAGCCTTTTTTGATAAAAAAATTTATCACCGCGCCATGTTCAACTTTATCCATTTTAACAACGGCACAAAAAGAACTTTATTTAAATGGATATTTGCAACAAAATACTTGACACATTAATTATAAATTTTGAGGTTATGTATAAGACATATCGCTTTGTAATGCGCTACAAATATTTAAAATATTACCACCACTTATATGTTAGGCCGCGAACTTTTCAAATCACTCTCGTATAATGATCCACCATTTCTCTTTTTTATAAATTTCCAGTTTTTATGTCTAATAATGAGCATTTTCATAATTATATATATATATATATATATATATATATATATATATATATATTATAGATCTTTTTTAAGTCGTTAACGGATTTTCATTTCGTTGAAGTACTGAAAAGTTAATTTTCGTTAATTAACCGATCACATAACTCGAGACATTTTATAAAAGTAATCCGAATACACAAACTTAATTGAACGAACATCTTCGTTGTCGAGAATGTTTCATCTTAGAATTTCTTTCTCAAGCATATCAGATATCGATTCTATGTAAATCAATTTTCTAAAGCCTATTGAATAGCAATCATGCGGATCGTTTTTTTTTTACTCCCACATTTCTGCTTTTTTTCAGATATAACAAGTTTGAGCAAACAGAAAAAAAATTACATTATCGAAATTTATTTCGTTACATTAACATTTTTCGAATGTTTTATGAGCAATGCTATAAAATAAGTAACGAATGTAGTCAATGGTACTTTTTAAGTAGTTTTTGTCTACATTGAAAATCAATTTATATATATAATATATATTACACTTAAATACTATAATTCAATAAATTAATAACATTTCTTTTTCCATAAAAGTCAATCCTTTTAAACTGTAATTTGTTACTTTGAAATAACATTACTACGATTGTGGCTTTTAAATGATACTTATTTAATGTTACTTCTTTAATACAAATATATATATATATATATATACTCACTCATTTCAAATATATTTAATTATTACTTAAAACAAAAGTATATCTATTTTATATACCAATTAAATCATTTTTTAAACATGTTACCTTATAATAAATATAAAATAATTTATATTTAAAAAACAGTAACTGTCTTCAATTTTATAATAAATACTGAATATAAAATATAACATAATGTGTTTTTATTTTAATATTTTCTGTACGAATCAGTTTAAATCAAATGGCATTTTGTGCTACCAACCAATAACTAATGTATCCTCATCCCGGCGTGTGGTATCTTGTCAAAAAAAGCGTTTAATGAACTCTCAATCTTAACAACGTTATGAAACAGTTAAATAAAAAAATATTACATATGTTTATTAACGTTTCTTAACTATAATTAACATTCTTTTCGCATTTGATTTCAAAATAATTTATTTATAAACGTTATATTCATGAATAAAATGTGTTGTTTTGTCGTATTTTGTTGAAATAAACTTCCAGATGGTTAGCAAGAAGTTTTTGTTATACAATTAAATATAAAAAATATCCGAATGCATAATGCTTAGTCTAAGATAGTGTTTTAAATATATTTTTTTGCAAACTACACATTATTTATAGGAATGAAAGAAGCTGTATATTAGTTAATGAAATGATATTTGCCAACTGCTACGCTATTTTTCATTTCAAAAACGAGATCCATTTTTTTTTAAAAAAAATAGGAGAATCTTTAATGTACACTATTTATATGTAAACTAAGTAATTTAAAAAAATTATAGTCTAAATTTTATTAAAATAATGTACAAATAATAAGCTAATTATAAATCTTTCCTCCAAAGTATAGCTCATAATGACTAAGTGTATGATTTTGAGAGTACAGCTTGTCTGATCTTATGTATATTTTTATAGAATATTATCAAAAATATTAATGTCAACTTTCAAGTCAATATATAAGTATTCATTGATGAGAATCGTGTACACCAGTGGTGTCAAACACTCGACCCGCAAGACTCGAGAATGCCGCCCAAAACTTGAAGTTGATTTTATTAAAATAATAAAATGGAATTTAAAAAACTATAAAACATATTTTTAAAACATTGAAAATTATAGAAGTATATTATAAAAAACACTGTTTTATGATCAATTCCGATTTAATTAATTTTCATACTTGCAAAAATTATTAAGAATTATATAAAGGTTGTGATTTTAGCAATATGCTTCAAATATTCAAGAATTATTATTTGAATTTGAAAACCGATTTGAAGGATTCAAAGCATGTGAAAATGATTTTTTACTATTTAGTACTCTGTTTGCTTTTAACATCGAATAAGCAAAAAGTAACATCCAAATGGAATTAATTGAAATTCAGTGCAACACGATGCTAAAAGAATAGTATAATGAAGTTTGTATTCCAGATTTTTAAGTGTACTTATCGGAACATTTTACTGAAATGCATATTTCTGCAGCAAGAATCTTTTATCAATTTTTGATAGTACATACCTATGTGAACAATTATTTTCCATTTTAAAGACTAAGAAGAGTTCACACAGGTCAAGATTGACAAATAAACATTTAATATTATATTTATATATAGTAAAAATATTATTATCACAAAAAAAAGAATATTGATAAAATATCCGTTCGAAAATAAAATGTCTGCCAAATGATGCCAAGTTTCTAATAAAAAAAATATTTTTTTTTAATTTCTCTAATTTGAAATTTTATTATAACATTTGATAATACTCTCAATACCTGAAATTAATGTATTTTTTTCAATTTTTATAAATCCATTAAAGAAAAAATAAATATAAAATTTAAATGAGCTATTTGTGAAATTAAATAAAATACCTTTTTTCGCTCGCTGAATTTTTTTCAGTGATTTTTTGTCTACAACTCGCAGACTCTCTTAAACTGAATTTGGTGACCCATGTTCATATGTGAGTTTGATACCACTGATGTACGCTGTACAAAAAAAAAACATTTTTTTAAAAAAAAATACAGAAAAGAAAAGAAATGTTTAGTGTTGGATAAATCTAAATGTATACACAAATTCTTTTTTTAACTTCTAATTACGCCTATTTATTTTTCTAAGAACATACAATTTTCTAATTTCTACTATTAAAAAAATCAATTTTAATCAATGATTTTAAATGACTGTTACATCTAAAACATCGCCTCTTCCGTCAGATATTTAT
>CM068316.1:43073398-43163398 GCA_034766995.1 Acanthacorydalis orientalis
CAACATAATTTAAAAGGTATGTTAAATGCTTAGGATGGAAAAAAACGTGGAGGAATGTCGGAAATGTTGATGTAGTGTTGGTATGTCGATATGCCTCCATTTTGATATTAACTGGTTTTATAATTGTTATCGATATTTAAATATGAAAAATGGCAGAAATTTAAATAGGCTTTTGGGTAGTATTTTATTTTGCAAATCAATATCTAAAAAATGTCAGATATAAGTGATTTTTTAACTTTTACAAATAAAATCAGTAATCAGTAAAAAAGAAATATTATTTATAGGATCGATTCTCAATCTTTTGAATGTGAGGGACCTCTATATTAATCTGAAAAATTCCGCGGACCCTTTTAGAGAGGATTGTGTCTCTCTGTTTGTACAGTCCGTTGTATTTCCTCAAGGCCGTACATAATGTAAAACATTTGTTTGCAAAAATTAATTTCTCGCGGAATCTCAGATGTTACTCATGGACCCCTGCTGATCCTCAGATAACAGATTGGGAACCACTGATTTATAGTTTCCAGGAGAAGTAAACACGAAGATTAAAAAAATACGCTTTTGGGAAATCATGTCTAAAATTGATATTTTAACAATTAAAATGGCTTTTTAAATATTAATAACAATCGAGATGAAAATCATTTTGTATAGTAGATAGTGTTTCATCCGTCACGTTGTTTGTTTTGTTGTTAAATTATAGATTTTTTTCCTATTGAAATGATAATAGTGAATTTTTTTAACCATGCAGAAGTAAACACATTCAAGACAGTCTTAACACAAAATCAGAGCTGTGCCATTACTTTTTTCATATAAAATATGAATTTGTTTTAATCAATGGGGATTTTTTTTAAATTTATCCAAGTCAAATTGTTAATATTTCGTATGTTGTTGTTATTTCGGGTTTTAGGGCACCTCAACACCTAAGGTCATTAGCGCCCAAATATTTCTTGTTATCAAATTACATTAAGTAAACACACGAACACATCTGGTAATATTTTAGTAAAATATGTTTAGTTACCGAAGTTAGAAGCATTTATTTCTGAAAATCTTAACTGTGCCAAGTTTTTTCGGTCAGTGTATATATATATATATTATACATATATATATATATATATATATATATATATATATATATATATATATATATATATATATATATATATATATATATATATATATACACACACACACTCATATTATCATTTCATTATAATGTTTAAAGTGCTTCTGTACGATTGCAACCTGATGCGGTTTTGTTATCAGTTGTGTTCCAATTTGAGTATGTTGATAATTAAATTGAATATTACTCGTATGGTATTTACGTTATAATTATTTGAATTAATATGAAAAATCCCAGATATGTAACATTATAATACACCATTATTAATTTCACAATCTAATCACGTCTTCATTTTCCTTACCATTAAAACTGATTTAATGTATCAAATAATTGCATAACTGTAAAGTGTACAGTATGTAGAAAAAAGACTACAACTGATAAATTTTATGTATTGAATAATTACTTGAACTTTACAAGAAAATTTGCAAAATATCAAGAGTTTAATTTGTAATTAATAACGATATTGACATATTTTTTATCATTGAAATAATTTTCAACTACTGTAAATTAGTGCAAAAGATGATGTTGAATTGAAAAGGATTAATAATTCCAGGTATATTGTCCAAGTAGTATTCATCGTAATAAGTCACTTGAGAATATGTCTTCCATGACTAGTCTGTACCATTGGGTTATCTTCAAGGGTCTTTTTAAATTATGCACGTATTTGAACGAGTTTATCAACAAATTACCTGAGCAAAACTTAAAAGATCAAACTCGTTGTGTCATGTATAGTCGTGCGGTGGTATTTTGGCACCTGGAGCAGATATTCTTAAAAAAGCCTTTATTCTATACTAAGGTGACTTATTATGTAAATTAAAAAAAAACTAATAATTCATTTTATATATCTATTTAATGGCTTCTGTATTTTTAACACAGACAGGAAACAGTTGCAGTAATACACTATAAAATAATTATATTTGTACAGAATAATTAATAGATAAAATAATTGTATATATCATTTGAAATTTACACGTTTAACTTTTATTTCCGCAAAATTTTGAATCAAATTGTTACAATTTAATGTTTCACATATATCCCATTCAATGGACATCATAGCCAAACCGGCTAATCTTTCTTGTCCTATTGCTGACTTTAAATATTTTTTATAATTTTTAATTTGAAGAAAATGCGTTCTCCAGAAGCAACTGATACAGATAAAGTTATCATTATTAGCAGGCAAATAAAGAAATCGGGAGATATTGTAGTCACATTGTTTGTCCACAAATAGTTAAATATTTCTAGTGGTTCCGTTTGAGAGGACAACAATGCAGCTAAATTTATAATTTTTTCACAAAATTCAAGACCATCAATATCTCTTTATTATCATTATCAGCCAATAATAAATATAAACCCATACAATGTTTTTGTATTTCTGATCTATTTTCATGTTTCAGTTTATGAATGTTGTACAATATTTTAAATTCATCAACATTTAATTTCATTTGTTCAAATATTTCACTAATTGAATTAATCGCAATGTCGGGAATGAAATAAAAAAATAACTATAATTGTGTTGTGTGTCTATAAATGGGTTGGTCATGAGATTTGTAATCAAAACGGTTTTTTTTTACAAATTCGAATTGTGGAATCGTCCCAACGAGTGCTCGAATATAAATACATTCAGATTGAATGAAAATAAGTATATTAATGAGAAATTAATTATATTTCGGTGTATAAAAATATCAAATACATTTATTTACAACAATGTTAAATATACTTATATAGTAACTTAATGTTATTAACATATAATATACATCTGAAGATGAAACCTGTGATTGTAAATTAGGTACAGGGCGCTTTCTAGCAGTGGTGGCATCACTTTATATTATTTAAGCTTTATTATTCGTTATAAATAAAGAAAGACCATGCAAATAATAAAACAATTGCGAAATATGTAACAGGTGTCTTTATACCCGAGGCACCTGGACCGATCGCTCCATGCCACAGCACGGCCCTCGTCATATAAATTCTCAAATGATTCACTAGGACTAAGAACACCAGTACCATACATCATTGAGATCACAAGTATAAACAGGCATTTATAACCTGAGTATTTAGAATACGGTGCAATTAGTTGCGTCAATCATGATTAAACATTGACGACAAGTATTTTCTCATAAAATGTTGACTAATTCATTATTTAGTTCACACTGTTAAAGGAATATTGCTACATCAATACATAATTTATTACATAAATTTTATTTTTTTGCGGTATTTTGTTTCAAAAGTGAAATCTAAGAAACACGATTGAACTATTAACATATTTTAAAATATTTTTATTATGTAATCAAGTTTATAAATAAAGGATTTAATAAATGATTTCGAAATGAAGATACTGTGCTTCATAGTATAAAAAAGGATGGGTCCATCTCTAGAAAAACATTACAGTTTCATAAAATAGGCAAATTAAAAATCATGTATCTGTTAATGTCTTGAAAATATGTTAATCAAAAATAATAATCTCTATAAACTATCATAGCGCATTTATTTAAAAATTCATATTAAGACTCAAAGTCAGTGTAGTTGATACAGAAACTAATTTTTACTTAAAATACAAGTACTTAATCAATTTGTGATTTATTCTAAATTTAATTTATCTGAAACTTAAATCCATTTTAAACTAAATCATATATCATACATACATACATATATATATATATATATATATATATATATATATATATATTACATACCATAATCTCTTTTTGCAAAGTACTGAAAATATTTTCAAATTTAAAATGCAATGGTTGGACTTTGTAATAAAATTATTTGTATAACTGAAATATTTCAAATTTAAATCCTGATTTCGTTATGAATATTATTAACTTTATTTCATAATTTAAAATATTATAGCAGTACTGTTAGTATCCATAAAAGTATACTACTCATAAATTTAAACATTTTACATGGTTTTAAAACATATTTGTATTCTTTGCAATATTTAAATTCAGGAAATTGTTCGCGGTTGAAAACGGTTGAAAATTACTGCTGTAAAGTATTTTTCAGATTATTGCAAAGCAGTACCTTGACATACGTTGTTTCACAATACTTTTGTTACCATTATATATATATATATATATATATATATATATATATATATATATATATATATATATATACATATATATGTATATATTATTTGCTGTAACTGTACTTTTCAATGGTCGCTAAATTCGGATTTACGGTCACACAAAATACAAAGATTCCCGTAGAGGCGACTGTAAACATATAGAATGCTGGAAAACTTTTTCGAAAGCCATTCTTTTCTTCGTTCTTTACAATAAGACACAAACATATGTGTATAGTAACATGTAGTGTTAACAAAAACCGACACTTTTTAAAAAATGAAGCTCACATATTTTTGAATAATTGAAACTTTATTCGTATATATCTATAAATCATACGGATTTTTCAGTCCAATAAAATCATATATTTAAAAAAAAATGATTAAAACCAATATATAAAATGTTTTTGTATTTTTGAATTTCATTTTAGTTATTAAAACACCTAAAACATTATACATTTCATTGATTATTTTGTATCTTAGAGTTAGTTGCCGAACATTTTTTAAAATTGTCTCTTTGTTAACAACTTTATGAAAAAAAACGAACATTTTCCCTATTTCTAATTATTCTATTATGTTCGAAAAAGACTTATTGACATTTGGAAATACTTTCTTTTTATTTTTTGTCCTATAACAATGTGAGAATCAGTAGCTCACCCGGGATTTAATCTTGAGGGGAGCCGAGTTGAACGGATAAAAAAATTAATCTGAATTCAATAAAATTTATTGGCTGATTATAAAAATTTATTTAAAGAATAAAATTCAGTTTTCTTTCTACAAAAATCTTGTATTACTTTAGTCGTGGTTACATTAATTTCTCTGTGTATGTAAAGCAAAGCTTATCCGTTCAATCGTGACTGTGTTATGGTAGATCTTAAATAGGTGTTTAAAAGGTGTAAGGTAGAAAATGACTTGACGCATGTTGTTACCGGAAGCGTTGAAAATATTTTTAATAGGCTGTAGATGTTGTTTATATACATACATATATATATATATATCATTTTGTCACACTTCGAAATTGCATTAATGGCATTTTTGCTTGGAGTTGTTGCAAACGGTTTTTCAAATTTTTTATACCACAACTTGAATTGATTTTTATTTTGTTTTCTAGTTTTTTCCCTTTTCCTTTGGGAAGTCCCAGCGCTCCTTTGTCTTCCGTGGGTATGCCATTGGCGAGAATGATAGCATTTTTATCGAAATGTGTATAATCAGCAATAAAAAAAATATCAATAATAAATTATTGAATATTTAAATGTAAGTTTTTTGTGAAAACGAGTTTACAATTGTGAAAAAAGTAGATTAAAATAGAAAAGAGTGAGTACATCTATTATAAGTTGTAGAGTTCTATTATAATGAGAATCTAAATCTTTTTAGACGATATTTCATCGATATCAATTGTTTCGCTCATCAATCCTTCGTTTTAAGACAAGTTGAAATCTTAAGAACACGAAGTAACAATATAATCTCTATAAATTTATCTTCACAATTCCTAATTAATTATCTGTGTATTGTGTATAGAATTTTATGTGTACTTTTCGTTGACATACATATTAGTTCACTGTTATCGATCATTACAGATTTGCAAGGATGTAATTAATTTCAATTCCGGTAGCGCTTTTTTTTTACTAGGTCTTCATCTGGTATACACAGCTATAAACACTATCCGTACGCATTGAATTGTATCACAAACAAAGTTAAGCTTACATTGTGGAATCCCGATGGCATGTCGGACGCCGGCCGCGTAATTAATTAATGTGGTGTATCTCATGTGACCGTTCCGAAAACTTCTCTTGTCTATTTTACGCCGATGCTAGAAAACAGTGGTGTATCTCTTCCTCCACGCCATTCTCAGATATCTCTCGTCTATCTTGTGTATAACGGCAACCGTCCGTTAGAATCTGCGACCGTGATAAATTGATCACGTCGTGTACGAATCGTATATCCAATTGCGATCAAACATTGTTGTTCACTCCGGTTTTCCTGAAATTTACAGCCTTTAGCTTTTATCTTTTTTCGTATACAGAATATATCATGTTTTTTTTTCAAAAAAAAAAAAAAAACTCCGTGAATACAATATCAGTAACAGTTAGCATTAACAATCCCCACGACATAACGTAACGTTTATTTGAAATTATTTTTCTTTCAAATTGCGTTCTGCTACGATGCATACATGCTTCTTTATCCACAGATTAAGAAGTTTCTTCTATTATTTTTTAATAAAAGAGCTTTTTTTATGTCTACTTATATTTTTATTTTCTTTCATAGAATTATTTCATTTTACATTCTATATATATATATATATGAGTAAATTTGGCTTATAGACATTGACCAAATCGCAATAAATGAAATCGTTATAACCAAATGTTGTTATATCCGAGTTTTAAAATGTTTCTTCTCGTTTTTAAATTTTAAAATGTTTTCAGATGTAAATTCAAATTATTAGCCACTCTCATCAATATTACCAGCATTGTATTCACTGACCAGAGTCAATCGTCGAAATCGCTTTATTTGACAGGGAACACTTCTGCATAGATTTTTCCTAAGACGGATATTATTACATGGAATCAGTGAATTCAACTCTTGGAGAAGTGAACTTTTCATTCAAATAGTTTCGTATAATTCGTTCTCAATGTCTGCATTGTTCCTGTTATTAATACACTTTTACTTTTTTGTTGTTCAAACCATTAAAAAAATTCTATTTTCTAGTGCCAATAAAAAATCATGATCACATACGATAAATCAAAGAATGTTGGTTGTTAGATCTTAAAATAGTTTTAATACTTGCGTGAACAATTCGTGAAACAATAATTGGCACAAATTCTGTTTCATAATTTTTAGACAATAAGTAAAGTGAGTGTACGGAATTTGTATAGTCAAGTCTCTTTTTATGCGGTAGACATTTTCTACAGAAAACCGAATATAAAAAAATTGACAAAAAACATAACACATTGAAAAAGTAAGGATACATTCCATAATTTTCTAAAACCGCATAAAACCAAAGCAGTGAGTTAAAATACACACAAAATCACATAAAAAATTTATGAAAATTCGGGAAAATAAGAATGTCTAAAATTGATATAAAACTTAAAATAAGTTTGTTTTAAAACTTTATTAGTTAATTTTATTGAAAAGTAACAATTCTTTTCACATTTTTTCGTCAGTATTATCGTCACTATCTGACAATGTTCGGCACTATTTGCGAACTGGTGCGAAATCACATTCATCACTAGAAGTAATAGTCAGTGCGTCAGATTTGCACGGTAAAGATAATGGTTCTTCACAAACAGAATAGGCGTCAACTTGACTTTCGTTCTGTCTTGACTTTTTGCCTCTGACAATGCAATCAGTGATTAAATATTGCGATGATGATTTTACTAATTTTTTATCCAGTTCGCGATAGACAGACATACAGTTCTTCAGCTCACGTTGAAATTTGGTTAGTTCTGAATTTGTGTCATTAACAATAAAAGGATTTTCCAATTTATTGTGAAGTTGAAAACCTTCTCGAATTATATTATATATAATTCGAAATTTTAATTTATATATTTTTATTTTAATTTTAATAACGAATTTTAATTCATTAATATTATATATTGCAGTGAGAGGGATAGATTTTTTTTCCGCTTCACTATCGTTGTCTGTATCCTTCGATGATATCTTAATTTATACCAATAATATCATCGTCACTTAAGACATTATCCACAAGTAATCCGTCGCCATCATTCAGACTAAAGGTATCAAAACCTTCACCAATTTCATGTGCTAAAGTAATGATTTCAGCTGACAATGTCGTTGTTTGAATGGTTGATCCAGGCCAAGCTGCTTTCCAGCAGACATTTAAAGTTTATGATCTTATTTCAGCGATAGTAGATACAACATGACTTAAGCAGTCCAAAGTAGAAAACTATAAATTAAAAATATAAATTTTAAAAAATGTAATAATTTAAATTTAAGTTTTTTAAAACAACATGCAACTCATATATGTAATTACAACGGATAAATCCCAAATTTGCATGAAATATGCACCGCATAACTTCAAAACCGCATTAAAAAGGTACGCATAAAAACAGACTCTACTGTACTATGATTCGTAAAATTGTACATTAGTTCTTATAAGAAAAATTATATTTTTTAATTCTTACTTGCTATATATTTTAATTTAGTTGTAATAACCGAATTTTCGTCTCACCAGTAACCTGAATATATGTGCGTTATAAACGCATTAGTCGCTATATCCGAATTAGTAGGTAACTGAAAGGATTTTCAGTGAAATGAAAAATCAAATTGGACATCTAAGTCGTTACAACCAAAGTCGCTATAAATCAATTTTAATCTATTTTAATTTCAAACTAGAAGTCTGATGGCGGATGAGATCTTCTTAAATATTAAAATTTTGAGAAATATGGTAGTAGAGTATTGTTATTATTTTTTAATTTTTCATAAATTAAATTAAAAAAAAACGTCCTCTTATGTTTAAATTTTAAAGATCTGAGATTTGATCGAATGTCTCGATCTGTATGATAACTAATAATGTACCTCACTCAAAAACTATTCATGTATTTTACCATAAATTAAAAAAAAATAAATCAATTTTTAAACTTTTTTCAATTTCGGTGCAGTGATAAATTTTCTGACTTTAATAATAGTATTATTATTAAATATTTAAAAATTAATTATGTACATGGACTTTATTTTAAAATCATTTTCTTCATCTTGTTTCTAAACAGTTCTTTGTTAGTTAATTTCGAACATAATATTTTACACTGACATATTAAAAATGGTTTCATTAAACTTTTCAAAACAAGATGACGTTCAGAATGTACGATCTCATGTTTTTCGTCAAATCTAATATATTTTGCTTATACTTGAACAAAGTGCTACTTTTAAACATATTAAAAACTTGGTCAAGTACAATCCACAAAACTCTTTAAATAGTTGTTATAGTGTATTGTGCAAAACTCATCTCAAGTAATATCATTTCTGTTTTTATTGTATATTTTATATTAAAAAAACTTGATGCTTATAAATAATCGATATTTTGTTTTTTTTTTTTTAAATAAAAATGTGAATATGTTATCAAGCTTAGGTTCGAATTCATGATACACTGAACAATTTTATAAAACAATTACAAACCTACCCGTTCATTCACTCGGATAGTAACAGTGGATAAAAACAATTTCATATTTTGATCCTTTTATCTTTTTCTGAAACAATTTTTCACATTGTTAATACATTTTACAACGATGTCATATTTTAAAATTATTATACTTTAGAGATTTTCTTCAATGAAAGGTGATATATCCAACAAGCTTTAACACGAACTCATTACACAATACACAATCACGTTACACATTAGTCAACTGCTTATTGTGTTACACATTCAGATACTTTTCAGCTATAATTCACCTGTAATTTAAGTGATAATAAATAATTCTAACTTACGTAGTTCTTTTTAATAAATTTTAGTTTGATATCGTTTTTATGTTTAATGTCTTTTTATTTAATTTTATGGAAAATATATTTGATAACATTTTATTCGTTCTTTTTTTAATAAAAACCGTTGTGATCGTTATAAAAGAAATAATAAAAAATATTCTTTAATATGCAATTAAAAAGAAAAAGATAAAATATGTTAAATGGATTGTGTTCTTATATATATATATATATATATATATATATATATATATATATATATATATATATATATATATATGATTTTTAATCATTTTAGAACTCTTTATATTTTTTTCATTGAATAAAACTCTTATGATTTTTTTAAAAGTGTATTTTTTATAGTTTTAATTACCATATATATATATATATATAAAAGATTTTTAATCATTTGAGAACGCTTTACATTTTCTTAATTGAATAAACTCTTATGATTTTTTAAAAAGTGTATTTTTTATAGTTTTAATTGCCATATATATATATATATATATATATATATATATATATATATATATATATATGATAATTAAAAGTATAAAAAATATACTTCTTAAAAAAAATCATAAGTTTTATTCAATGAAGAAAATATAAAGAGTTCCCAAATGATTAAAAATCATAGTTAGATATTCACATCCGACCGCTCCTTATATTAATTAAGTCATCCGAGTAAGTTATTTCAGAAAACTATAACACAAATTTGTTAAATGTGTAAATTTACCGTGATGAAATTCCTCGGCAAGTACGTAAAGTAATTAACATACTGCAACCTATTACTCGGTTTACACCGTTATGTAAGCTGTAATGCTTCTGTTATAAACTTAATTACCTTCACAAAATATTTCGTTCTTTTTAAAAACCAGCATATTTAATTTGTGTCCAGATTATTTCTTGCACTCATATATTTTGTTAATCAAATAAGTGATAATTGTATTTTATTACAAGCATCTCATATATTCTTTTAATAATATTTCTTGTAAATTTATAGTTTCAGAAATGCATATTCTATATATAATTGTAAGTATTATTAAGTATAATGTATGCTTTTAATAATATTAACTCGAACGTCAAAGAGATAACAAAATATTAATTAAAAACAAAATGTAGAAAAATAAACATGAGTGCGTTTGTTACTAGATTTGATACTAATAGTGTCATCTATTAACGACGACGGTTTCCATTAAATAAATTAAATATACCTTTTATACAAACGACTGTTTGAAATTATATTTTACATTTTAATTATGTATTTCACTGGTATATTTTTTCTTATAGGATTTTATATCATTTATATGTTCTTTTTTTAAAATGCAGAATAATAAATGTGAAAATAAGATAACTATAAATTACATTTCATTATAATATTGTTATATATATATATATATATATATATATATATATATATATATATATATATATATATATATATAACAGTGGTTTAAGTTATACTTTTCATATTGAGATATTTAAACTTTTGCGTTTGTGTGTACTAAAAACTACTTTTCCATTATGTAATAAAATATTTTCCAAAGTACTTATTGTTATAGTGTCTTTTATGTTATTATGAATCTTGACGAGTACCATGAAAAAATATCTGTTTTTTGATATTTCATATGACAGATTATTTTTAAAATTATTCAAATATCTTAAAAATGACTTAAAACAAAAAATATTTCAGTTTTTTACAAAAAAGGAAGTTATAAACAACAGTATTCACTACCATTTTGTAATTTTGATCATGTTAAATTAATTTGGAAGAATACTAGATATTATCTTGTTCTTGAATAACGATAGTTTCTTCTTGTGATGTTTCGAGAATACGAAAATATTCATGGAAAAATGGCGGTATGTACGGTAACAGATCCATTATATCTTTATGGTTTTCATTTGTAAGTGGTCGGGTACTCGCATAAAGTGGAAATAATTGATTTTTTTTCGTATATTTTCAATCTTCCCTTTTTGGGTGAAAGATCTAAAATATGAAATTATGCACTATCATCTACAGACATTTAATAAAGCATCTGATAAGGGGCAACTTTTAGAAATCTGATCCATTGTATTTCAACCAATAAACAGATTATCCCGTAATTTTTTTTCGTTCTCTTTGTAATTGATTTCTCTAGAGATCTTGTTTTCCAGTAGCAATATATTGTTTGTTTGAGAGTTAAGCAAAGAAGTTTTCTTAACATAAGGGTTATTTACCTTGAAAGTAAATATAATTTTATACAAAAATCAAATAGGTACATGCATTTTTCCAGAAAAACGAAGTATACCGAAAAGTAAGTGACAATTCACTATCACTGTAAACAAAACAGAATTATGTTTACCGAACGACTTTACAAAGTCATTAAACGGTACATGTTTTATTTTTTTTCATTGGTTATTAAAATATAAATAATTGTAATATAAAATAAATCATAAAATCATTTTTTTGAATTTTTTGACTTAGTCCACGGTCATAATTACCGGCACATATATATATATATATATATATATACACATTACATACATATATATATATATATATATATGTGTGTGTGTGTGTATGTAAAAAAATTATATATTAATGAAAATCACGAATTTCTTTAATAAATCCTAAGAGAAAATTCAAGTACTTTTTCTTAACTCTATAAATATAATGCATCGTCTTAAATATTCCATTGTTTACATAAAACTGTTTATTTTTCTAATAAGTGTTTTAAAAATCTTCATTTAATTTATGTTAATCCATTTTCTTAACAGTTTAAAATCGTATATTAAACGAATTACACATGCAACGTCACAAGGTTTCAATTGAATTGATGTCGATATATTTTTTTTATGTAACTAGTGTAACTAGTAATTATAGTAATGTTAAACATTTTTCAAATAAGTATCTATTGAAATTTCATCTGCATTTCGTTCTGTAAAATGAAAAGTATTTGAATTCTGTTTTACTCCACTACATATTCTTTTAATGCATTTTTTTTGCAAAGATTATTCGTATACTCAATTTAATTCCTCTTAAACCTATATTTATCTTTAATGTCAATTAATTACATTATTTTCGACACACAGTGCACCAATTTATGTTTTTATATACAATATTTTTATAACTACAATTGTTTAAAATATAATTAAATGATAATTATAATACATTACAAGTATTTCGAACACTATCGACAAATCTGCATAAATGGACAGTACATATGGTTGATTGACATTGAAAGAAAACCCAATTTTTGATATGATCGGCGACCTGTACGATAAAATGCCTGAACAGTGTACAATGTGGTTAATAATATGAACATTAATAATGGTATTTTTTAATAAATTTAATAAAAAAATATTTTTTTATTGAACGTTTATTTATAAAAAACGTGTACTTAGTCAGTTTGAACTAGTTAAGTAAATAATTCATCATTTTAAGTACGTTCTTTAGAATGTTTTTATTAACTTTTAATTTATGATAACAGTGTGTATCTATTTTAATTTACAAATGAAAATGTACTGTACATATGTATATATATATATACATACGCACCATGGGGCTTCGCCCCCTGCTCGCTATGCTCACCCTATTATCAATTATAAACCTCTATAATAATTTTAATAAAACAATAAACATATTTTGTAAAATTTATTTATGTCTATATAAGCACTATCGCAGATAGATTGCAACGTTGCTGTTTTACATATAAGGTAAATATATTTGGGTACCATGGAATCTCGACATCAAAAATAAGTAAGCCGACGTCAACTACATTTTTTGTGAATAATTTTGATATATATATATATATATATATATATATATATATATATATAATATGCATCTAAATAGTTTTGCATATTTTTCATAAATCATTTATTGTCTGTTTAATCAGCAATAAATCACATGAAACTGTTTTGTGATATATGTGTAAAAACATAACTGTTTATTTCAAAAAGGTATAGAATGATGATTTTTTGTCCAAATTATTTAAATTCTTATTTTTTTTGATATATTATAAAGTAAAATATAGTAATATATAGTAAAGTAAAATATTAAATGTTAATTAGAGCGTTATATATCAAATTCTTGTAACATACTTAATAAAACCGTTATTATTTTTTTATAGAAAAAATATTTTTATAGACAAACTGTTGATTTAATATTCCACATTAACGAAAAATAAATGAAATGGTAATATCCATATTTTACTTGTATTACTCTAAATGTGTATCAACAATAATTCAAACTTTGTTAAGACTACAACGATTTTTTTTTTGTAAATATAATAACTTTTCCGCTTTAACATCAAATGTTCAAGCGTTAAGTGAAAGTTGTCTGCGGTTTTTAATTGAAACTTTTTTTTTTTTTAAAAAGAAACTTTCCTTTAAATCTTACAAGATCATATATTTTGTTTACTGAGTTTCGAGTTGTGTAAGTGGATTTACGACTTTGTTTTAATTAACTGGAAATTGTTTCCGTGCGGCTTCTGAATAATCAAATTATTTCAGAACATTTTTCGTAAACAAAAGTAGTAGTTTGTATACTAGAAACTTCTTCACTGGTGGAAAAGCCAGTGAACGATAGCAAAACTGTTCATGCAAGAATGAATTCATACTTGCGATAAATGTATAGGCTCTAGATATAAGAGACAGTATACACACACACGCACTATATATATATATATATATATATATCTTTTTTCATCCACTGATAAAAAAATAAGATTTTTTTATTTTCTTTGCTTGCATTCACTTTAAACAATCATTTTTTTATGATAAACTTGAAAACTCTGATCCAATATTTTGACAACGACTCATTTCTTAAACGATGGAAAAGACATAATAAAATACTTTTTAGTCTGCACTGCTTGCTAAAACCGCAAGGCAGTTTTATAAAACATTTAAATCAACTTGGACATTCTTCAAAAAACACTTTCACATATAAATAAATTGTTTTTTAGAAAATTATAGATCCAATTTTTAGAAATGACTTGATCTAACGTCATTAAACTTTACCAGTTCTGATCAGAGCTGAACTCTCCTGACCTCCATTATTCACACATAAATATTTATGAACTTTTATATAAAAATTGTATCTTTTAAGAATTGTATTTGAATAAATTTTCAACTACAAAATTTAAATGCCCTCGTGAATTCCTCAAATAGTCGATTTTATATTTTTTAATAAAATCATAATTTTGGATTTTATCTTATTTTATCTTGGATAATATTTAACAAAGTTCATTTAAAAAGCGTGTCTCTCATATATTTCATTTTCCCTTAATGATTTGTGACTAATTCTCATTAAAAGGGTTAAATATGTTCTTCAAAAAAGCTTCAGTAGAAGTAAATGTCTTTATTGTCATCAAATTTTCAGAAATATTTGTTATAACTTAAATACGATTAATTTCAACATCTATACAAATAATTATATGTGTATAGAGAAAAATTAGTAACAGTATAAGGCAGTTCATATAATTGGATAAAGATTCTAAAAGTTACACATGAACTACTAACTTTTGAATAAATTACCACAAAAATTTTTCTATAAAAATATCGAAAAAGTCAGAAAGAAGAATAGTTGCAAAATTTAGGTTAAGTAGATAGGGGTGGGACTTTGAAAGAGATAAGTGTGAAAACAAAGTAGCAAACTATGTAATGGCTACACAAATAATATTCATATACTACAAGATTGTAAAGGGCTGGAACTATTAAGAGAAAATCTATTTCCCAATATCCATCAGACTAGCATCAATTAATTTATGGATAAAATTCATATACTAAAAGATTGTAAAAGGCTGGAACTATTAAGAGAAAGCTTATTTTCCAATATCTATAAAACTAGCATCAATGAATTCATGGAATCAGTGCCTGTGGTCAATTTAGTAAAATTTTGAAAGCAATGCTTCAAAAGGCTGGAAATTAAAATAGTTTAAAATATAGTTTATACTTTATTTTATAATTAAAATATAGTAGAATGTAAGATATGACTTAATATACAGATATAGTAAAGTATAATAAATGAATTATAATTAAAATATAGTAGAACGGCCAAGTTTTGTCTATCACGTTTAAATTTTGCTACTAACCTGTAAAAGCAGTGTGAAATATGGCACATATACGAGATTAACAAAGTATGTATATCTCAATAAAGAATATAATATAATTAAAATAGTCAATGAATTATATTTAATCATTCTTATTATTGATTATTTCTATAGTGATCTTGTCATCCTCCGCGCGCTAAAATATAGAAAAGTCTCAAATTTCTTAATTAGAAACTTTGATGACGTTAGTTGAGAGTGAAAATTCATTTATAAAAATAAATTTAGACACAATATCAAAACACTATTATGATTCTAAGACACGATATATTTGAGGCATGGTTCATCATGAATTTGAAAATAATGAATGTTCAGTCCAGCAAATGTTTTGCAAAAAAGTTTTCATATAATAAATTTGCTGGAAGATGAATCCAGCGCACTCTGTCAACGTAACTGCACATAATTATAAGACAGTAGTTAATCATTTTAATCACGTAATTATTTTAATAGTCATATAAACGCCTTTATTAATTCGAAAACTCGGTTCGTTTCACTTGTAATATTTTAATAGTTTTTTTTATACCTTTTTGCCTATTAATTTTTTTTTAAATTGTCTAGGCTATTATAATTCTCTTTAAATGAATATTATTTCGTACCTTAAAAAGTTTAAAAAAATGTACTTAGTGAAATGAATAAAAACGATTGTTGACTTTTGCATCCTGAAAATTCTTTTTTACACACTTGTATCGTTATTGAAGAAGAAGATACGTTGAAACAAAATTACTGATGTTACACAATTTGGTTATCTAACTTTATATAAAATTATCTTTTCTGCTTAAGAAAATGAGGGTTGTATATGCATATAACCGCAAGAGTTCAAGTAAAATTACATCGGGTTAGAGAAGTGAAAATGTTTAAGTTGTTTTAAAAAAATACAACTCCATCTTCACAGATTGGATCAAAGAAATTTTTTTCTAACTCTCTAGCCTACACTCTTCCACCCCTTTACACTTTCTGTGGTTTCCACACGTTCCGCAACAGTTTTTTTTCTCAGCTATCGAAGCGTCATAAAACCCCAATAACCAATCAACCGACAGTTTTTCCGGGCATTTTGATTTTGGAGATATTGACAATTTTGATAGCTTAATTTTTGAAAATTTTAAAAAGAAAAAAATGGATGTAGGCCCTTCTTACAGAGTTTTAAAAGCTCTATCCGCAAATATTTTAGTTTTTATCGTATAATAGTTTTCAAGATATTCACCTTTTAATGCTGACACAGTGTGAAAATCGATGTTCAGATTTGCAAGATCATAACTTATAATCTAATTAACGGATTTTAACAAATGAAACATTTGTAAGTTCCGAAGTTCTTTAACTGTTAAGCACTTTTGATCCGATGTGAATCAGTTGAAGAAGAATTGCAGCGTGCTGAACGCGAACCTGCGTTACAGTATTTAATAAAGCTCCCACTGCTAACATGACACCCCACTGAATGAAAATGTGGGCTCTTCTTACAGATTTTTAAAAGCTCTATCCGCAGATATTTTAGTTTTTATCGTATGATAAGAATTTTCGAGATATTCACCTTTTAAAAACATTTTTAGGTTCTGAAATCCTTTAGCTGTTAAACATTTTTGATTCGATGTGAATCGGTTGAAGGATTGCGGCGTACTGAGCGCGAGCCTCTTGGTAACGCTAACATAACACCCCACTAATGAAACAATAGACGTAAATCTACGTCAAAAGAAACGAATAAAACTGAAAGAAATTGGATAAGATAATACTTAAAATGTAAATAGAGATTGAAACTGAACCCTTCTAATATTTGTTCGAAATGTGAAAAATTAATAATGGCAGATGCCCATGCATCATCTATGAGAAATTTCTTTGAATGAGACAATTCATAAAAATGTTATTTACAGACTGTTCTTTAAAATATCGGATGTTAAAACTTTTAGATCACTTTTGAAGTTTTGTGAATTTTGAATAACATCAATTATGTCTTTATGTATTATAATTTTCAGGTAGCTTCTGTGATTTATATTTTGTATCTTTATTATATATATATATATATATATATATATATATATATATAATTAAAATTTTATTGGAATAAAATAAAAAAATGATATTTCACTATGAAAAAAGTTTCCCAATATAATCTATTATCAGACTATGAATCGGACTGAAATTATATTTTACAAACATTTATTACTCTACACGTACGACTCTCAGCATCTAAACATAAACTTTTATCTGAGTTCCAAAGTTTGTTTCGAATAACTGCCAAAAAAATACTTTACAAACTACTGTTTTCCATTTTGCTCGAATCAGAACAAGAATCATAAGAAATGTTCGCACTGAATTGTTCTAAAAGTATCGAATTTCCATACATTATAAAATCGCTCCGTCAGTATATATTATACACTAATAATATATACGTACACATAACGCCATTTTATCCCCATCTGGCTAGTGTATACGTACACATATATTACACATAAACAATATATCTCTGCCAAGTTTAGTATAAATAACCACTATGGTGTTTCCTCCATGCGTCCGTATGATAAACCATTCTTCATTCGATTACATTCGAAATACAAAGCTGCATTTGACTGCGTTACGTAGCACCATGAACCGGAACTAAAAAGTTTCATTGGTTGTATTAAGTTTTTGGAAGGATTCCAAATAATCGCACAAAATTATATCTTAAGTTCGCGTATCGTTTAAGATATATATATTTATTTTGTACAGGGTATTGAAAAACATTCACTTTAATCAGAAAAAAAACAGAACTAACGAATATTTAAATGAAATAATACCTGATTGAAAATTAATATTTTCACATCTTTGTATCAATTGTTGAATTATAGTCTTCGAGATTTTATCGTTGAGTCACAGATATTGTTTTACCACGATTAGTTACGGATTTTGTTCAATCATAGCTTGATATTCACATCAAATGAGTGTCAATCTACTTGAAGAAAGCAAAAGTCCTGAAATTGATCATAGAGAAATACAGTAACATATAATGACACTGATGTAAAAGTAAATAGTCAAAGATAAAATACTTATCTATAAAGAGTTTACTGTAAACTATTTGAAAATGACTCGAGAACCAAACTAGTGATAGCAGATAAAGACTCGTAGGATAAACAAGAATCAAACCGACCAGGACATATCCAAGATAACTTTATAATAGTATTCTGATTGTACACTTATTCGTTTTGTCTTCTGTTTAAAGAAAAGTCGTTTAGATTTTTTTTCTTTTTTTTTAAAAAAAAAAAAAACGAAAATTCGATATTTTGTACACAGATAGTAGTGGCATTTTTATAAATTCTGTATATAATTCATAAATTACAATATTGGAGTATTGTTGTATTAATAGATTTTGTTTTTTTACCGTACTTTCATTTCTTTTAAACTTTTATTTTGTACTTCTTGCTTGTTAGGTCTTATTTATTCTTTATTATTACAATTAATTACAATAGTTTTGTTATCTTCAGTTTCGGTTGTATTTACTTCCCGTATAATAATTTTATATTAAATACTGAATAAAATACAATAAAAACTGAATTTCAATCATATCAAATCAAATCAAAAGAATTTTATTAATCATAAATTAGTATACAAGGCCTTGTGTGACCGGTTTGTTTGTACAATTTGTGCGGTGCCCTTATCGTTGCCAGTTGTTATCCGCGATTAAAAATTGTGTGCTGTGTGAGATGTTGTGGAAATTTTTTAATTGTCTGGATGTTTTGTCCGGGAAAATTTTTTTCAAAAACTGGGGAAAATAAATTTGAATTTATGAATATATATATATATATATATATATATATATATATATATATATATATACACACACACACATACATACATACACATACATATATATGTGTGTGTGTGTAAATAAATATAGAAATTATCTACAAGAGTGCAACCTTGACGGTGGAGCTGTAGGAAGAAACAAAAAAGATAAAAATCAGAAAAGGTGTAAGACAGGAAAATGTAATTTCGCCGAAATTATTTACTGCAGCCTTAGAAGAAATATTCAAATCGCTCGGCTGGTATGACAAAGGAATCGAAATAAAAGGCGAAAAATTGTCACCTCCGGTTTCCTGATGATATCATTATCTTTGCAAGTACTTCGGACGAGCTACAAAAGAGGATAGAAGAAAGGATGATGCCAGTCAAAAAATGGCCTAAAAATGAACCACGCAAAAAAGTGTTGTTCAATGCTTTTGTCTGCCCGAAGAAAATTGAAATAAAAGGAACAGAAATAGAAGAAGTTACGAAGTATGTCTATCTAGGTGAGATTATCATCAAAGATTGACCATTCATTGAAGAAGTAAACAGGAGAATAACAATGGGATGGAGCGCATGTGGACGAAACGCCTCGATATTTAAATCAACAATCTCACTCTGTTTGAAGAAAACGGTATTTGATCAATTTTTACTACCAGCTCTTACCTACAGCAGCGAAACATGGGTGCTTAACGCCAAAATCCAAACAATACAGAGAAGTATGAAAAGATGTATACTAGGAATAATAAAAAGAGATAGGAAAAGAATAGAATGGATACGAAAACAGGAATCACAGATGTATTAAGAAGAGTAAAAAGTCTGAAATATAAATGGGTGGGTCATGATGTAAGAGAAGAAAAGACAACCGATAGACAACAGAAGTTATTAACTGGGATCCTAGGAATATAAAAAGATCAAGAAAGAGATGAATGAACCGGTGGGATAAGAAAAATAAAAATTTCATTAAAAATCGGTGGAAAAGAGAGTCATTTAATTGTATAAACTGGAAAATCATGAAAGAGACGTTTATCCAGTAGTGGATTGACAAAAATTGATGATAATGATGAAATGTAGAAATTATCAATAATGAAGATTAGAATAATATAAATTTTAAACTATTTTTTACCAATAACAATAAAAAACTTTCAGATTCAAATATGCAACTCCGTTTACCAGTCATATTTATTTTAAATTGTTTAATGTGTATTTCCTTTAAACTATCCTTACATTCATTGATAGATTTCGATACATAAATGAAAAAAAAATCATTCGAACGAATCTATAGAATTTATATTAAGTTCAAAACCTTTTCTACTAATCCAACAATATAATATATATATGAAAGCTGTTCTTTGGCAAAGCTCCAGTGTTACCGGCCACTAATATGTTATTAAAAGGTCAGTTTATCTTTCAATGCACTCTTTTACGATAATTAAATTTACTTGTCTATTTTCTTTCATAATTCATGTAACAAAATCTTCATTTGTAATATGAAATATGATTTGAAAATGTTCGTTATGTGTTCATTTCAAAACATTATCATATATTGTCAAATTTATTTAAATGATACACCATATATTGAGTAAAAAAAATAGCCAAACGTAACAAAATTTGAAGAGTATGGTGACCGCAGTAATTTTTTTTATTCTTCATTTGATATTTCGATTTTGATAACATGCTTTTGCTGTTTATTGACCTGATTCAAGAAGTTTGTAATATACTATTTCTTGATACCATAACCTTTTTTTAAGTGTAGTTGTAATTTAAGAAACAGCTTTAATGTCTGTTTTTTATAACTATTCTTTCCAGATGTTTTCTATATATAAAATCTTCTTTTGATTTCGCATTAGGAAATATTATAAAAACTTATTGTTTGATTTAACGTCCGTATACTTGTAAGACATTCAAATGCATCTGAAAATCTATCCGCTTACAAGAATACATCATTAGATACCAATCTGTTTATTTTATTTCTTAACTTTTTGTCATATTTAAATACATGCGCCATTTATTCTTTTTACATATTTCAGTTTTCTTATCTCTTGGAAACATCATTAGTTCTAAAATTTATTATACAACACATATTTGAGATGATATGAGTATAATATGTTGAATTCTTTAATATAACCATTTTCAAATTTAAATATTTTTACAATATACATATATCATTAAATTAACTACACTTAGAAAATAGTTCTTACAAAAAAGCCTAATGTTATAATTAGTGGACTTGTGAAATTTTAAAACTGGACTTTTTTTATATTTCTTCATTCGTTTGTATCTCATTTAACGATTCTAAACTTTGCTAATAAACGTTTTTAACTTATACTACATTGAATCCCGTTTTTATATCACTAATTCGTGCCAAATGGTTTTCATGACTCTCTGTTTGCAACATCGAAAAGAATTTTGTGTATATTTTTTTAGTATCCTTCAAACTAGTTTCAGTATTGATTATTGCTGACAATCGCAAATCTTCAATCCTTTTATTCATCTTTTTAGCAAAATTTACTTCATTGTTATATTCTTGTATAGAGACAATTGTAGTAAATCTTTATGCACTGTTTTCATTTGTGGATTACCTCAGTTAGTTTGTTTCTGTCATTTATTAATGTTACAAACTCTCTTCACTGTATCTGTGGATCCTTATATTGTGATCTTCTCTCTCATAATTATATATATATATATATATATATATATATATATATATATATATATATATATATATATATACTATTTTATGAAGACCACAGGCGTCTAACAGTCGGAACGACTAAGTGCTCCAACACTACAACATTGCACTCTCTTCTTAATTGTGGCCTGCATCATGTATTAAATATTTGAAGTAATTAAACGTCAGCAAGACAAATGCAGGGCTTATCAGCATCTGTTCAAACGTTTTGTTTTATCTGACTTGAAATAACTGTTTATTTTCCGATGAGCAACCGAAATACAATTTAACTTTATAGTCATCTCTATTTCTTTGATATTACTAGTTGTTCGTACAATCGATACATTTTATAAAGTCTCTCTATGCGTTTTTTTTTTGATCTCAGAAATAAATAGAAACTGTAATTTTGTTTATATAAACACACACTCACATACTATAATATCGATTATTGAATTTGAATTTAGAATTCTAATTGCTGCTGAATTTTCTCAATATTTACGAGTTCATACATTACTGTTATTTAAATTTTAGGTAAAAAGAGATTAATAAATTAAATTTTTAATACATACTTTGAAGTCGCGAATAAAAAAATACACTGCAAATTAAATGTATTTATATATATATATATATATATATATATATATATATATATATATATATATATATACACGTTGTATATATGGATATTTATAATAAAATTCTTTGTATGAATTACATGCCAGATGATGTTAAAATAATTGTTTCATGTATCGAAAAGAATGATAAACCTACAGAGGATTAATAATTTGTACTATAATATTTTATGCAATAATCAAAATATAAAACTGAATCTTCATTTTTTGTAATAATTTAAAATTATTCAAATAACTTTTCATATAAATTCATTTCGTCTTTATCTTTTAGATGTAATTATGAAAAACATTTTTAAGTTTTTTTTTCTTTCAAAGAAATTCAGTTTTATAATTTTTTCTTTACTGTTATTTTAAATCTAACTTGTATAATATTTTATGAATCTTTTTATTTCTCTACAAGCGATTTTATTAATAAATAAATTGTAGTTCAAGATGAAATATTTTTTTTATTTTAATCGTATCCCTATATATTAAAAGTATTCATCAATATTTCTTTATTTACTTATAAAAATTGTATATTAATATTATATCATTAACTTATACACTGAAATAACAGATTTAATAATTATTAAGTCTATAAAGTATAAATAGGATGCATATTTTATTATAATGTAAAAGGAGTTAATAATTTTTATCTTTATGAAACAGGAAAATAGTAATAACATTTCAAATTTAAACAGTGCTATTTTAATTGTAAAATAATATTATCATTTTATTACTATTCGTTTCATCAATTACTTTGATATCGAGTGTAATAAATTTAATTAATAAACATAATCTAAATAGTTGAATATAAATGAGAAATTGTTTCACTTTACAAAGAATGTATATTCATCTGATGTCTCCGTTGAAACGAAAAGTAAAGATATTTATGTTCTTTACTTAGAAAGACAAAAAACAACATAATAGAAAAATATAATTCAGTTAAAACTTGCATAGTAGATTTTTCTAACTTTGGATTTTTGTTGTTTTTGTCATCATTGTACATATAACTTTCACCGAAGATACACTGTTTTGTTAGAAAAAAATTCATGTATCTCAAAATGGACATTTTTTCGCATTATAAGGCACATGAATAAGACTATGAATGCACAAATAAACATGTTATATATATATATATATATAGATTTATATATATATATATATATATATATATATATATATATATATATATATACATACACATTCAATAAATATTTGTATTTAGTATTCACATTTATTTTAATATTTTTCGAAATAATATGTTATTATATCAGTTTTAAAATATTGAAGTTACTTAATTATGTTCATAATTTGTAATGCTTTGAACTTTTTTTATTAAAATTGTGTTACAAGAAATTCTCAATCCGCAAATTTTATCATATAATAACATAATTGTATTATTTTTATAATTAAATAAATGGAGTTACTGTTCAAATATATTTTATTTAAATATAATATTTTATATCATCTCAATATAAATTGGATTTTTTTAGTAGCTTATATATATATATATATATATATATATATATATATATATATATATATATATATATATATATATATATATATATATATATATATATAAAGTATAAAGTACATTTAATAAAATGTTTTACAAAATTCAAAAAGGCAGAGCAGTTGAAAAGATTTTTAAGTATCCAAACATTAATTATGTTTAAAGTTAGTTGCAAAAATGATCTATTTTTTTTATTACTTTTCCTCTAATGTGATGTTTATTTCAAGTAACCGTCACTTACAAAAACATACATGTGTTAATTTCTTTGTTGTGTTTTACAATTATTTTTAATGGGCATTATGTCAGATAATTCGCAGAACTTGTATGTAACTATATTATGTTTGGAATTTGTGTCTATTTACGTTACTCGTTATTTCAGACATATAATTAATTCATGCTCTTAATTATTTACTTTTCAAAATATCCACGCATATATATATATATATATATATATATATATTATAAACATGTATATTCATAGAGTATATTGTTTTATATTCATATCCAATAAATATAGAGTTTAAACAAACAGACAAAAATGAACGATAATAGAACGTATGTCCATTTTTGATAAATCAATTAATTATATTTGTTTTTCATCATAAATTTATGTAGCTAACAGTTGGATAAAATATTACTATCAGTCAAAACAAAAACATGGATACAATTCAAATAAATCTAAATGTTTCTATGAAAAAATCATATCAATTTCCTCGTTACATGTTGGTATTACGTAACAAATATTAATTAAAATGTAAATTCGAATAAAATCTGCTATGCTTTATTTTTGTACTTGATTGTTATTAGAATTCTGCAAACAGGTATGGGTGGTAATATTGTAATATATAAAAAGTGTTTTTATTAAAACATGATAACGATGAAATAAAAATTACAAATTTATATACATACACACTTTTTTGTAAAAAAAGTGATAATTTATAAACATGATTGCTTCAAACGTTTTTCAATAATAATTGCTTAAATATTTTTATAAATTGCATTATACAGTTGATTTCTTCTTCTTAGACGTCAATTAATTTACAAAGCATTTATGTTGCATAAAAAATGAATAATTGTTATTTTTTACTATAAACTATTTGAAAGAAGTTTATATATGGTAATCAAATTAGTAATGTATTCCTAGAATTAAATCTTGTTACTTAATACAGTTATAAGCTTGTATTGTTTTTATATCCTTTTGCTCATAAAATAAAAAAGGAGTGCTATTATTGTAATGTAATAAACGTTTTGAAATTAATAAAAGAATAAATAAAAACTGTAATTATTTCAAAACTGTATATAGAGAGCTCAGACATAACTGTTGAACTTATTTTTTTACAATTGTATTAATTTAGCTTATAAAGAATTATATTTTCGTTTTTATTCAATCAATTGCTTGTAGTTAATTTTATCAATTAAAATGTCAGTGTCAAATGTTTGATTTGAATTTATTGATTGTTAAAAAAGACATCTGTTTTATTCAAGACGTCAATAAAACAATTAGTCGTTATTTACAAGATTAATTGAATATTAAACTAACATTTTTCAAGACGAAATAATATTTTTTTTATTCTTTTTTTGTCTGTTTTTTGAATATAATTTTTTTAACGAAATATTCTACAAGCAATCAGTGAAAAAATTACAAGTTTTGTACATATTTTTATACTTGCTGAATTTAAAAGTTGAAAACTGATTTAAGTATTGATTCAAGTACTACAAAAACTAGATCATTCAGATTATCAGTGATATTTTATATTATACGTGAAATAAAATTGAATGAATTTTTGTTGTTATATATATATATATATATATATATATAAAGTATTAGGTTGATAGGAGAATAATTGCGGTTTTTGTTTTCTGAATTCTAACTTTATTTTTTTTTTCAATGAGTGTCATTTCATCATGTTCATGTTAATATCATTTTAAAGTGCATTTTTTGATCTGTATTTTGGTAACATCGACTTTTGTTTTATTATTAATTTTGCTTCGCGATGGGCTATTGAGTTAAAGATGGGAAAGAAGCAAATATGAACATTTTTTTCTATGACTTCAAAACGGGTGGTAATACAGTTGAAACTGTTCGTAAACTAAATGATGCTTTGGATATGGATACTGTTAAGGAACGTATTGTGCAATGGTGGTTACAAACATTTCGTGTTGGAGATGAGAGCCTTGAAGATAAAGAAGGTCTTCAGCTCATAATGACCAACTGAAAGCGTTAGTTGAATCAAAATCACACACAACAATTCTAGAGCTTACACAAAAATTAAGTATTAATCATCCAACAGTTCTGAACCACTTAAAACATCTAAAAAAATCAGAAAAGCTTAAAATGCATATGTATTCGAGGGTCGTTAACCGTAATTATTTTTTTGCCAACCTAATACATTTTTTTCAATAAATTATATAATTTTTTTACAGAATAAATTAATTTTGGTATAATAAATGAAATAAATAAATCTGATTTATTTATTAATAACGCATTGTTTAAAATACATTACTTTTTTAAATATTTTAGGGTAACAAAAATATTTTTTTTAATTTTGCAACGTATCTATAATAACTTTGATTAAAGTTTTTCATTACTCGTGCTACCAGTATATTATAAAAAAATAAAACTGAATTCTAGGAATAAAATTAGTTTAGAAAATTAATTTTATCGTAATTTTTTTCATATACAACAGATTATAGTTTTTTTTCAACGCAACTTCGCAGATATGTATATAATTATCTTCATTTTTTTCCGTGATTTATTATAAATTTCTAAAAACTTACTATATATATATATATATATATATATATATATATATATATATATATATAATTTAATATTGACACTTAAACACCCGGTATTGAATTTTTGTAATGTTTTTGAATACCGAAAATTATTAAGTTCTGGACAATATTATTCCCAAACATTTATTTACAAAAGTTAATAAGAAAAAAATTATGACACTTTCATTTGATAAAAATACTGACGCAGAAACGGTATGTTACATATTGCAAAAATCCAATGACAGGGGTTTAGCTGTAGTTCAGAAACATGACAAAAATGCAATACCGGGTGTTGAACTGTTAAGAAAACCATTTAATATACAGTGTTATTAATTAGTTAAGAACAGTGTACAGGTTAAATTATTTCTAGAATATGATAATTTTTTTATTCAGTGATTTTTTTCATTAGATTAATTCAGTTAGTTATTTAAAAACCAATATAGATTTTAATATTCCTAAACAAATCTTAAATATGTATTTTATTATTAACACATTATTATGTGATTACTGATTAAAAACACATAGTTGACTAGAATCAATATAAATTCATATATCTACCGTCTTAATTAGTTTGTTGTTATATATGCTACCTATTTATGTTCAGTAATGAGCCTGTATAATGTCATCAGCTGTAAATCATTAACATTACAATGAAAAAACAGGACGTTTATAAACATAAATGAATACGTATCACACTTATAAGACTAGTAACACCATTAGATATGATTAATAGTTTTCCATATAATCAAATCGCAAAAACTATGAAAGGCTCGAAAATAAATGGTTATCTTATCGAAAATTACTTGAATTATTTGTGTCTAGTAAAATATTAATTACATATTTTAAATATTCACTGATTATAATGTTAATTATATATTAGAAGAAAAACAACAGTTGGAAATTATTATTAAGATAATAAACTATTTTGGAATGTTCAAATCGATCGATATTAGTGATATATTAGGTTGGTGTAAAAGTAATTGCGGTTTTTATCATTGTAATTTTGGCTCCGATTTTTCTAGTTAACGTTATCTTTTGTTATAGTCATGTGATACATGATTGTAAATAATGAAATTAGCAGTACTAATTTCAACTTGTCTATTGTCTTCATTCTTTAGTATTGTTCGATGTAACCTCTTAAAATAGTCATGGAAAAAAGCAAATTCGCACGATTTTGTTGTATGAGTTTAAATTGGGGTGTAAATCAACAAGAACTGCTGGAAATATCAATTTGTTTTTGGCGAAGAGTCAAATAGTGAACGTACAGGTCAGTACTGGTTCCAAAAATTTCTTATTGGAAACAAAAGGCTTGATAAAAAGAATGGTCGTGGACGTTTTTTAGCTATAGATAATAATGATTTAAGAACCATTATTGAAGCGGATCAACGTAAAGCAATTCAAGGGGTGGCAAAAGAACTTAATGTTAATCATTCAACAGTTTTTCGACATTTGAGCCTAATTGGAAAAACAAAAAAACTGGATAAATGTGTGCCGTATGAACTAAACGAACATCAAGCAATTCGGCGATATAAAGTCTACTCTACGCTTCTTTTGCGTAACAAAAATGATCTCTTGATCGCAATGTCACATATGATGAAAAGTGGATTATTTACAACAATCGGAAACGTTCATTACAGTGGCTAAACAGGAGAAGCACCGAAGCTTCATGAAAAAAAAAGATTATGGTGACTGTTCGATGGTCGGTAAATGGCATCATTCAACTTCTTAAATACTGATGAAACAATAACAACAGAAAAATATAGTCAGGAAATTGAAAAAATGCATAAGAAGTTGCATAGTTTACAACCAGCATTAGTCAATCAGACAACCAGTTTTTCATGACAACGCCTGATCACACGTCTCACAAATGACTTTAAAAAATTAAATGAATTGGGTTAAGAAACCTTACCTGGCCCACCTTATTCTCTGATCCTTTTTCTGACAGATTATCATTTTTTTTAAACATTTGAGTAATTTCCTACGAAAGAAAGTTTTCAAAGATCAAGCATCAGCTCAAAGCGCTCTCGATGAATTCGTTAATTCCAGGACTCCAGAATTCTATCTTGTAGGAATAAACAAACATATTTTCAGTTGGGAGAAATGTGTGCAGACCAGTGGTCTTAAAATATATATATATATACGTAAAAACTGCAATTATTTTTGGATCAACCTTATATTTTAATTATACGTCAACTCGTAAAACATACAAGTAGACTTAGAAGTTAACTTGAAGTGGCTATACCATATTCAAACCATTTAGTTCAGACAATAGAAGAGTAATTATTATTTATTTATATGTATTTGAAACATTAATTAATTTAACTTTAATAAACATAATAAAAAAATTAAGGTATTTTTCTAATAAATTTTTAAATGACATAAATGGCGTATATTTTAGGTGTTTACAATCAATAAAGAAATCAAGTCAAATGTTGTCTTGTGTAATGCTAAAACAAAGGGTTGCGAATCGTAGTATAAAGTCAACTAGTCAATAGAAATAGTGATTCATTTTTTCTTTATAGTTAAATAACAATATTCTTAGATATAGATGTTTAAGAGAAGAAAATATACTTGTAAAAAAATAAATAAATAATTATTTAAATGTTTCATCGACATTCTTTAAATGTGTTATCAAACCCTAAAAAAATCGTCATACTGAAAAATAGCAAGCGTATATGGGAGATTATTATAAATGTTTTGAAGTTAATAGGAGAGATATATAAATAAATATCCGGTTTAAATAAAACGATATAGAATAATACTAATGCTAAAATAAACAATGCATATTTAAAACGGAATAGATTTAAATTAATTACATTTTTTTGGTTTCAAGATTATGAATAGATAAGACTATTTATTTAATTTATTTTTTTCAAAAAGTCTAAAAAAATATTTATAAAAAGTAATAATAAACCGATAAAAGTAATATACGAGGTACATTCAGTGGTTTCAAATGGATGCCAATGATTTTTATAGATAAAGTTTCGACAATTATATTTCTTTTATTTTCGGTTGAAGTTTTTGTTACTTTTGTTTGGTATTTTCTAAGATTGATCATTTCTTTAAAAAATAAAATTTAAGGTGATTTTTGATCGTTGTTTATATATATATATAATTATTACGACTGCATGGATAACGAAATTGATTTAAATAATACTACAGTATACAAAAAAAAATAATATCGGTTTTGCATAACATAATTAGGTAACAATGACCGGAAATACAAATTAAAACAAGTAAATGTTACACAATATTATGATTATTTATCATTTTTTTGGTTATACACGAAATATAGTTGCGGTCGTTTAACTGTTCGATATTTTGATGTATCAAATGTTCTGACATAGTTTTAATTTTATTTCTTCCTACATGTTATGATATTGTACCGAAATTTTGTTTTTATCTTCAGATATACTAAGTATCGTAGTAAATTCATATATTAACACCAGAACTACTGACGATTAACGTGTATATATCTACTTCTACTGGATGCGTCAAAATGACATGTTTTTGAAAAGAATAAGTCATTTAAAGCAACATGGGATTTTATGGATTTTTATATATTTTTCTATTTAACGAAAATTGAAAATAAACTTAATAGTAATTTTCAAATAATTACACACACAAAGACATTTTTTATAAGTTAACATCATTCTAACAGTGCATCTGCTACAGACACGTTTATTACATGTAGCACAAATATTATTTGTTTTATTATTTGTACAATATGTTATTTGACATCGTTTACGTTTCATCGAAATATGTGTCTGGTTTTTTGATGGTGTATACGAAAGTATTTGTTCTGATTCTGTTGAAGATCGTCCAGTTAGATCTTTATTGTAATTTCTTCAGTTAACTAAAATAAGAAGTCTTTTCTTGATATATTTTCGCTTGTTTCGTTGTATAATATCCAGACATTTATTCCGGTAAGATCTAAGATATTATAAAATACTTGTAAAGGCCATCTTCGGGATATATCTTTCACAGTATATTTTCTAGCCATTTGGTATGTCATATCTACGCCAAATTTGATGTTATTATACCACAGTTTCGGGCAAACTTTTACCATCTTTTTCAATTTTAACCGATTTATGCTTTGAACTTAATAACAATACTTTCTTACTTGGTTTTCTTTTATATATATATATAATATAGTACAATTTTTTGATTTGTAAAGAATTGTCGAGAAGCGAGGCATATTGTCTTTCTTTAATCTTGCAAGTTTAGGTCATTCTCTCTTATTTTGTCTAATAGTGCCAACTAAAGTAGTTGTTTTAGTTACTAGTTTTGTTGCTAGTGACAAACTTGTGAATATATTTTCTGTTATTACTGTTCTCCAGGATTTAGGATGACAAATTCACCCAGAGGTACTGATGATCTCATGTTATCTTTTCCCAAGTGGTGGAATCTATTCACAACATAATTACTGTTTACATATGACGCCAACCAAAATTTTATGTCAAACTTATCCAGTTTATTTGGCATGTATTGAGTAAACCTACATCTGGGTTTAGTCGGAAATAATTGTTCAACTGTAATGACAGTTCTTGATTTATAACACATTTGGCTATTTTTAATAAATTTCTTCCACACTTCTGAAACCAATGCAAATTTGTCTGTTTGCAGTCGCTAGCTTGTTTCGTTTTTCTTATCAAAACGAATTAATCGAAGAATTTATTCCTGTTCATTGTTTTTGAGAAAAATTCAGAACTACAGTTTTTTGTTTACCTACCCGTGAGGGGTCCAAATTATTCATCTTGGTGTATGTAGATATATTACAAATAAATTTTACAAAACAAATTTAAAAAAAAAAAAAAAGAAACTGCGTTGCAGAAGTAATCATTGAGATGTTTCAATAAGCCAGAATAAATTTTAGAAAAGAAGATTTACTGAGTAATAATTATAAGAAATAACAAAACAAATCATTTTAACTCTCTTGGTAGATCTAATCTTAATATAACAGAACTGTTAACACCAATAAGTATCTAGCAATTAAAATATATCTAGTTCATTTTTTAACTTAACTTTTTTATCTTTTATGATATTTTCCTAATTTATTAATTTTATTCATTTCATAAAAAATATAATACCCATTGTGATAAATCGTTTTGAAAAGTTCATGAATTAATAAAAAGTAGTCCATAAAAATGTTCCTATAATGTTTTTTGATTATCTAACACGACTATCAGTAATGTATGACCTGCATCGAATGTATGTACATGTTCTCCTTTCAACAATGTTTAAAAAGTAGATTTTTTTATCTTTTTTTACGCCTTTACCATGTCTATTAACCCACAAATACCCTTATATAATCCTTGTCGTTTTCATTATTCGTATAGAGCGGCATTCTAATATTTTATCTGTGCACGAGCCTCGCTACGTTCATAATGTGAATATAAAAATGGTGAACTTTTTGTAACAGTTTCACTAATACCAATACAAAAACTCATTTAGATGGGTCGCGTGCGATTTTTTTTTATATTACGCCTCGTACTGATAAAGTATTCTTTTCAAGTTCTATGGACTGCACTAATGTATATAAACGTTATACGTGTTTCAGACAGCAAACGTAAATTTATTTTTTTAGCCGTGAAAATATACAACACAATTTTTCAATACAGAAACATTATACATTATAATATAACTAATTAGTTTGACACGAATATAAACAGTACTAAATAAAGCTCTTAAACAATAAATAAAAAAAAGGAAAATAACTAATACGTTTTTTAATATAGTTTCTTCATATAAATTTTACTCAAGAAAAGTTATACGTAAAGACTTAAATATTATATCTATATTTTCTTGCTAGGAAATTGAAGTTGAAATGTTTCGGTGAACGCACTTTCACAACTGTGATTTAATGTTTAAGAAAATTAAATCAGCGAAAAATAAGTTTTGTGCCAAAGTATTAAAAGAATTAAGAAATTTATTACATGATTTTTAACAGTATACGCAGATATATACATATATATATATATATATATATATATATATATATATATATATATATATATATATATACGTATCTGTGTATTTATATGTAGAATAGAATACAAATATATGTGTGGAGTAGGAGAGAGAGAGATTTAATTATATAAATATGAAACAATAATATGCAAAATATACAAATGAATCAATGTACATGCCAAAAAAAACTTTTTTACAAGTAAATAAATAAAAAGTATAAACACTTGTGCATTTATTCATTATGATAGGAATACATGAAAATGTTATTTGAATTATTTTTATTTTTTATTATAATTATATAATTATTATTTGAATTATTTTTATTATAATTATATTTTTTTTGTTTCCCTCTCTAATTTATATACGTGTAAAATATATTTATTTTAAAAAGTGAAAGAGATGTTTTATGAGATATTGTGTACTTTTTTAATAAATAGATGCTTGTATATATTTGTAACCATGGGTAATTTAGTTAATTAACCATTTGGGTCCGGGGAGAGTTAAATGGTGCTAACATTTTTTAACAAATATTTTTCGATTAATTGGACATCCTTTTATCGCACACAAAATAAAAATTGCCAATTTGTCGATCACAAGAAAAAAGGTGTTAATTCAGATTAGCTGTTAGAAATTTCACAACTATCTGATATATCCTGGAAAATCATTGATAATATTTGAATTAAATTAAAATTAAAAAAGAGTTTTGTTACGAATATTATGTTTAAATAAACTTGGGTCATAATATCTAATAATATTATATATATATATATATATATATATATATAGATATATATATATATATATTATATATATATATATATATATATATATTTATATATATATATATATATATATATATATATATATATGCAAATCTAAATATGTGTGTTTAAATGTCCATTTGTACAAATACTACATCAAAATAAGCTCAACGAAAATCTTATAAGCATTTAGGGAATGTAATAAACCTTCCTCACTAATAGTTAATAATATGTGCACTTTTTTACTTATGAGATACAAACACATGACATATCCATATAAAGAAGATACTCACACATGCCTCGACCTTTTCATGTTTGTACGTACTGGTTGTTTTTTTTACATCTGAATGTTTATATTTCTATCCGAAATGACACGAAATTCAATACTTGTGAGAGAGATAATAATAACGGGTGAGAGAACCATTTATCTCGGTGACTCGTCAATTGTTTTAATTGAACGAAAAATTCAATGGATGGTTCGATTCCTGCCCGCGAGACTTGTAGTAATCAAAATGAATTAATGACCGGACATACTACACATAGGTCGTTTGGATCAGTCGAGGTCAATAGAACTGACACTTATAATTAACAATGCACACACTGTGAATGAATGAAATACTTTCTACATAAAATTAATTATTTCAATATGTTATTCCGAGAACTGATGCAAGTACATTTATGATGCTATATAAAGTATTATTCGTTGCAGTTAGTTTATATATTTTTTTTTCATTTTATTGTAAGTTATTGTAACTTTACGAAGAAGATTGAACGACATATAAATTTAAAATACACACACATACATACATATATATATATATATATATATATATATATACATATATATATATATATATATATATATATATATATATATATACATATACATATATATATATATATATATATATATATATATATATATATATACACATACACACACTTATGTACGTCCTTTAAAAGTATTATTATAATAAGTACCCACATTACTATAATATTTTTTTATTCTATAAAGAGATATAATTTATTTGCTTACAGGATATATATTTTTTAAATAACTGCTTTGAAAATGGAAGAGTGAGCCGTTCGAATAGTAAAAATTTCTTAAATTAAAATTTTTGAACATATTTAATAACATTTCTTTATTTATTAATGTACAAATGTTTCCTCTCTATTACTTGCTCTCTTTCTTTCTATATATATATATATATATATATATATATATATATATATATATATATATATAAATCTAAGAATAGAAAAATAAAACTAAAGGAAATATTCTACAGTAAAATCGGAAGAAAATTATTTTTTTAAATAATTTTTTTCTTAAATTTATTAGTGTAAATGTCATTAGTAAATTCTACGTAATATGTGTTATAAATTACAATATGAATGTGTATACGTGTATATATATATATATATGTATATGTAAAGAGACACATACACGCACATGTGTATGGTTTTTTATAACTGGATAGTATGTATGGACATGTATATTTTTGTTCGAATGTACATGTACACGTCTAATAAAAAATTAAAACGTTCAAAATCGTTTTTTGTACAGCACCAAGCAGCACCAGCAAGTGTCTTCTCAAATAAAGAACACATGTGCAGTTGAATGTAAGGGCCATTTCAATAGTACATTTAAGAAAAAGGCTGTACTTTTTTGTTCTTAACATCATTTTTTTAATCTTGATCCACAGAAATTCTTCGTTCCGACCATATCATTTATTAAAAATTTAAAATATATTTTGATAAGAATACAAAATGTATATATTTTTCATGATTCACTTCTAAATATATTCGTCCATTAATGAAATACAATTCAATATATATATATATATATATATATATATATATATATATATATATATATATATATATATATATATATACATACATACATACATACATACATATAATGCTTTTTAATTATTTAAATTCAAATCATGTAAATTAGAATTAATTATAGTAATATATATGTATGTATATATATTAATACGTTTGCTTCTTGAAGAAAGTTGAAATAAACCAACATAAATCGAAAAAAAGGGCTGTGAAAAAAAATAAAAGCCATATATATATATATATATATATATATATATATATATATATATATATATATAAAACTTAATAAATAAAATATTGCAAAGTCTACATTTCAATCTAAAGAGACTAATGAAAAAATTCCAATCTCTTTCTATAATAAAATAATTTAATAACAATGTAATTTGACCTACTAAGTATATAACCGATTTGTCAGACCCACTATACTCATATATGCCAATTATAACATTATTTAAGTTGATAAAGAAAAAGAAGATAGTTAAAGTTCACGATACGAACATTTTTATAAAATGACATTATCAAAACTGCAAGAGGCATTGTCCTCTTAACAGCATTTATAATTTTCTATGTCCCTCTATTTACCGAGTCGTACACGGACTCGACGCAAACATTACGAATGGACGCCAGAGCGTAAATATTTATGAATGAACTAGTTGTTAATTATCATAAAATTTCTTTGAATATATCAAGTCACGCCGGTAACGCCCGTTGGTCAATTAGTTATTTATTTTACTTAGCTTTACGTTATGTACGTTGAACAACAGATTAATCGTGCGTCATTGGTTTAGATAGGACGATGTAAACTTTGTCAGATGTGATTCCAAAACATTATTTAGGTCACATTTTATTATTAGTATGTCTTGTTTGAAAAAGTGCATACATATATATATATATATATATATATATATATATATATATATATATATATATATACATACAAACATACATATATATGTGGGCGGTTTGAAGAGTAATTTGGTTCGATATAGGACACAAAAGTTTCCGTTTCAAAATGTACTTTCTTTTTCAATATAATCTCTTAATCTTCAGGAACCTCCTCCCTCCCGGAAGTGATTTTCTTCGAGTTCCCCAAAATAGTCGTTTGCAGCTTCTATCACCTTTTCATTCGATCCAAATCGCTTTCCAGCTAAGAAAAATTTTAATTTGAGAAACATGAAAGTCGAAGGGAACCAAATCAGAGAAACCATTAAAGAGAATACCTATTTAAAATGTTAACAAAAATTAAACAATCAAATTGTCTAATATATATGTGTATGTACATATATATATATATATATATATATATATATATATATATATATGTATATGTATATATATATATATATATATATGTATGTATATATATATTTATTTATTTATTTATATACAAACACATACATACATACATACACATATACAGTGACGCACCCAGTGGAAGGGCTAAGGAACTCTGACATCCTCTAAAGCTCCTATATACACAGAGAGATTAATGTAATCAGAGAATAATGTAACCACAATATGTAATTCAAGAGCTTTGTAAGAAGAAAAGAAAACCAGTTTTTATTCTTTAAATATTTTTTTATAATTACCTAATGAATTTTATTGAATTCATATTAAAAAAAAATATCCGTTCAACTCGCTCGCTCCCACCAGATAAATCCTGAGTGCACCACTGTGTATATATATATATATATAGAGAGAGAGAGGGGGGGGGAGAGAGAGATGTGTAGATATAAGTATAAACAGAATAAAAAGTAACATACATTTTCTTAATTATATAAAAATTAATTGCAAACCTTGAAAAGCACAGTTGTTTAATCATCATTTATTTAACAAATGAATTATTCTGAACAAACTTCATTTTCAGGGTAAAATATTTGAAACTGAAAAATATTATATATTGAAAGAATGTATATTGTTGGTCAAATTTATTTTAAATGAACATAATGTAAGAAGCGTTCAATAATGCCACATTTTTGAGAGTAATATATAAAATGTATTTGTATTTAAGAAATATTGTACGAAAAAGTGGTAAAAGTATTTCGTTCTAAACATTATATCAATACAAAAATTAAAAGTATTAAGATCCTCTATTCCTATATAAACAGATATAAGAAATTAATTACAATAAACTGAAGGCACAAAAATTAGTAATTCAGTTTTTCTTGTTCTTTAACTTGATTAAAATTTCCATTCTACTATTAGACTTGTAGTGCACTTTTTATGATACGCGTTTTATTTTAAATTAATTAGAAATTCTAATGGACTTTTAACGAAATTACAGTCGCATTTTCTTATATCATTTTTTTGTTATTGTTGAACATAATAACATTTCAGTGCACATTAACTCAGTGTCGTTGTACTGAAATTATGGTTTAGCACGTATATTATAGAACGGTTGTACAACCTATTTCAATTTATAGTCGATAAAGTATCATTAATATCTCACTATTCTGTTGATATGGTTGTTTATACCATTTTTTTATGATTTACAGTAGCCCAATATTTTCGCAAAAAATAATGAAATAAAATAAAACAACTATTCGCCAGGAATTCAAATGACAAATGATAATAAATACATTCTATTGTAAATAAAATAATTAACGAGGTAATATAATAATATAGAATATATGCATACTTGTATGTATGTACATAAATATATATATATATAATTATCAATTTTGAATATTACAGCAATTAACATTGTTAATTTAGATTGTTTATTTTTAAATTGAATTTATATTTTAAAAATACCTAAAATCTAAAGTCAAAGGATGTGACTAAAGTAACCACATAATTTTCAAAATATTGTCATCTAAATGTGGATCTCAAAACACTGAAATCACATTTTCAAAGATATTGTAAAATATTTATTAATATTTATCTATATCTAAAAAAACATTAGTAACATTATTATTAGCTATTTTTATAACGTATTACGTTTTGTAATCTTTGGTTTAAATAAATGTTTCAAAAACAATTAAAATTGTTAGAAAATCATTGAGTTTTGTATAGTTTTTACTTTTTTTTTTACTTTTTGGAATGTTATGAAATATTTATTTCACAAGACATGTAATATAATTCATACTATCAAATATTTTTATACATTTTGATATCTGTTTGTAAAAAAATGATTTTTGCAAATAAAATTCGTGTCGTTTATAAAACAAAAGGAGTACAGGTTACACACAACTATATTAAATGGAGTTGTGTGTAAACATTTCGAATGCGGAACATTAAAATTTTTAAATATAAAAGAATACAAATTATTAGTGTTTTCATTAAAATATATGCTTATTAAAGGATAGATAAATATCATGAAAAAACATCCTGACGATATAAATTCTTTTCATTATTTAATTAATTTAATTATATTTCAAATATTAATGGAAGAGTGTACTCATTTTTAATGGAATCTATATTAATTTTTAGTAATTTCGTCAATTACACGCCTACATTATGTTGGAGTATATGGTCTACACAATGTGTAAAGTTTGGTAATAAATCAGTTGTATTGAGAACATGTATTTAATATATAACTTTATAAATTACTTTAAACAAGAAACATAAACAATATACAAAATACATTGCATTTTTTCTATTTGTGTTTATTGCAATTTTTACTTAAAAGTGTTAATAAAAACAGGATAATATTTACGGAATGATTAGTGTGAATGATAATTTTGTACTTCATTTATTATTCCATAAAACAATTATAATAATTGCTTTGTATAAGCTTTACATACATAATATTTACATGAAGTACATATATTATTACTGTATTATTTCGAGAAAGCTAGACCGATGTCAATGTTTACTATAGGCGGTGTCCTTTCTAAATCAATAGTATGATTAAGCTCAAACAGTATATTTAAAAAAAAATCGTCGATATGTACTTATTGGTCATTTAAAGTTTAGATTATTTCAACCGTATATATAGGAGTCGTGTTTAGAATTTTCACTATCTTTTTTTAGTTTTAAGAGCGATAGAAACAAATTATTCTTGTATTGCATGTACATCTTACGTATGCATATCCTTATATAACACATTCATACATACATATGTATATATATATATATATATACACACATACATGCATGCATATACATATATATATATACATATACATACACGCACAGACACACACACAACATATGTATATATACATGTAGTTTGCGCGCGCTTTTATTCAAAATTATTTTTTCATTTTATGGGTAATTTTATATTATTTTGCAAATTATTATGTATGTAATACATGTAAATAAATATATAACATAAAGTGTTTGTTGTATATAAATATATATATATATATACAAATATGAATAAAAAAATTTAAATTTTGTTTAAAATCACATTCCTATGAAATAAAATATTAAATGAAATAAAAATACATAAGGATATTTTGTTTGATCATATGTTCATTATTGTACCACAACTTCCTTATATTTTTTATAAATAAGCAGTTCATTTACATGTTGTATGTGTATATATATATATATATATATATATATATATATATATATATATATATATATTTATTTATTTATTTATTTATTTATCATGCCTCAACATAACAACTAATAAATGTACAGATAATAACAATTTAATTTTTTGCAGGTTCGAAATGCTACAGCTGTATTTATTATGAACTTGAGTTTCTCAGACCTTCTATTCTGTTGCTTCAATCTACCACTAGCAGCAACATTATTTTGGCAACGATCATGGCCTCATGGAGATTTACTGTGCCAATTATTCCCTCTAGCACGCTATGGACTACTTGCAGTATCATTATTTTCTGTACTTGCTATTACTATTAATCGTTATATTATGATTGGACACCCAAGACTTTATCCAAAGTAAGCTATTAATATATAAATAAATAATGAAATTGTGATGAACGGGTTTTTATCCATAAAAAATTACAATAATCAATTTACAGATTTCATTTTTACATAATTTTGTACACTTCTTGTATTTATCCATCCAAAAATAAACAAATATTTGTTTTTTATATTAAAACTAACTTGTTAAATATAGTTTTTAAAATTATTAATAGTTTCTTTTATTACATAGGATCTACAAAACACAGTACTTGATCTGCATGGTATTTCTGACATGGATATTAGGTTTTGGTGCACTTATTCCTACATGGCTTGGACGTTGGGGATGTTTTGGACTTGATAAGGAGATAGGTTCCTGTAGTATACTCCAAGATGAAAGAGGAAATTCACCAAAACCTTTTCTATTCACTATTGCTTTTGTAATTCCATGTTTATCAATATTAGTAAGTACAATTTGAAAATCTGGTATCTATCTTTAACTGAATAAAATGTTGATAAGTAACGTGTATTTGTCATTAATTAAACTGTTTGTAATATAAGCTATTGCTTTTTTTACATATTTTTATCTTTTAAATTTTATATATATATATATATATATATATATATATATATATATATATATATACACGTATGTTTGTATATATGTATACATGTTTGCATGTGTACATTACATATATAAAAAAACAAGTTTTAAAAACATTTATTATAAAATTTTGAATGTCAGTCAATTTAGACGAATTTCATTTATGTTTCAGATATGTTACTTCAGAATTTTTTATATTGTTCGGAAGACCGCAAAAAAATCTCGTTGCGAGACTGGAAATAACAAAGTACCGATGAGAAAGCAATTAACTATTGCCCAAAAAAGTAATTCTGGAATCAATATGCAGTTAGATAATAAAAAACAATGCCTCAGCTTAGAAGATTCAGCAGTCGGTACTTTATCTACAGCAGCAACACTTACTGAAAAAAATAGTGCCGAAAATGAAAAATATCAGTATAAAAATGAAGGCACTTCATATTTAGATACTTCAAGTTTAAACAACGATTCTTATATAGTTGAGTGTTCACCAACAAAATCAATGAAACAATTGAATACAAATCAGTCGAATTCACAAAAAAACAATGAAATATTTGTTAATAATAATGGATGTGAATTAAATGATATTTTAAAAAAGAACTCTAATAATAAGGTAGCTTCTGAACCTAATTTATTATCACCACCTACCATCAAGTGTAATAAAGTGATAAAAATTAATTTTGAAGATGAATCAATAAGTACAGCAGCTTCTTGTGATAATGAATACATAGAAAATGTTTCTTCATTAAATTCATCATTCATGAAAGATACAAACATTTCAAATAATAGTAAATGTCTTAACACAGATAATAATATTAAGCAGTTAAAAGATGCTGATAATTCATCAGACAAAGCATGTTTTTCACAATTCTTAAAACGAATATCAAATATGTTCCAACATAAAAATAATTATAAATGTGATCAATCAGATCAAGATTTATCAAATAAAAACAAAAATCAATATGTCACAGGAAAAGTAACATCAAAAGATAAAAGAATATTGAAAATGATTGTTGTTATTTTCTTATCATTTTTCATATGTTATTTGCCAATCACACTTGCAAAAACATCTACTCTAAAAGACTTAAAATATTTCAACATCGCTGGTTATATACTAATTTATTTAACACCTTGTATAAACCCTCTTATTTATGTTGTCATGAGTTCAGAATATAGACAAGCGTATAAAAACTTGCTTACTTGTAAAGCTGCAACTTATGACGGCTCTGGACGTAGCACATGACACTGGAAAATATTTAAAATAAAAGTAATCGATAAGCAACCTACAGCATTGAAGTATTCATAGCATTGTAATTTTTTAAATATGTTTTTTTAAAAAAATCGTAAAATGTAGAATTGTACAATTTTATATACATTGATACACATACTCATGCAGACTCATGCAGTAATGATTTGATTTTAAATTGAACATAAGTATATGATTTAAAGTAAGTACTGTTAAGGAAAGAAAGAAATATATTTTTTTGGTGAAATTAAAAAATTATTATAATCATGGTGAAGTAAAATAGCTTTGAATTTATAGAAAAAAATAATCAATATTTTTTTTTCTCTATATATTTTTAATGATTATACCACAAATTCAATAAAATATTTTATTAAAACATAAGATTCTGTTTTATATCTATATTAATTGAATAATTAAAATATTAAGCATGTATATGTATATGTTTGTGTGCAAAAAATTTAAAACAGATTGTACTCCACAATTCCATTATGGTGTGATCCATGATATACTTTAAGTGCAGTTATCATTTAGTATACATGTGTAATATATGTATATATATATATATATATATATGTATGTATGTATGTATGTATGTATGGACACACAATGTTTTAAAATAAAAGATAATTAGTTATTTAAAAGTACATCAAACCTAGCAATTGTGTTACCTTCATACCTAATATTCAAACAGTCCCAATTTTTTTATATAATTAAAAAAGTGATATAATGATAATAATTTTAATCTTAATTAAAAAATAAGTAGTAACATTCTTTTTCACTTTAATAAAGTCAGTTAACACCTGTAGTATGGTTATTGATTAAATGTACAAATTAAATATGATATAAAAACCACTAATTGCAAAAGTGTACAATTAGTAGCAAATAAAACATAAAATGTGTAATAAAACTAGAAACCATGAATAATAATATTAATATTCAATGGGTTAATAAAGTTTTGAATAATAAGTCAACATATTATTTATACCATGTAAAGTAATTATTTCTAAAAATCAAATATAATATTTAAATAGATATTTAATTTTTAAAAAGTTAATATTAAAATAAAAATATTTAATGCAATATGGAATATGAGTATTACTAGAAAATCGTTTATAGATATTATTTCCTCATCCAAACAATTACAATATTTAGCTTCACTTTTTTAGTCATAAAAATATAATCCTGAGTTAACATTGTGTAAAAAGATATGAAACTATGTAAAAATTATTGATATTATAAAAATACACATATATTAATAACTGAAACATTTTTGTTATTTTGTGTATATAAATGAATAATATACTTGTTTTTATAAATGTAATGTTCAAATTTGGGCCAAAAAATATGTTATAGATTAGATATTATATTTAATTGTAATTATAAATGACTGAAAGTATGCATTTTAAATGTTGTGTAGTATTATAATTATCTTTTAATTGAATAACACTTGTACCAAAAATTAATATTAAAAAATATTAAAAGTAACATTTTAGTTGTACCTGACTAAACTGAAATTAAATTAGTTAAAAACTATCACATACACATTCTTTCCAATAATTGGTATGGATTATATATAGAAAAAACATTTTTCTTTTTTAAATTTAATGAATATTTGATTTATAAAATTAATATGCAAAAATCGAGTTTTATATAGACACACAAATCAATATAAAAATCACTTGGATTAAGGACAAGTAAGAAATTTTCAGAATTAAAATAATGAATAATATAGAAATTAATAACCCTTAATGACTATTAAATTCTGTATTATAAATTCTTTGGTGTTCAGTTTGAAGTCTTAAATTATATTTTCTAAATTTGGACTTACATAAACAATCAGTACAGATCTTCATTTTATTTCAAACTGTATAAAGATTTCAAGTTGTGTTCCCACAATAAAAATAAAATGTACCGATATTAAAGTATTAAGTCTAAAATATAATTTGTATGAGAATTCAATCTATATTGTTTTTTGGTGTATTTAAAATATTATTTTTTCTTAGCCACTCTTTATTGAAGATTAAATATTTTTTATTGAAATTTTGATTAGTGATTTTTCTGAAAGCAGAAATTATAAGTTTAAAGACATAGAAGGAAATATATTGAAAAAATTATATATATATATATATATATATATATATATATATAATTATGAATGAATATAAAAATAAATAAAATGTTTAAAAATGTATTCATCATTTGTATGAATATTAGTGGTAGTTATATATTTAATAATGTATAAAAAAATATTTTAATTGTACATATTGTAAATATTATATGTAAACATTTTAAAGTAAATACTTTTCTCTATTCATCAATACATTAAGATATATAATGACATTATTTTATGTATATATAATTATTTTATAAGCAAAAATTGATTTGTATTTAATAAAGAAATTTGTTCATCTTTAACTTTTAATTATTGATATATCCTTAGAGATTGCAGATATATGACTGACAAGAATGATTTGATGTAAATTCATTTTTCATAAATAAGAAAAAATCAAAATATAAATAGCAGTAATGCTGGTTTTTAATATTTTGTTTTAAGCTTTCGTTTTTTTTCCTTCATGCCATAATCCTTCCATCAAGACCAGAAACATTAAATCGACTCATCAGTGAACAGAACTAATCTTCAAAAGCATGGAGGCTTATTAACATGGCTTTGCAAATTCTAATCTTAGAATTTTATTTTTCTTACTAATGTAAGGCTTTTTGCAGGATACACGTCCTTTAAATCCCGCTTTGCGAAATACTTTTTTTACTATTTCAGGTACAATTTCTATTTTGTATTTATTTTTTACCATACTTGTGAGCTGAGGTTCACTTGTTTTGCGACTTTTTTATATAGTTCTGAGAATAGCTTGTCTGTGTATATTTTCTAATTTTCTTGGTCGGCCAGAACGAGGTCTATTTTCAATTGTTTTTAATTTTTTATGTTTATTTACTATATATCGCACTATTGCGTGTGACATTTTAAGTTTTTGCTGTCTCAAAGATTGTCTTTCAGATCTTAAACTAATAATTATTAATTCACGAATTGACAAGGGTATTTCTATTTAAAGGCCTATATATTTCAGCTACACTAAACAAAACTAAATTGGAAACTGATACCCTTCAGCACACTACAACCGTACAAATACCAGTAAAATGGGGACTTCCCCGACGTCCCGAAGTCCCATAGAACATCCTAAGTGTATGGAAATTTTTTTAACACCTGTTAGTAAGGTAGTTTTGTTTAACATTAATTATTAATTTTTGAGTAACATAAATATGGTTAGATTCATGGTGGCTCATTAAAGTTACTATTTAGATTACAATCAACCATAAAAAGTTTAAAAAATTTGAATAATTCAGAATAAAATAAGCGAAAATCTATATATATATATATATACATATAAATATATATATATATATATATATATATATATATATATATATATATATATATATATATATATATATATATATATATATTTATATACACACATACATATATGTATATGTTATATATATATATATACATACACATACATATTATATATACATATATATATATACATATATATATATATATATATATATATATATATACATATATATATATATATATATACACATATATATATATCTATATATATACATACATATACATATATGTATGTATATATATATATATATATATATATATATATATATATATATATATTGATATTTTACTGAAAAATAAATTTATATTTTCTCTATGTTGGCTATAGTTGATCGTTCCTGACAATTTATTTGGCGGTATTGTAGACGAAATTACTGCGTGTTGAGACAGGCGCCAATTCTGTCATTATTGTAGTGTGTACATTACTAAGATATTTAACTATGGGAGTACAATTAAGCGAAGGTTCATTAGAGGTATGTTTAAAAATGTGTAGTTAATGTGTATTATTTCTACTTATAAGAATAAGATTTACGGGTATACCATAATTTTTAATTTGTTTTTCAAACGTAATTATGCAAGATTTGTTACATTAATATTAATACACATATTTCACAAAGCTATTTCTTAATATTTTATCATATTTATAAAATTTTACAATAATCTAAAAATGTAATGATTTTTAATTTCAAAATAAGTGTATAAAACTTTTTTTTAAAAAGATTTATTCTACTTTATCTATGGATGTTCTCTTGTTCATAGGCAATCCTAAGTGGCAATGAATTACAGAATCCAATACTACAAATATTAGGTTGTAAAAAGGTTGCCTCACAACAAGGAAAAGATCGATATCGTCTTTTACTATCTGATGGTAAACATTTGATTAATTTTGCGATGCTCGCGAGTCAAGTAAATGAAAAAGTTACTAATGGAGACATCGTGAATTTTACAGTAATTAAAGTAAATCGCTATATTACAAGTACAATACAAAACACAGGAAAAGTTGATAAGTAAGTTTAACTGCACATTTAATATAATGTAGTATGGAGATATATGTTTAATGTGTGTACATAAAAAAATGTATTTAATTGTAGGAAAATAATCGTTATTCTTGATTTGGATGTTTTACAAAAGGGTGAGGAGGTCAAGGAAAAGCTTGGAGATCCCAAGCAACTGACAATTGAAGAAGCAAATCAAGGAAGTAATCAAACCTCTGTGAATACTAGTTCATATTCAGTTCCAAAACCGATGTTATCCAATACAAGTACATCATCATTCAGTGGTATAACATCAAATTTCAATGGGTCGAATTATGAAAAACAAAATGGACAAAAAAATCAAACAAAAAATATGTTTACACATCCAATTGAAAGTTTAAGTCCATATCAAATGAAGTAAATTTAAGTCACGTGTATTATTAAATTATAGTTTTTAGTCAGTTTTCATTGTTTAATAATTTGATACTTTAATTTTAGTTGGGTAATTAAAGCTAGAGTAATGAGTAAAAGTGGCATTCGTACTTGGTCTAATTCTAAAGGTGAAGGAAAACTGTTTAGTTTTGAAATATGTGATGAATCTGGTGAAATCAGAGTTACTGCTTTCAAAGATGAAGCTGATAAATTTTTTGACCTAATTCAAGTAAGTTTCATGTCTATAATATGATTAATTTACTTTTTTTATAATATATATTGATTTACTTTTATATAAAAATATTTATTTTAAATTTATGTATATCAAATCTTACAATGTCATTTTAGCCTGATAAAGTATATTATATACAAAAGTGCCTTGTAAAACCAGCTAATAAGCAGTTCTGTAACTTGAAACACAATTATGAATTAACATTAGGTCGAGATACACAAATTACAGAATGTCATGATGATATATCAAAAGTTCCTTCAGTTACATTCAACTTTGTTCCAATTGAAAAGGTTGTAAATATGGAACCAAATACAGTTATTGGTACGTATCATTAAGTTTATTAAAAAGTATAAATATTGAATATAATGTTTTTGTAGATGTCATTGGAGTTTGTAAAGAAGTTGGATCTCTAGTGAACTTTGTATCAAGGAATCAAAAAGAATTGAAAAAGCGAGAATTGACTCTCGTTGATCAATCAAATACCGGTGTAAGTACATAAATAAATATATATATATATAATGTGTGTGTGTGAACTTCGGATATCTAAATATATTAGTTATATTAATATTAAAGGTGACATTAACATTATGGGGAAAAGATGCAGAAGATTTTGATGGGAGTACTCAACCAATTATAGCCACGAAGGGTGCACGTGTGACAGAATTTCAGAGTGCAAAGTCACTTTCACTTATGATGTCTTCAATGTTTCGTGTAGATCCAGATATTCCTGAAGCACATAAACTTCGTGGTTGGTATGATAATGGAGGATCACAGTTAGATATTACAAATATTTCTGGAAGGTATATCAATTTATATTTTTATTATATATCTAAACAAAAAACATATGATTATTAGAATCACCTAGTTTTTGTTATTTGATTAAAATAAAATTGCATTTTAGGACTGGAGGTCCAAATGTACCAAGTAATTGTCGTTTATTGACGTTTGAAGAAGTAAAAACAGAACAATTGGGATATAATGCTACCCCAGATTATTTTCAAATAAATGCTTTTATTTCTCTAATTCGTTCAGAAAATTGTGTATATAAAGCATGTAGTACTCCCGATTGCAATAAAAAAGTTGTGGAAATGGATGGTTTATATCGTTGCGAGAAGTGTAAAACTGAAACTCCGTATTATAAGTATAGGCTTCTTTTAAGTGTAAGTTTTTGGTTTTATAAAAGTGTCAATCATTGTGCCACTTTTTTTATTTAATGTTATGGGAATAATATGCAATGCAATTATAAACTATTATATAATAACATTTTATAATTTTGTAAATGTAATGGTTTTCTATATTAATTTTCTTTTAAAAATACACATTTTAAATTCTCTCATTTACATGTGTTAATATAAAATAATTTTTCTCACAGTGAAAATGTTTGATTTTAGATGAATTTGGTAGATGTGACAAATAGTCAATGGGTAACATGTTTTGCTAGTGAAGCTGAACATATTTTATCTCGATCATCTCAAGAAATTGGTGAATGGTTAGAAAAGGATAACAAAGCTGCTATTGATCATATATCATCTTTTAATTTACAAAGATATCACTTTACATGTCGTGTTAAATTGGAATCATTTAATGTGTGTCTCTTGTTTTATGTATATGTGTATATATATAAAACATAGATATATGTATATACTTTTGTTTTAGGATGAATCTCGGTTAAAAACAATTGTTGTGAAAGTCGCAGATGTAGATTACAAAAATTTAAATCAACGTCTTTTGGAGAAAATTCGACAATTAACAGGAATTGGAAAAGTTAATGATCAAATGTTATATTAAGAAACACATGTATTTTTCAACGTTATTTAAATTTATATTGGTATTAATATTAAACTATATTCTGTTCTTTACTATGTTAACTATAAAAAGTAAATAATAGTTTATATTTTTATTCTATATAATATACTGAAAAATAAACAATTTTTTTTTCATATATTGCAGGAATTTTGCATAATGTTTTTATATGTATATTTTCATAATTAAATTCAGATGTTCAAAGTAAACTTTTTGCAAAACAATATTAAATTTTTTTTTATATACAAACATTCAGCTAAGTATGTAAAGTACTGGCAATCAGTACATATTCAAATGAATATTAAATGTATTAAAAAAAATGTTTTCATATAAATTGTAATTCGATTCTTATGTAATAAAGCAAACTATGAACTTAGACTTGATTTTTATGGTATTTTGTAGATGATAGAATTATATTAAATAAAACTAGGAACTGAGGTACTCCCATCGACAAGGAACGGTTAAACAAACAAAAGTTTTTAAATTGAGATTATAATAAGAAAATTAACGTGTAAAATTAGTTTTGAAAAATTATTAAATCAACTGTTTAATTTCTAATGAACATCAGAACAATCAATTTTCATTAACAAGTAATGATGTCATCTTAAAAATACAAAACACTGTTAAAGGGTAATTTAATTGAAACATGAGTTTTTTTTATATGAATTATTATTTAAAAACGTTTTATATTACACAAAAATTAAAAGACATGAAAATTATGTTAATTTCATCATATCTTTTTGCAAATCTTTCATTATTTTATTTTGAATTATTTGTGTTATATTTCCATTTACATTAGGTAATGGTTCCATTTTTCGAGCTGCAAGCTACAATAGTCAAATTAATATTAACAATAAAATCAAAGTATTAACAGCTGATTACCTCAATTTTTTGTACTAAGTCCACTTCTTTTGTTCCTGATACAAAATTAGTAATCCTACAATTTTCAGAACTTCCTAATCTTCCTGTTCTTCCACACCTATGAATATAGTCAGCAGTATAAATAGGAAAATCATAGTTCAATACATGTTTTACCTAAAAAAAGTTCAATTGATTATTGAAAAAATACATAATAAATATATAACCAAATTATAAATTAACATTTCAGAAATTATTAATAACACTGGTTTTCAATTATCTTTAAATTATAGTAGAAATACTGAAATTAATAATTTACAAACATTCATTTCTTTAAATTTGTAATTATATAGCTAATACTTGTAATTAAATATATATTTACCCTCACTGTGTCTAGTCCTCGTGAACCTATATCCGTACAAGATAAAACACTAACTTCGCCTGTTTGAAACTTCCCAAATTTATCCTCACGAATTTTCATGTGCATATCACCATTTAAATTAATACAATTTATACCATTTTCATTTAAAAACATTGAAACCCAATCACATGTAGATGTTCTATTACTAAATATTATAATTGGATTTCTTTTTTTTACATCTTCTTTCACAATTTTTAATAGTTGTGTAGGTTTATCTGATTTACCAAGTCTTAAAAACCTTTGTGGTACATTAACTAATAAGCAGTGTAATTGATTTGTAGTCACCTGTGTGATAGATTCTGGTGGTATAACATTTCCCAAAATTTCTGGAAGACTTTTGGGAATTGTAGCACTAACTAATGTTAACTGAGTGCCAGTAAAAGTATTATTAGAAAAACCTGCATATTGAAGCTAAAAATAGGAATTAAAAAAAACATTACAGCCATTTCTTTTATATTTTCCTAACTACATCAGTTTGTTATTCTTAAAATCAAAAATTAATATTACCTGGACTTTTCTAAGAAAATGTATCAATTTTTCATTGAAACTATCATCTAACAGTGTATCTGCTTCATCCATAACTAAATGATGTACATGTGTCATTCTGTATATTCCAGTAGTTGTCAGTTTACTTATTGCACCTATTGTTGCAATAAGTACATCAACTATTTCAAAAGTAGGATTTATCATTTTCTGTTTTGTCCTACCACCAATAATCACTTTTGATTTAAAACCTAGTTCATAAGCAAAATGTTCTACTACTTTTCCAATCTGACTGGCAAGTTCTCGACTTGGTAACAAAATTAATCCTAAAGGGCTATTGAAACCTCTGTCAACAGACTTAGTTTTCCACATTAATATCTGTTGTATCATCGGGAGTAAGTAAGCTAATGTTTTTCCACAACCTGTCTCAGCAGCCAGTAAACAATTTTTGCCAGAAAGAACTGTAGGTATTCCATCAATTTGAATTTTTGTTGGATGTTCTATACATTGTGTTTTTAAAATATCATCAATTTCAGGTGCGAGACCCAATTGAGAAAATGATGTTTTTATTTCATCTGTATTGCTTTGTTTTTTATCAGGATGTATTATAAAATAATCACCTTTCGATTTCCTATGATGCCAACCCTTTGTTGCTAATGAGACATCATCATTCTTTCTATAAATTGTATTAGAATAATGATTAAATTCTTTTCTTTTACAACTAATTACAGGGGTTATACTTAAATTATTTTCAATTTTCACATTTATCTGTGAGAATAAGCATGTAGTACATGATACATTGCTTTTAAATATTTTTAATAAAGTTTTCTGATATTTATACATTTCAATTCACTTGTTTAAAAAAATACAATTATGTAAAAACATGCTATTATAAAATAAACTGTATTTTTTAAATTAATTTTAATACTTTACAAGTATGTTCATAATTTATTAAAATCACAATTCAATTTTGAATTTCGTTAATAAATTTGATAAAAATAACCAAAAACACATAACGATGTACTTTTAATATTAATGATATTGAAACCAAATTTTTAAAGTAACAATTTTATCTCCTCATTACTGTTTAATTAAAATGATTTTAAATTAATTTATCATTCTTAATGAAACGATTTATTTTCATAAAAAACGAATACCAACAAAATTTCTACGGTCACGTTGCTAAACTAAAAAATTGATATATTGTATCATAGATAAAGAATCTCGTTCTGACACTGTAGTTAATTGTAAAATATAATTGAAACTTTTAAACATATATATTATTTTTAATTTCTTAAATGAATTACATTTTAAACAGTACAAAGAAACGATTCCAATTCGCATTGCATTTTTTAATTTTAATTTTGATATTCCTAACAGATTGTAATGTTTCAGTATGTATAATATGGTTAATCGATTGTTAATGTATCAGACATTTAATAATATACTTTATATTCTTTATTTATTTTTTGCATTAGCTTTACAATTACTTTATTACTATTCTATGTATCTTTCTAATTTGAATTTTGTCCCATCATTTTACTGAATTTTGTTTGTAATTAATTTCAAATGTATATTTATATTGACTTTTTATTAGTTAATGAACCACAAAGGTTTTTAAGACTTTACCATTGAATCACCCATTTCCCTTTTAAATATAATTTTAATTGTTACAAACTTTTCATTTATTAACTAAATGTGCGTCATTTATTAATTTCAATCCATAACTAGTTTCTATTCATTTCATAATTTCAATTTGTCAAAATATTTTATAAGTATCCATATTCAAATAATGCAGTGTGTAAAAGATTGTAAATATGTTTTTAAATATTTTCAAAAGCTGTTTATATTAAGTAAGAGTTGATTGCAGAGTAGCTGTGCAGTCTTCAATTCAAAACCTATATATATATATATACATATAATATAATATAATATCATATATATATATAGATAGATATATATAATATATATATATATATATATATATATATATATATAAATATAATATTATATTTATTTATATATATATATATATATATATATATATATAAATATAAATAAAATATATATATATATATCATATTATTTAAATTTCGATACACCATTATAATATATTTTTATATTGCTTGAAATATTTTAAACGTTTAATACTAATTTTTCTAATTAATGTTGTTTCTTTTTAAATAACTATTTCTAATACTTCATTTTGCTTATAGTTGTTATTTTTTAATAAAATTAATAGAAGTAATTATAAACGCGAAATCTTGTTTACTTGTATAATTTTGGCCAGATGGAAACCGAATTAGATTGAAAATTGATCATAAACTGATTTGTAAACAGTCAGCCGAATGCTTTTAGTGGTTTTTATATATTGTCTAAATTCATCGTTCATCTTAAGATTTTTAGACATACTTCTGCGTTATTCAAAAATCATCAGTCATCTCGAACGGTTTTTAGACTTTGTCTAAGGATCGTCTACTAACTCGAGTGACTTTTCTGTACGATACAAAAATCGTCTTTCAGTCCGAATGATTTTTATGTGTGATCCAAAAGTATTCAGACGTCTCGAGGAATTTTTAGACATTGTATAAAAATTTTCTTCCATTTCGAGTGATTTTTCTGTGTGATCAAAAAAAACATCAATCATCTCGAACGATTTTTAGGCATTGTCTAAAAGTCGGCTTCCAACCAAAGTGATTTTTCGGCATCGTCCAAAAATCACTCGAGCTGAGAAACGATTTTTAGACAATATCTATAAATCACTTGGACTATGAGAGGATTTTTAGACAATTTTGTAACAATTATTCGTAAATATTTTAAAACAAAAAGAAAATTTTAAAAGCATAAATATCGTTTTTAATAGACCAATTTACACAATTTAAACGCATATAGAAATTCAGTCTAATCTTGATCATAAAAAAAATTATGTATATATATATATATATATATACATTCACGGGTCGTTTGATAAGTATGGTAAAAAAGCAAGTTAAATATAGTTTTTTGGAAAAAATCGATCAATGCACTTGATCCAGAGAGTCTGCAAAATATGCATTGATGGCGGCGATGACATCCTCATTCAACGAGAATTTTTTCCCACCGAGCCAAATTTCCATATTTAGGAAAAGGAAAAAGTCACACGGGGCCATGTCCTGAGAATGGGGTGTGTTGCTAATTCGTGCCATTTTACCATTATGACGGCCGATTTATGGAACGGCGCGTTGTCAGAAGAGAGCGAAAGCATCCATATGCGATGAAAATTTCCTCCCACCGAGCCAAATTTTCAAGTTTGGAAAGAGAAAGAAGTAGCACGGAGCCGAGCCCGGAGAATAAGGTGAATGAGGAATCAATTCAAAATGAAATTCGTTCCATTTCGCCATTGCGACGGACAATTTGTGGGATGGTACATTGAGTACATTTTTGTGGGCCAATCTTGGCCATTTTTGTTTTAGATCTTCTTTCAAACGGTCCAATAATGTTGCATAATATGCTCCTGTTATAGTTTTTTCCTTTGTTAAGTAGTCGATCAGGATGATTCCTTGGGAATCACAAAAAACAGTGGCCATCACCTTCACAGCTGACAAAACGGTCTTCGCCTTCTTCTGCGAAAACCGTTCGGCGCACTTTCACCAGTCGTTATTTACTGCTTTGACTGCTGCTTTGATTCAGATTTCTAGTGGTGGATACATGTTCTATCCATGGTGAAAAACCGACGAAAGAACGTCTGATCATTTTTTTTTTTCATTTTTGCGGAAAATACTACAATGCTTGCTTTAAACATCTATAGAACGTGAGGAACGCATCGCTTCTGGCTGCAATTTCGCCTAAGCTAGTTTGAAAAATGACACTTGATAACCGTGACGTCATGAAATGAATGGTGACACCATATCATAGAAATTTACCAAACTTATCCAACGACCTATATATATATATATATATATATATATATATATATATATATATATATATATATATATATATATATACCATTTAAAATGTTAAAAGACAATGCCTGATTATCAGTGTCGACATTTTTATTCTCATATATTGTTTTTTCTTCAGAAGCCAACACATGGCAATGGCCAATGACTGTGTAAAATTGTTTGACTCTCTGCCAATTTATCTAAAATATATAACAAAATGCAATGACATTTACTTTAGTTTTCTGCAAGCGTGCCATTCTTTGTGTCAAGTAATTAGTACTGTCTGAATAAAGACTAATCGAATTTATTTCTGTTTATTTTATGCCTGTCAAATATTAAAGTTTTACTAAAAGTACGTGAAACTTCAAATACTTACTTATGATAATGCTTTTAAAAAATGTGTTCGTTCTAAATGTGTTTAATGTATTAATGTGAATTTTTATTTTTATATTACTTATGTATATAAATATTTTAATACTGACATATTATATATATATATATATATATATATATATATATATATATATATATATATGTATGTGTGTATGGATGTATGAATAATAATTAACTCTTTTCCAAAGAGTAGAATAAGACTTCTTTGAAATATTTATATATTTTTTTAATAAGTGTTAATCTGTTTGATTACTAAATATTTTAATATTAATTTCAAATTTTTTATTGTTTCGTGTTATTTTATATTTTGTGTCCTATCGTATTTATTGGATCTCCAGTAATAAAGTGAAATGGGTACTTTTTTCTGTGAAATTTTCTATTTTGAACTAATGTTTTTTTTAAATGGAACGATATATATATATACATACATATATATATATATATATATATATATATATATATATATATATATATATATAGAGAGAGAGAGAGAGAGAGAGAGAGAGAGAGGGAAGGGTTATTTTAAAAAGTATTGTTTATTCAAGATTTGTAATATTTGCTATTTTAACATATTGATGTATTTCTTTATGTATTCTTTATAATTATAAACACAAAAATCCACACGTTTATACAATTTCAGAACGGATTATCCGTGTCTTAACTGTTTATCAACTATTAAAAATTAAATAAAAATATTTAACAATATGAAAAAAACTTTGCATTTTAAAGCAATTTATCTATCTGATTATAATAAAATTTGATTAAAACGCTTTTTTACGTAGCTGTTATGTCAATAGTCACCTATACAATTTATTATCAGTTGATAAATAAAATATTATTTTTATAAATTATTTAAATGAGAACAAATAGCTATTTTAGAATTAAGTAATGTTATATTTTTTATATATTACGTTAAGATAGTTTTATGATAAAATTGATTTATCTTTCGGATACATAGTTTAATGATGAATAATTTTTGTTATAAAGTTTTATGATTTTGTTAGTGTATTATTTACAAATTAATTGAATATTTATGAAATATTAATGTGTCAGATAGATTAATTTTCGATTAGTTTCAATTATTGATTCATTGAATACATTTCACTAATGAAGATATGATTTATGGGATATGCATATATATATATATATATATATATATATATATATATATATATATACATATATATATGGGTGTGTATGTGAAATTTGTCTGAGTGAATAATTAATTTCTGTCAGCTTAAAATTAATAATCGTGGATTATAAATTCTAGTGATATTACAAAATAAATTATCCTTAATTGTGTAATTCATTAATAATACGCCGGATAAAGAACAAATAAACTGAATACAGATTTATTTTATTAACAAATAGTCTTAATTGCCAACTATTATTTTTCAGATATGTTTTTGTAAATAATTGCAGGTAAATTTAAATTTTCTAGACTTACTAATTTTGTTTGTACACACTACAGTAACAAGTTTGTCCTTATTGTGATAAAATATAGACAATTTGAATTATAATATATATATATATATAGAGAGAGAGAGAGAGAAATCTGGATAAATAGACGACATTATTATAAAACAGTTTTATTTAAGAAGAATTCAAATATAGCACCAAGAAAATTTATTTCAGACAAATGTATATTTTATTTTTTTATATTCTGTACTGAAATCAGTACCCTTATTATCCCATTAAATTAAGAGTTTTCATAAAGAGAAACCAAATGCATATTTAAATCATATATATATATATATATATATATATATATATATATATATATGTGTGTGTGTGTGTGTTTGCGTGTGTGTGTAATATAAATTATTATGAAAAACATTCACAATAAAGGGAGTGTTTATTGAAAAACCACTATGTTCAAATCAAAATGGAAATCAAAGTGTTTAACAAACATAAAACAGTGATATATACTGAAACAATATACATAAAGTTATCTCTTTTAAATAGAAATGGTTGAAATAATTGTTATTGTTGTTATATATGATTCATATTTAATACGGCAGCAATGTAATTTAATGATAAAAAGTCCAGTGAATGTGACACCAGTCCAATTAGGTATGTATTTATTTAAAAATTACTTTTATTTGATAATATTTGGCAGCAAATGGATTAATTTATCAAAATATACGAATAAATTATTTAACTATCATATCAATAAACTATATTTTTTTTAAGAATTTTAGTTTAGACTTAAAAAAGAAGATTAAATTAACGTAAAATGAACCCAACGCTTAGTTAGAATTAATAAATAACGATATTTTTAAGTAATTACATAAAAATTACATAAACGATAATTCTTCATTAACATACTCTTAATTATTAAAATCTCCACATAACGAATTTTTCTATAACAAAATCCTTTATTTAACAAGAAGCAGTTGCTGATAATAGTTAAGCTATACATTATATATTTATTCTTCACAATAAATTGTTTTTACAATGATTACATGTAGACGGTAGAACTAAGTACTATAAAGAGATTTAAATGTGTTTGAAATTGTGTTTATAATAAAATAAATAGTTTAGTCTTAATTACTTAATAACCCGCAATCCTTTTATATGTAAATTAAGGAAATACTTAATTATTTAAAAAATAATTAATCATGAAAGAAAATTATTTAAAACTATTTAAAAATTAGTTATTTCCTAATTTCTGTATTATAACGAGCTAGAAAAAATGAATTAATGTTTTACCATATTTTTTGTTCTTGTTAAAAATGTATTCGCGTTCAGAAATTAATTATTTTTCCATTCCATAAACCATAATTTTTTTCTGAATAAAAATAAATCATTAATAATTATCTATTACTAATTATGTACTATATATATATATATATATATATATATATATATATATATATATTCAAAGCACCAAGGTATAAAAACATCTAAGATTTAAGTTCTAAACTTGAATTCTGACCAGTACTTTTTTTGATATTTGTATGGTGAAAAAAGAGTTCATTTGTGAAAGTGATGCCGTGATTTTTTTAATCATTAAAAAAATAAATTCTGTGCCTAAAAACAATATTAAAATTTAACCGCCGAACAGTAGTAAAAATATTTCAAGTATGTAAATTAGATTTAGATCAATAAGAAATACTTAAAGTATGTAATTAGATATAGTTGGAACAGTAAGGATACAATTTTAGAAAATAAACATGATGAGGTAATCATTTTTATAGTTTTGGACATAGTGGCTATTAGGCACTGTATCTACGTTACAAAATAATTGGAGATACGGAAAAAGAAATTTATTTTAGGTATTGAATAAAATCTGTCTATACATGTTAGATTATATAGATTTATAGAACAATAATAGCTAACTTCATAAATTATACGAATACTTACACTACATGTTAGATAGTCTAAGATAAAAGATTTAAGAAATAGTATAATGCGGCGATTTTCAAAATTTATCGATACAAGCCTTCCGTAACTATAAAAAAATATGCCAAGTTTAAATGCAAGTTTTCATTTTAAAATCGTTTTTGCAATTATAGTTTACATATAAATTGGTGTTTTTAAATTAAAACAAAACTTTATTTTAAATTCAATTTATAGTATACTATGTAAGAAAATATTATCTGATATATACATTAAAATAAATCTGTTCCAGTATCGCGTTTTATCTTTGTTTTAAAGCTCAATCCTAAATATATAGACTGTAAAAGATATATATGTATATATATATATATATATAAACTTTTCAATCCGTCCAATTTTTCCTTATTGCACAATAAGCTACCGTCTTCAAGTAATATTTTCATAGATAAAAATAAAGTTCTCCCATCCTACGACAGTTGTGACCTCTGAAAAAGTACAATCGTTTCGTAGAATGTGATCACAGAACAAAACCAACATCGGAAGTAGGACTGTATTGTAGTGATACATATTGTATACAGAAAAACACCCTCCCCGTTGAGGGTCGGCGGGAAAGCGGCGGTCAACAATATCGAGCGACGTACGCGTTTGCGCAGTGAAGAAACGTCAGGCGTAGCCTTTCGGCAGGTATGGATTTTCCGGGGATGCTGAGCATGTCTGAGCTAGAGCCCACACCCCTGTTGCACGCGCCACAAACATTCTGCACCGGTTAATTAACGTAATCAGTGGTGAATATACAAACAAACATTACGATTATTATTACGTGTGCTGAATTGATTTTTTCTAGTTGATATTTAATTCAAAACATATTTCGATTTGAACTATTTTAATAGTGACTGAAACAGTGTTTTGTTGTGCACTTAAATGTAACAAGTAAGTGATTTATTTGACGTCTATACGATTTTTTTGTATTACATGTCAAATGACAGTGATTGATTTTTGTACAATTCTCATATACAAATTGAACGAAAATTTTAACAGTTATATATATATATATATATATATATATATATATATATATACACATATTCACATACAATGATTTCACATAAGTATTGTATAATAAAATATTAAACTTAAATAAAAGCCAACTAAAAAATAATTTAAAAATGTAAGAAATAAATATTGAAATTTTAAACAATAACAACAATATGTAAATAACCTGTTTTCATTTAAAAATAAAATAAAGAATTAAACTATTGTTCAATGTGATATTGACGTAGCTAAATTTTTGCATGCAAAAAAGTAAAAATAAAATATAAGACTAATTTACATCATAAAAGTAAAATGTATTCTGACGTAAAGTTTTTCCTTAAGAAGTAGAGAAAACAATAGTTTTGCTTTTTGTCTTTAGTTTATGTAAATAATACTAAAAATAGAATTATAATTCTTATAGATTTTATTAAAAATATTCTAAAATTCTATTGAAAAATATATAACAAGTTTTACGACATATATATATATATATATATATATATATATAATATACATGTGTTAAAAAAATGCTGGGATTGTATAAATTATTTCTACATGAAACATATACTCCAATTAACTTTTTTAACAAGATGAAACTTTTTTATTTAAGTATTCTTCTTTCTGTTTTTAAAATAAAACATTCCAATTTGAAAAAACTGGACTTTAAAAAAAATAATATAAAATTAAATATAGTTTAACAGTTTTATTAGACACAATATAATCTTTAATACATTAAAATTTAATCGTTATTTGAATTGATTGTAGGTAGTATTAAGTAATTTGATATGTTTAATATAACTTGTTTAGATTTTAAATATTACTTTTTAATAATAAATAATATGGAAATACCATTTATGTACAAAGCTATAAAAAGAATCGACAAATTTGAGATATTTCTTTGAAACAAATTTATAACTTTTCACTTAAGTTCTTCATTTTTTATTTTCTTACTTTTTAAACTCATCATGTGTTATTAATATTTTTAAAAGTCAGTCTTATTAAAATATTTCTAATAACAATCAAATATAATTAATTTGTTAAGAAAAATATGCAAGAACAACAGATAAAATATCTAAGACTATTTTTCATGAGAAGAAAAATATTCGAATTTTAAATACAAAGTACAAGAATACAGATTTAGAAAACTATAAAAATTAAGTACTGTTGAAAAAAATGTTTTTTTTTAAGAATAAACGAAAATTGAATGATATGTGAAGCATGAAAATGAAGTAAAAATAAATTTCTGTATATGAAAAACGAAGAAACAGAATTTGGAGATCATTTCCACATTTGTAATTTATAAAAATACATTTATCAAACGTACAATATTGTCAAGCTTGAGAAATTATTCCAGTGGAAACTTAGAAAGATGCTTTAATATTTCGCACGACACCATCGAAATGTTCAATCAATTTTGTGCCATGTAAGCCACGAGATTCAATGATTAATATGCAAGGAACAGTCAAGAACAAGTAATCAATGACCGTTACAGCTTGTCACTCAAGATGAAAGACTTTCCTAACAGGATACTTCACTAGGAACAATTTACATACATCATTTACATATTATTTTTATGACAGATGAAAGGAAATGGAAATGTGAAATTCTTACCAACTGCATTTAATGTTGTAAACAGGTATATTTTGAATAATTATCATCATTATTATATATCATATAAATAAAAAAAAATAATGAAATAATATTTAGAATATTCAATACAAAACGTATCTTAATAATTATTCTACAAACATTCTAAAAAATATTCCTTAAAAGTTATGGCAATTGGGAAATAATTTAAAGTATTAATTTTGTTACAAAATAAATGATAAATTAGAATCAATACTTAAATTATAGAAAAAATATATGGACAAAATGAATTCTGAGGCGAATAATATCTTCTAAAGATGATTTTATAGTATATATAACTTACACATAAAACTGATTGGAAAATATCGTTAAACCAAAATGTTTGATAATATTATATAAAAGATATTTAAATAACATTAAAATATATTATAATTACGCTAAAAGTTGATATAAATGAATTCTGAGGCGAATAATATCTTCTAATGATGAATTTATAGTATATATTACTTATATATTTTAATAAGACTATTATCCAAACAATTAATAAATAAGAGAATTAATAATTAATATATAATAACATTTGTCATCTCTTTTTTCAAAAAAAGATGACTTCATGTTCTATACAAATATCATTTTTATTTTTCAAGACTAACAGAATAACTTGTTTTCATAAATTAAAATCAAATATTAATGAATATACTTTTACTATTTTTTAGTTTTTAAAAAAATATTAAATATTTCATTTATATGATTATTTAAATTTATGTTTTAAAAACGTTTTATTGTCAATTATTATGCCAATACTTATGTTAGTTATAAATCACTTTGTATATATATATATATATATATATATATATATATATATATATGTATGTATCTATGTGTATATAAGAGAGAGAGAGAGAGAATTAATTACATTCAAATTTTATTTCATGTAAAATAGATATTTTCATTTATTTTAAAAATACTTAACTCTTTCTCTGCTTGAAATATAATTAATTAATTTTCTATATATTTCTTCCATGCTTTAATTTCATTATTAACCATTTTCAATACTAATTAGTTTAATCCTTTAATCTCTATCTCTCTATTGATTTTATTTCGACGTTGTTTCAATTACAGTAAACTTGATTGATTTGATTATATCTGTACAGTCTAATTTCAGTTCTCACATACTTAATAGGTCTATTAACCTTTCTTACTCTAAGCAATTAGGCTATACGTTGGTAGTCGACTGAAAGGTATTTTTTTTAGATTTGAGTTACGCAATGACCACGAACAAATTTTGACAATTTGTTAGATTATATGACTTTTTTTCAAAATTTAAATTTTTATTAACCAAACATAACCATACACAGATTAACATAGTTTAATGGATATCTTATGTTTTTTTTTATTATTTATATGAATTTGTTTAAAGCAAATAATGGAAAAATAACATATTTTTTACTGATATTGTATAACAATATTGATTTTATAAACATAAGTTATTATAATAAAAAATTTAATTTGTTTAAATTAATGCACTAAATTTTTTATATACTTGCTTCGTATGATAAAGCTCAAAGCATTCGCCAACATGTGAATATAGTTTACGTTCACATGTATTGCAAAAAAAAGTTGTTCTTTTTCTACCACTGCCATTACGATCTTTAGTTTTTCCATGGGGGTTAGATTTAAGTGTATGAGAGCCGCGATTCAACCTGTTCTCTTGATCAGAAGTAGATTGCTTTTTGATGTGTGTGGAACTATCCCGAAAATCGTCAACAACTTGATCCACTAATTTAGTACGGGCAGTGAGCCTGGCCATAGGAATAGAATGCCTTTAAGTATCTGGGTTACGTTTCAGTATATCTGGCATTGTGAGTGCACAGGGTTAAAAGTACAACTGAATACTCGAATGAAATTATATAAAATACGAATATATCGTTTTAAATTCATTTAGTCAATATCAAATAAATTTATGATATTAAAATTTATATAAGGTGATTCTGTATTTTATCTAATTAGATAGATGACCTGTATTTTATAGATTTTATACAATTTTAAGCTTTATCTGCTATTCAAACACAATATTTCAAAACCATTTTGATTATTGATTACGTATATCTCAATAGCAGTATTAAATATTTTTTTGTACCTTAGTTCTCTGAAAATAATAACATTGCCATCAAAATTCACATGAATTATCAAAATAGAATTATTAATTAATTATTGAATATTTTTGATCAGATTTTTTTTCGTATTTTGTAAGTTGTTGGAAAAGATTACAATAACGTACTCAAAACCGGATCCAATTAAGAAATAAAATGATTTAAAAACTAATAATTTTACAGTACAACCAATATATATATATATATATATATATATATATATATATATATATATATATATATATATATATATATATATATACACACACACACACATATATATTCATATGACTTGTGTAGGTGTGTGATATTTATTTGTTTACAAACTGCAACACAACACAAGATAACGAAAAAAATAATACTTTTTTGAAAAATATCATAAATATACAACTCCAGACAACGATAAAAATCATACAGCCATATTATTTATAATCTGCAGATCTGAACATTTTGAATTGATAATTATGAGACCTTGATATAAATAGTTGTTATATTTGTATATGGAAATTAGATGAATGCTTCTGTCGCTAATTAGAATTATAATCTAATTTATATCACACATTATGAATAGAAATCAACAACCCATGAATAATAATAGATATAAAAAAAATTCTGCATAACTGTAACAATGTAATTATAAATTAACACGTTTTGAATAATCTGGAATAATATACGGACTGTGGATTTATATATATTCAAGGTTTTTATTACATACTTTTAGATATTGTTATTGATGTTCAATGTTATGTTAATAATTGTATATAATGAAAACATAATCGAAAGTAACAATAATGTTTTTACAGAATAATCGCGTTCATAATATACAGGAATTGTTTTTTATGTCCTTTTTAGTATTTATAACTCATCTGATTTATTTGATAATATTATTAAATTTTTATGTTTACATGCTTTTCTTCCAATAATAATTCTTTTTTTCATATATTTTTATTTATAATTACAATATTATTCATACTGATATAATATTTTTTTAATGATAAATTAATGTATATTTGATACACTCACTATTTGTTTATTCAATTTTCTCTAATACTATTACTATTAAATTATATATATATATATATATATATATATATATATATATATATATATATATATATATATTTATAACTTGATTTAATGAGCAAAAAGTATACATTTTTCCTCATTAAAAAATTATAGTTACGTTAAGGATAGTAACACCAACTTGATATTTAATAAATTCTGTATTTGGGCACATTCACGAAACCTAAACTTTTCTAATTTACAAAAAAATTGTGTGCCATTAATCAAACAAAATATAATGTTATTAAAAGTATTAAAATTCTGTTCGTTATACCTGTGAAACAAACTTTATATAAAAGTGAATAAAAATTTGTAATGAAACCACTAAATGTAATAGTTGTATGAAAATTTGTGTGAACAAGAACCATGTGAAAATTTTCTCACAACAGCCATAAACTCGTTATTCACGGCAGAGAATATAGTCCAGGTTTTCTAAAAGTTTTATACAAAACTTGGAATTATCTTTATGTACTCGTATATATTATATACAAATATATATATATATATATATTATATACAAATATATATATATATATATATATATATATATATATATATATATATATATATATATATATATACAGAAATGATGTTCGTGTATGTGTTTTCAATGCGAATACAATTTTATTTTCTTATTAAACATTAACTTATCCATTAATGGAAACGAAAATATATCTAATACCACAGCAACCGAATTCGGCCACGAAAACTTGCGTGCCAATCAGAGAAATTTCGATCAAGGAACGAAATTTTAGAATTATTACTAAACTTCCTTGTGAATACACACAAGGTTGAATTAACATTAATATATACAAGTTACAATTTAATACCATAGAAATTAGTATACAAGTATATATATATATATATATATTAACAATATACATATAAATTAAAAATTCTTGTAAATATATTCCGTTTCAGTCTTATAAACATATAGTGAAAAAATATCGCAAAATTGTTATTATAAATTCAAAACTTGACAAAGTTATAAATGATTATGTTAATTTTTTATTTTATTTATCGTAGTAAAAAATACGATTAACTTATATATATATAAATATACAACACACATACACACACTATACACCACACATACACACATACACACCACATCACATACACACAACGGACACACACACAACGCACATGTGATTTTTTACAATTATTTTCTATTTGTACTTTCATTTATAAGATGTCTGAATTCGAAAACCCTTAAAATATACATATAAGCTAATTATTATCGACGAAAACATTTAGGTAGGAAAATTGTAGATTAAGAACATTTTTTATTTTTATCGAGAAAATAACTTGAAATATGGGTCGTTATTGTCAAATATTTATATGTTATAAAAACTAAGTTCCAGTCACCGAATCTCAATTTTTGTATAGCATTTACGGCCAACGGGATAAAATTAAATAAGAAAGCAAAATATTAAATAAAATTGATCTCATAAGACTTCTACAAGCGAAAAATGAACACGGAGACATCCAATTTAGTCGAATCTATGTCAAAGAAGCTAATAGAAGAAATAAAAGAAACAAGAGCTTCCACAAAATATTAAACAAATTAAAAAAGAAAGATGAGTTTTTTTTTAATAATTGTGTTTTTTTATACATATTGGAAAATAATAATAATAGATGTTTATTAGAACATATTCAAATTTCATCAAATGTTAAAATGAAACACAAATTTATTTATTAATTATATTATCAAACAATTATATATATATATATATATATATATATATATATATATATATATATATTAGTTAGTAAATCATTTCATACTCAATTATTTTCAATAAATGTAACAACCATATAATAAATTTATTTTAACATGAATGTCGTAGGTAGTGAATGTTTTATTATATCATTATAATAATGATAATTAACATGAAGCAATTAATTTCATATAGTATGATTGATAGTTGAGATTTTATTTTAATCTCTACAAGTTATATTTTATACCACAATAATAAGTACATTTTCGTAACAATCATCCTATAATTGCACATAAATTTATGTCATCTATTCTATTGCAAATACACATGGTGCAACTGCACTAAAAGTATATTTAGTGTGTTCTTTAGAAATGTTTTGAATACTTTCATAAGGTTGTCTAATTTAAAACTACGACTTTTTAGTTTTATATGCACATTTATTTGCATAGTTTCTATGAAAACCAGTTTGTTTCAGATTTAATTAGAACAAAACAATATTGTATAATTTTTTTTGTGATTAATACGAACTGAAATAAACGTGAATGAAATAAATTACTTTGTCTATTAAGACTAATTAACGGAGTAATTTTAGCGTATATTGATTATAAATTCACACGTGAATCGAGAGTTCGTTGTCAAATTATTCAAATAGGAAGTGTTTGTTCGGCACTTGTGTATTATTTTAATTGCGTGTAGAACTAAATGTTTGTCACGGTGCGATAGAGACGTCACATTACGTGTATTGTACGGTTATCATGTGAATATCAATTGAAATAAAATGTACATTTATGTGCCAGGTGGACAAATCTCTTATCAGCAAATGTATTGAGGGCGCAGGCTTGCAAATAAACATTGGCGTTCATACTATACTTTGTTATGTTTTTTTAAACATGTAAGAAAACGTTTCATTTTTATTGATGTTCTTATTGCATATACAAAATACATAGTACATTTGTCTTATTTATATATACTTTCTAATATAGAAGTATGCAGTCAAAGATGTTGCTGTATGCGCTAAACTTGTCTAATAATTTAATTCCAATAACTACATATCTTGTATAGTTTGTAAATTTTTTTTACAAGATTTTTTTAATAATCGTCTAATAATTTAATCAAGTTATAATAATAACTAATATTATTCACAACGAATACTAAAAATACTGAAAACAATTAGAATTTTCAACATTTACAAATTTTCGTTATTCGAGCTGTTGTACATAGCGTATCATGATGTAATAATACGAGGGACACTGTCTAAGGTGTTCGAGAGAACCTTTAGCAGAAGGATTGTCGATCATGTGTCCGCTTCAGGATACGTGATCGACAAGCAGTTCGGATTCCGGCATGGCCACGGTACTACCCAGCAGGTTTTGCGATTGACGGAGCACATAACTCACGCTTTCAATTGTGAAGCGTATGACCGGCGTCGTCCTTTTAGACATTGAGAAAACATTCGACAAGGTTTGGGATCCAGGCCTCTTCTACAAGTTCGTATATGTTGGACTACCCGACAGTGTGATTCATCTTGTGGCATCATACCTGTTGGGGCGTAACTTCTCTGAGTGTGGAGGGTGCGAGGTAGAATGTCAAAATCATGGAGGCTGGCGTACCGCAGGGTAGTGTGGTGGCCTCGGTACTGCTCAATCTATATAGCATAGTAAGACAATCTATATATCAATGATATACTGAGAGAACAGACTAGTACACTATACATGGTCGACACTGTCATTGTCGCACAATCCTGGTAAATAGGAATGTTCCATGCACGTCTGCAGTGCCATCTCGATGAACTCACCGAGTATTATAGTACCTGGCGAGTGAGAGTAAACGCTGGGAAGTGTAAGGTGCTTCTGTTTACCAAAAAGAAATGCGTTGCCTCTCCGACCTGGGCTACAATAATATGACAATCAATAGGGTCCCTGAGGCTAAATATCTCAGAGTCACAATTGAGAGACAACTGACCTTCAAAAGTTATGACGGAAACGTACTCGGCAAGGCTTCTGGACAGATAAGCAGACTGTACCCACTATTCAACCGTCGATCGCAATTATGGCTGTGCAGTAAGCTTATGCTTTACACGAGCATGATACGACAAATACTAACGTACGCGGCCTCAGCCTGGGCGTTCACCTTCCAACCTCACAAGCGATTGCACCCTCCAAAACAAGGTACTGCGCTTCATCGTCGATGCGCCTTACTTTGTCAGGAACGACAATGACAATGCATAATAATCTCCAGATCCCTACAATCCACGAGTATGTACATTGTCAACCTCGTGTCTTGTACGGTAGAGCCGAGAAAAGCCAAAACTCTCTGATTAACACCCTCTACAACTAGGGCCCGCTTAACTGTGGTGCCGCTACAAGCGGCCTAAACTACTGACTGTGGGAGTTATTCCGGCCTTAGAGTCATGGTTAATGGCAACGGGAGGGTCGTGGGCGGCGGGCTTCACCCGCACGTCAAGTCTACCCCACCGTAGAAATCAGATTAAGTCTGACAAACCAAGCTCAAACTGTGCTTCTGCTCTCGTTCGCAGGGCGAGCACTCGTATCCACCCCGAGTAAAATGGTCTCGTACCTCCCACTCGAATCAGTAACAGGCGCGTCAACGCGTTAGCGCAACCCAACGATACAGTAATACGAGAGAAATTTGAAAAGTTCGCGGCCTACCATATTAGTGTCGGTAATATTTGTTGCAATCATCAACTTAAACAAACCTGTTTTTTTGTGCCGTTGTTAAAATGGATAAAGTTGAACATTGTGTGGTGATAAAGCTTTTTGCCAAAAAAGCCTTAACGACAACAGAAATCATTAATGAGATGAAAAATGTACTGGGCGAGGGTGCACCTTCATATACAACCGTAAAGTGGGCAGCTAAATTTAAATGTGGTCGTGCAAGCTTTGAAGATAACACGCGTAGTGTTGACATCGAAAAACTACAAAGACAGAAGAAATCATCCACCAAATGTATGATATTATCTTACAGGATCGGCGATTGAAGGTAACCGAAATTGCTAAGGCTGTGGATGTCTCAGATGAACGCGTGTATCACGTCCTAACTGAAGAGTTAGGTGTGAAAAAGCTATCGGCAAGGCAAAGACTGTTTGAATAGATTTAAGCGGGGTACGACTGACTATCCGGCGATTTGTGACTAAATATGAGTCTTGGCTTCATCATTACACTCCAGAGTCAGAACAATAATTAAAGCAATGCAAGCACGATGATTCTCCGCCACCAAAAAAGGAAAATCAATTTTATTCGCTGGAAATGTTGTGGCTTCAATTTTTTGGGATACTGAAGCGATCCTGCTAATTGACTACCTTCCAAAAGGTCAAACGATAACGGAAGAGTATTATGATAAATTGTTGGATCGACTCGATCCAAAAATTCGTGAGAAAAAATCAGGTTTATTAAAGAAAAAATCATTTTCCATCAAGACAATGCACAGCTCCCTCAGATTTCTATCTATTCCTAAAACTTAAAATTTCCTTAGTGGTCGACGATTTTCTTCAGATGAACAGATAGTAACAGTGAATCGCTATTTTGAGGACCTCCAAGAAAATGATTTCCGGGACGGCATAAAAGTACTGGAGTATCGCTGGATGAAGTGCATTGAAGTTCAGGGGAACAATATTGAAAAATAATAGTAATTAAAAAACAAGTTATATTTTTTCATAGTTAGGTTGCGAACTTTTAAAATTGCCCCCGTACTATCTTTATCATCCTCTTTCCTGATTGCTATTTTATGAAAATTCGTACTATCAAACTATTTCATTTATTGTCATACTTTTTTCAAATTAATTGAAAATATATTATTTTAAAAAGCAACCAGACTTTTGTGTTAGAGCGTATTGAAATGGTTTACACCAAATTTATTACAACAGGGTTACAAGTTTATAACGTAAGCTTATCATAGTTTAATATACAATCCAAATTGGAAATGGCTACATATAAATCTATTATTTGAAACTAATCTCTGAAATTCCAAGCTTGAAGCACATAAATCGTATTTTGCAAAACTATTTAATTATTGCGCGAGTCGGTATAAACTCGCGTGGATTAAAGCATTTTCAGGAAGTTCAGTGAATTGTATATTAGCAAAGCCGGAGAATAATAAAATAGAGGTATTCTCTGGCTGGTCAAACCATTGCAGTATGTTTATAACTTTGTTAATTTTAAATAAGGGTCAGACGTGTAGCACTACGATTTATACAGATTTTATTAAATTATATTCATTTTCGAACTAGCTTTTTTATTATTAATTTAATAAAAATGTGTCATTAACAATAAAAATATAGTTTTTTTTTTATTTATTAAAAAATAATCATATAAAAATTTTAATGCAAATCAATTAAAAATTTAAACTATATGATGTGAAGATTATTGATGTTTTTTAGAAACAAGATTTTTGTATTTCTCACTTTTTAAATTACATTTGATTTCTGTTCATCTGTCAATTAATATATCTATAAAACAATACAACAAAATCATATATACTTCAATCATTTATAATCGATTTTATATTTTCTCTGTATACAGGGTATGAAAATAGAATTAGTAGATATAAAATTCATTAATTAATATATTTGTTATTAATGAAGTATAAGTTTATCTAATTATTGTTTAATAAATATGATATACGGAAAACATTTTACATTTTTTTTACTTCACTATTTCATAGTGTTCCGAATTTAATTTGTATATGTAACCATTTTATAATTCTTAAAATCTTAAAACCGTAAAAATTAAATTGTATTCATCAAAAAAATTGTAGTGACTATCTATCTACTAGTAATGTTATTTTTTTATTATATTCTTCTATTCTTAAGGATCAATAATTAATATTATACATAAAAATTAAATAAAAATGCACGGAATTATTTATACATACATACATATATATATATATATATATATATATATATATATATATATATACATTATATATATAGACATTATATATATATATATATATATATACATACATACATTACATTATATATATATATATATATATATAATGTCTATTATATGATAGACCTACGCACATAAAATTTCGAAAAGAACTTTTTACCTCCTTTGCTTCTTCTCCTTTCGGTAGTATTTATATTCACAGATATTCAAATTTTTCGAAAGGTTTAAATTATCACTTAAATACTATTTTTTATATTGAATCATCTTTCAAAATAAATAGTATTTATATAATTTCATTATATATATATATATATATATTTTATTAAAAAAATGATGTGTAAGAATGATAATTTTTACATACACTAAGAGTTTAAAATTTAATTTGTTGTACAGTTTTTATTGATTTTTTTAAACGATTCTGTTTTATTTCACCATAATTTCTTTAAAATTTTAGTACATTAATTACTCAATTTCTTGTTTATTCTGTCTACAATAATTGTATCATATGTTATCATCGTTTTTGGCTGACTGTACTGGCCAGTGTAAATAGCTGGCTGGTATAATGAATGTCAGCTGCAACATCCATGACCCATGAACGCATAATGAATCATTTGCTATGTTTTCGTTTAAAATGTTTTCAATATATATTATATTCTTGTTTTTATCTCATTTTTTTAATTTATATATATATATATATATATATATAAGGTGTAAAAATTAATTCGGTGCCTTTAAACTGAATCAATTATAACTCTGTTTTAAATTAAAATATTTTCTTATCGTTTGAAGATTTTGAGTGCCAATCTGAACATTTAAAAACACTATATATCTTGGTTAAGCAGTTGGCGTAACCTCAAAAAACAGTAGTGAGCACGATGGCGCCTGAAAAGCAGCATATTAGCCATGGCATACTTCTCGCACACCAGATGAAAAAAAATGTTTCCGAAGCCGCGGGTGTGATATGTTCAGCTTTGGGGGAACGTGTTTTGACACATAAAACATGCAATAAATACTAAAACAGTGGAAAAAGACCGAAAATCCATTACGACTTCATCGGCTCAAAGCTACCATCATTTTTCGACAAGTGAATAGTCAGTTAGCAGGCAGATAGAGCAGTTATACAGAATAATGAGGGGTATTTTTAGGATTGAAATGTATTCAGTTTGTCCATAAACATTCATTTCCTACAAAAGAGATACCGAATTAATTTGCACACAAACACATACACACACACACACACACACATATATATATATATATATATATATATATATATATATAATTTCCTTTTATACTTTTTAACATTTCAATAAATATATATATTTATTATTGAAATGAATTAACGCGTTTAAAAAAGAACAAGAGAAATTATTATTTTCAAAAATTTGTTATCTTGAATAATCAATAAGATTGTATTTAAATCCTACTTAACGTTTATTGCTGTTTTGATTAGTTTATATCTAAAGATTAATATAAAATGTTATCATAATTGTATTTAATATAACAGCACACAATTTATATATATATATATACACACTAGTATATACCCTATCAAAATTGACGGGAAAATAGACAAAAATTTTGAATGAAAATACTGTTTATTGGTTTCTACAACATAATATTTTTAAACATAAAAAATACCTAAGAACGAAATTATATACTACAGCATTTATCCCAGATGACAAAGCAAACATTTCTCGTCATTTTGTCCGCATTTGACTATTAATGTGTATTTTTATACTTAATATATATATATATATATATATATATATATATATATATATTCATTAACAATTTACTTTCTATTTTTCAACTATCTCTACAAATTTTAATAATATTTCCAGTTATTTCTACATTAAACAAAGAAATTAGGTTGAAATGTATATTTATATCGTCCGTAACCGTTTAAATCGAATGTAAGACATCAATAAACGATTTAAGTACGAAATGTGTACTAGATTTATTTTTAAGTGTTACATTTCCTGGTATTTTCAAATGTTTTAAAAATTCTATTTGAAAGTTAGCCGTATAAATTATCACCGCCTTAAAATTATTTAAAAACTTTAAGATTTACTTTTTATAACAGTAAAAATATATTTTAACAACTTTACGTTTGTATATTTTTAATACGAAATTATTTATTTTTTATATATACTAAAATTCAATTACTTACACGAGTATAAAGCAATCATTTTAATAAGAAAATAATACCCAACATTGAATTACAGTACTTCATAGAATATTTGTTATTAACAATTAAAAACAAAACTTTTCAATGTAGTGTTTTCTAAAAAGTGATAATATATCTTTGGAGAGGATTTTAGATTAAAGATCTTAACATTACGGAGATATTACATCGTTAAAGTGGATAAAATACATAACCATGAGCAATATCAGATAATATAAAAGAATGCTATCTATTTTGACATAAAATCATTATAAACTAATATAAGTACCATTATAGAGGATGATTTATGTGGATATTTTCAATAATTTTATAATTTTCTGTACAAAAATTACCAAGATCTTTTAGTATAAATGCGTCTAGAAAGTTGTTGGTAGCATTTAAACTTTCAAACAATTTCTATTCAAACGTTTTCTTAGTAATCGAAAAAAATGGAAGTCTGAAGGCGAAAAACGGAGATAAAATGCGAAGGGCAACTCAAAACATCGCAGTCAAAATCCAATAACGTTTATGTAGTGAATAAATATGTATGTAATTTTATTTCTTCGCTGTGACAGTTTAATTACTGACCAAAATCTAGCAGTGGTTCATTCTTCGCCAAAATCACCAAATACAAAGCATTACTTTCCTTGATTGCAAATCTTGATTGCATCAAAAATACCTCATCTCATATCACCTCAAAGTGTTTGTTGTTCTTTATTTGTTTTTCATAGGGTATTTTTCGTTTAATCTTATAAAGAATCTATTTTTGTTCATAGTCACTAACTGATTGAAAATTAATTAATCTTTTTGTGTTTATGGAAGAAATTATAAGTATAGATCCTAACTAACAACTTGTAATATACAAAAATGCAATATATAAATATAACATGACATATAGTCAAATTTATTCAAATATCTTACAAATGATCCTAGCTCTGCAAAGATTTTCGGCAATCTGCCTAGTAATATAATGTGGATTATATTGAATGAACGCCACGATGTTTGTCATTAACCTTGGGAAGTTTTCAAGATCGTGAGTTATCCACCAAAAAAAATCTCAGGTGCAGAATTATGCAAACAACTTTTGAACCAGCCAAATATTGACAAAGTCCTCTCTATAGACACGTCTCTTTTTTAGAAAAACGTTGCTTTTTCACTCTTCCGGAAATAATATCGAATACAATAGCGAAAATGTAACTTATTCTCTTCAATTTTCAGTAGTTAATTCGATGAATATAAAAAAATTAAACAACATTAACGAGTTTATATTTTAAGAGAAACACTGAACCGTCATATGACAAAATCATACAAGTTAAATGAATTTGGAGTGAAGTTAATAACTGTTGACTAGTGAAATAAACATCTATACGAAAAAGAAAAACGAACATTTTAGCTGATCTGATATTTAATACTGTGTTTAAATTTATATTCAATTAATGAACTTGTTTGTTTTTAAATTCTCTTTTTTTCTTTCCATTTAGGCATCCAACAATATGTTCTATAAATATAAAAATACCTTTTTTATTTTCATGTATTTTCTCTTTTTGTCCTTTTCAATAATATTTTCTTCCAGTTCTTCTCTTTTTATATTAAGAAATTCTGGTAACCCTATATGTAAATTAAACGTGTATATATATATATATATATATATATATATAACAGATTTAAATTAAAAAACAATTTACACGTTATGAAACAATCCATATCACTCTGTTAACTGCTATATTTTAATTTGTGTAAAACATATTTAAATAATCAATGTAATGTATTCATTTTAGTAGAAAATATACATACATTTCATACGTATATTAAATATATATATATATATATATATATATATATATATATATATATATATATATATATATATATCTGTATGTGTAGAGTATTTAACAATCAAAGTTTATGAATATAAATTATTTTTTACAACCTTCAGTGACATTTACGAAATACGTATTAACCATATACAATAATTATGATTCTACAATATTACACAGTTAAATAATTACAATTCCATGCCTCATTTAATATATGTAACAGGCGGAATAGTATCCATTTGGTAATGATTCACTTTTTTAGACATTTTTTAACGATAAACGTAAAATTTCAACTGTTTTAATCTTCATTTATTTTATTTCAATTAAATAATGACGCTTTAAATATATAAAACACTTGAGACATAAATGTGTATATATATATATATATATATGTATATATATATATATATGTATGTATATATATATATATATGTGTGTGTATATGTGTATATATATATATATATATATGTGTGTGTATATATATATATATATATATATATATATATATATATATATACATACATACATATATACATACATACATACATATATGATATTAATTATATAAGTAATTAATATAATTCAATACAAATTATTTTACTGACTTAAATATTGACATTTTTATTATTAAAAATAATTGCAAGAGTATAAAACGATTCAGTAAAAAAATATTGTCTTGAAACGTTTTAACGAGTTACGATTTTTATATCACTTTAAACAACGAAAATAAGCGAATTTGTATAATTATTAAATTTATTTCCACGAAAGAGATTAACAATTAGACTAAATACCTATATTGCAAATAAAATTCCGTTATCTGTCATAACAGCGATAAATCTTAAAATAAATATTTATGACATATTTGTTCAAATAATTATATATCTTTTCGTTGTATTCGGTTTATTATGATTTAAATAAATATTTTTATTTTTCAATGTCCTTCATATTTAACACTTTTGTTGTTATTATGTTAAAAAGTAAACGGTTCACATGTATAGAAAGAACTTGTTTCATGTTTCAAGACAAATATTTCGCCACGATTGATTGATATAGAACGATTATATATTTATATGTATAATATATATATATATATATACACAATCAATAAATTATCAATTTTTGTTAAATAGTATGTACCATTCTATATACCAGTGTTCTTCAAATTGTGTTCCGCGCAACCTCTTCAAGGGTTCTGAGAGTCAAAGAGAAAATTCGAAATAGTTTTTGAATAAAAACCCCGAAAAACCAAAAATTAAAAATAGTTAGTTTATAATATTTTTTTTAATTCTATAAATACGTATTATTATGCAGTAAAATTATATTTTCGCGTACACATTACAACCCCGCTCAATCAGAAGTAAATAATAAAATTTGGTCATGGTAGATGGTTGACTTTCAAAGCTTGTGGGGTACGCATCTTGAGTTTTCTGGGGATGGTAGGGGTTCCGCAAAAAAATTTATAATCTTAAGGGTTCCGTGAGTCGACAACGTTTGAAGACCAGTGTTATATACCTTAATCTTTTCCTGAAATAATGTTAATCAGAAATATTGATTAAATTATACATCGTCCAATTAGTTCTGGTTCCTTTTTGTAATTGTAAAAATATGTATACATTTCCAGCGTGTGACACATTTTTTCTATTCTCTATTAAATTACTAACAATTACGCTTTTATTAGGTTGATAGAAAAATAATTGCGGTTTATGACCTTCAAATTTATATACATTTTTCTCTTTTTTAATTTTCCTAGCTGTTTTAAGTGGCCCAGAACTGTTGAATAACTAACGTCTAATTTTTGTGCAAGCTCTCGAATTGTGCGTGATTCTGATTCAACTAACACCTTCAGTTGGTCGTTATGAACTGAAGCAGGACGCCTGCGACTTTCATTTACACAAACCTTTTGGAACTACCATTGCACCCATACATTCCTTAACAGTACCCACACCAAAAGTATCGTTTAGTTTACGAATAATTTCTGCCTGTCAACCACCCATTTGGAACCCATACAAAAATGCTCTTTTTTTCTTTTCCATCTTTAATTCAATAGTCCAATTTGAAGCAAAATTTATAATAAAACCAAAGTCAATTTTACCAAAATACGGACCGAAAATGCACTTTAAAATGATATTAACGCGAACAAGATCGAATGGCACTTTCATTGAAAAAAAATTAAGGTTAGAATTTTAAAAACGAAAAGCGCAATTACTTTCCTACCAACCTAATATAATGACATGCATGAGGAATATAATATTTTAACACATTTTTATCACAATTATGTGTAACAATTAGATTGTTTTGTACACACGACTGTTTGTTACAATTACACATGTACTATTCGTGATAAACATATTTTATGGGTATCAGTTACATCCACCGAATCCCCAGAGTTTGGCGCCTAGGGAGTTTGCGCGACGCTGACATCATTGTCGAAAGTCAGTCGTGCGATCGCTAAATATGTATAATTTCAAATTCCGGCGCATAGTTTTTAACGCGGAGAGACAGTATCGGATCGACATGCGAGATCCATGTAGAAAGAGTGTACGTACTTTTACTAAGTGATTTTCGGACTATGTTCAGTAACAGTGCTATAAACATTCAACGAGCATCTCTACAACAATTTTATTTATTTTATGTTTCTTGTTCACGGATTTACAGTGTTCTTTTTTCGATGAAAACTGCGTGAGTGATTTATTAACACATCGATTATAAGATCATGATTAATGATTTTTATCGTATACGATAGGTGCAACATGTGTATGTATTTTTATTAAAAACTTGGATATTGCTTGGTTCATAGAATTCAGAAAAATCTCAAATATTCTGCATGTTTTTAAAAAGGAAAACGATAAGAAAGATCAATATTATGTCCGCATTACTTTTAAAATTATAATAATTATAACAAGATTTTTCCTTTTAATGTGAAGTTTCCAATCCGAATTTTATTTTTAATTTTTTTTTTAAAAAAATAAGTATTAAAAATTAAATTATATTTTTTTATATTTATAAATATAAAGGAAAATAAATAATTTAATACAGACAAATTGATTGAAAACAATGATGAATGTAAATCAAACATGAAAAACTTACTGTTATTTGTATCTCATTAAACACAATGTCGAAGGTATTTTAAAAGTAAATGTCATTAAACAATAATTTATAATTTAATCCGAGATAATAAATAAAAAGTGTTTATAAATTTGATGGCAAAAATATTTTGATTATAACTTACAAAAATAACTGATTATTCACAAATTTATTGAGGAAGAAAAGATTTGTTTATTTATATTGCACATAACGGATTTCCCGTTACTAAGTGAACTAAAATTAAAATTGATAAATTTATGTGAAAAATCGTTATTTAGAAAAAGTATTTTTACTCAAAATTCTTTTTAAAAAATTTCCTCAAAATCAATACTTGTCAATTAGTTAAATTAAAACGTAATATTTATTGAGGACTTTATTTTTTTTGTATTTTTGTTTTATTGTATTTTTCATATTTAGAAAAATAATTTAATCAAAATTATTGAAAATCTCTAAATAAGTATGTGTATATATATTTAAAAAATATTTGAAACATATTTAAAATAATTTCATAGTTTTTCTTAAAAAAATAATTGACTTTAAATACCAGGAGGATTTGCCCTCTACTCGCTACGTTCATTGAGCCACGGGTGGGCTTAGTCCCCCGCTCTCTGATGTTCTCTCTTCCCTAACAATTAACAGAAATTAACAAATTATACGTACAAATAATCTGCGTACATTGTAAGTCGTAAAATTTTAATTGAAAAAGTTCCTAAAAATTAACAATAAAATACAATGTTAAAATGTGTAACAATTTTTTTACTCTAAAGCTCAGTGAATACAATATTTTGAATAAATTTCTTATCAGTTTCACACTGAAATCTTATATCCTTTTTCATTGTACACCGTGAGAGAACTAACATACATGTGACTGATGTCAACCAATCAGAACAGAGATCACGCGATATCCATCGACTAATCATTGATGATCGGGAATGGAAATGGTTAACATGCTATTTGTAGAGTGTAATCGGGGGATGGACGTTGCGAGGTGTTCTAAACGAAAAAAAATTTTTTTGTAAATTTTACAATGGAATGGACAGCTGAAAGATAACTGGCCTAAATGCTGGCCGATATAGAAACGAATAAATAACCAAATATAATTAAAAAAGAAACTCAGAATTGTCAAATAATGTGAAATGATATCTTACATTATTAGTTATTGATAGCCTTACGTTACACTCTTAAAATAATAAAACGCATTTTGAGACATTTTTCACAGATTCGGTAATAGAAATTTTTTCATACAAAATTGATAAAAAATATTAAACCTTTTATTCAATTCATTATTGAAACGAACATTTTAATGCATACTTTAATTGGTTGCATAGTTTGTGTTATATTGTTAAATAAAATATCGGCAAGTTCATATTATCAGAACTTTCTCACTCTCTCTATATATATAACATATATATATATATATATATGAGGGAGAGCAAGAAATCAACCTACACTTTTGACTACTCTATCTGTGAACATGTTTGCAAATTTATTCCATTTTTTGTTCTCTTTTAGAACGTTATTTGTGTCATTCGTTGCAACCAGTTTCATTTATTGAACCATTCTAAGATAGCGTAAGTTTATTCCTCTATGTGCGTCGAAATGAACAAAAAATATAAAAAGAGGATTACAGTTGTGAAATAAAAAAAACTTTGTTTATAAATGTAGGTAGAACACTTCTATACTGGATTTTTATTCAGTTTCGATTTTTATAGATATATTGTTTTTAAGAAAATAAAGATATAAGAGATATTATATTTTTTATTGAAATCTTTAAATACTTATGTATACATTTTAAAAATATATATTATTTTTTTTAAAAAAAAAACAATTTTCTTGAAAATCAATATTTTTTATTTTCATTCCCAGTCGTTTTGCTCCATGCTCTACTTTCTTTCATTATTTTTCGACATTTAAACTTAATTGCATTTGTAACATTTAGACTGCAGTAAAAAATCAATATATAATTTAACACACTTCAGTACATTTATGTTATGATATTATAAAAGAAGTAGACGTGTGTGTGTGCTTATTGAAAAGATTCTTACTATAGAATAAGGATCGATAAAACTAAAATTCAGTGTTTCATAGAGGATATGAAATTATTGTTATTATATCAAATAAAAAATATACATCAAAAACGACCAGTTTAGAAAAATATAGGGGTTGTCTACTTAATTTATACATAATGTTAAGAATCATGATATATAAAAGCAGGTAGTTATGTCAATAATTTTCAATATACAAATATGTTTGTGACGTCAAATGAATATATATATATATATATATATATATATATATATATATATATATATATATATGTTTGTATGAATTATTTATATTCAAAATTTACAATTCGTGACGTAAATAATTGTTACAGTCTGAGACTTATTTTATGCATAACTATTTTCATACCTAATACAGCACTGATTCAGTTCTTACAAAATTTAATATTTTCAAGAATGTAAATATTATGACTAAAAATAATATTATCTATTTTAAAGTTTTTATTATAAATACTAATTAATAAACAGTAAATATTTATTTTAAAAGGTTTAATGCGGAATGAAATTATCTTCAATGTCTTTTTCGGATAAAAAGATTGACAGAAAATGAACGTATTCTAAACATTTAACAAGCTTATATACTAATTTATAGTGAATGAATGTAACTGTTTAATTGTTTAAATTAATTTTTATAGAGCGATAAAAATATACAAGTTCATTATAAAATTTGCATCGATATTTAATTCTGTAAATATAACATTTTTTTTTATTAGTCTCAAACCCGATCCATAATATAATTGTATTTTTTTTGTTGTTTGTTAAAATAAATCATTCTAATATTAAATACAATACTATATTTAATGGACTTCATTTAATGATTAAAGTAATGTCCATACATCGATATGAGTACAGGAAATTTGCGGTTTACCTATTTTCATTTCTGGTCACCTATTTTAATATAATTTGTATAGAAATGTATGCAATTTTTTATATCCGCATTGACAACAATATTCAGTATTTTTCAGGAAGTACAGATTGGAAAATTTATTATCAAAACATTAAATCATATGAATACATTTGCATATATATATATATATATACATATATACACACACATTAAACATATACATGCATATATACATACATACATACACATACAGATGTTTGTGTATAAATTCAAGAATGCAAAATTAACAAAAATGTTTATTTACATGTACAATATATATATATATATATATTATTTTATATTTTATTTTAGAAGAAGGAAGTTATTTTGAGCATTTATTAACACTGCATTTCCTTAATGGAGTGTCATGTTTTTGTGTAAAATAACAAAGTTACTACTATTATAAAAGTAAAAGATCCTGTATCATCAGAGTTCTTGACATTGTAGCTAAATTTACTTTCACAAAAAAATCTTTATTTACAAACTTTCTAAACCTTTTTCTGATCAAAATGTACAATAATTTATTATTGATCATATAAAATTCAGTTCATGTGTATTTTGATAGGGTTTTATCACTGTTAAAAAGCTAAAGTACCAAAAAAATTTTAAAAATATTCTGTATCTCTGTAATAAAATATTGAAAAGTACATATATATATATATATATATAAACGGTTTTGTTTATTTTACATATCTGAACCAGAATATTAATTAACAATTTATTGTATTGTGTTTTAAATTGCGTAAAAAAGAAAATTTACATAGATTTTTATCAACAGAGTGAAAAAGCAATTGTCTATTTAAAACTGTATTCGTAACGTGTGGGAATGTTCAATACCGAAATAGTAACAATATATCAAATATTTGAAAATGCATATAAAAAATTAAAAAAAAATAGAAAATGACAAGTCAGAATCGAATAAAATGATCAACACATTTGAAGTATCCGTCATAGAGTTGAAAGATAGTTATTTAACCTCTAATTACTTCAAAAAATACATGTAACATAGTTGTGTATGGACATGAAGAATTCGAATCGCAGATCTATGCCTTTATATATTTATTTACATATTATTTTCTAGTATGAGATATGACAGAAAATTTAAATTTAATATTACTTTTTATTAAACAAATACCATCGTGTGCAAATGGAAATCCAAATCAATTTCCTATACAAAGGCTGAAGGAGTAATTACACCTTTTTAAAAAGTGTGCTCGTACTATGTGCCATATTCACTCTTGATATATATATATATATATACACGTAAAAATTGAAAAATATTTCCAAAAATCAAAAATGCATATGTAAAACTGAAAAAAAAATGAAAAATCGAATTTGCTCCGAGTGGGAATCAAAACAAACACCTTAGTCACAAATTTTTTTCTCTACACATTCTACATTTAACATGATACCTTGAAAACGACAGAATCACATCTGTTTTTTTATCTTATTAATATATATATATATATATATACATACATATGTGATTCTATCGTCTCCAGAGAAAATTAGATTTTTCATTTTTTTCAGTTTTATGTATGAATTTTTGAAACTCCCTAGTAATATTAATAAAAGTTTTATATGTGCTATATTTATTAGTAAGAAAAAATTATCTTTCTATATATAAAAAAGAATTCCATCGTAAAATTTCCATAAAACAAGAAAATTTTTTTTCGTGTAGACCCCCTCATTGCAACGCCGTTTCCTCCGCTATACTCTACAAGTAGCACGTTAACCATTTTCCGTTAACCGTTTCCATTTCCGATCATTTTCAATGTTTCACGAATTGTCATGTTCGTCGATTCCAATGAAACAGTATTCGGGTACGGCCAGTTGCATGTTCGTCTCTTCATATGTACTTCTAAGCAGGGTATCAAGTTTCAGTGTACAGAAAAACAGAAAACAATTACGAATATCGTGTGCACAGTAGTTTTAGAATAAGTTTACAATAAGTTACAATACATTTTCTTTTCGGTTTCGCTATTTTCATGGCTTCATTTAAAATCCAAACATAAATTTCATTACACAATATCTTTATTCCAGTTTTCATTTTTCATTTAAAAATTGTTAACACTAAACGAGAGCGAGGGAAACAAGCTGTGGGAGTGAGCGGAGGCGGATTCCCTTGGGGGTTGGCGAACGTATAAAGTAAGGAACGAAACCTACTTGTACACTATACAAATATTGTTTAATAAAGTTCACGTCAGTACATTATTTATGTTCATAAGTTTTAAATATCAATGAATATTAGTATGATTTCTTTCCGACCGCATAAACATCAAACATCAGCATATATATATATATATATATATATATATATATATATATATATTAAAGCAGTGTTTATTAAACTTTTCCAGTCCGATCTCATAAACTTCAAAATTGTACTTCCGTCATTTTTCAAGTGATTAAAGACCCATTTTTATACTTAAAATACGTTTACATTCGCAGCATCCCTCAGTTATATACATATTTTATAAAATTACGAGAAAATGACTAAATTTTACTAGTACAAGAAATAATAAATTGAATAAAAAAGTAAAAAATGCTGCAAATAAAATAATTTCAGTCAAGAGACATGAAATCGAATAATGCTGCTTACAGTGTATTTTATATCGAAAATACAATGTCTTCAGTATACCACAAATTGATAAATAACTTGAAAATATTAATTTTTATTGTTATACGATAATAATATTTTAGCATGAATGTAAGTTTCTTTTGATAAATAGCAAGTTCCATTCACTCGTTAATTAACATTTTACTCGCCACATTGTGGGTATGTAAATAAATGTATATTATTGCATTATATACAAAACATATGCATACATTAAGAAAGAATCGAATTGAATTTATACAACATGAGTACATAAATATACAGGACACATGAATGCATTTAATGAATTGCTTTTATTTCTAACACGACTCTGATATGAAGAAAGGAAATTTGTGGTTATTTACTGTGGTTACTTTTTTCTATGATTATTAAATGAATTTTAATATATTTCACAGTATCAAGATTGTCAACAATATTCAAATTCTTCTCCAGGAAGTACAATTTAAACTATTTTATTATCAAAATATTAAAAACGAAAAAAATTTACGAAGCTGATATCTAAATGTTTATTTTTAATGGATGTGTTAACTAACAGATTTAATAAAAAATAAATGAAATAAAATAAAATTAAATTAAAAAAAAATATTTTTTTTAGTAATAATGTTTAATAATTGATTATAATGACATGCATATTTCAATAGCGATATAAGAGTGTTAAATTGCAAAAAAGTTTGTGATATGAGAAGAATTAAAACCGAATGTAGAGTCACATTATCAAAAAATATAATTGCTTAAGGATTTCTTTTATGATTTAAACATTTTTCAGTAATTTTAAATACAATATATTTTGAGTTTTATGTTTTAAATAATATTGATCTCTTCGTCAGACAACTTTTAGAATAGAATAAAATGAACTTTGCAAGAAAAGTTCTTTACATCCATAATGTTTCTCTCATTGTGTTATTTTGTGATTAATGCACATTACAATGTAATAAATGATAATAAGTATTTCACGAGCAACATAATAAATATGTTTATCTGATTATTACAATTAACTCAAGCCTAAATTCGCTTATAATTAGCTATAATGACTATATTTCCTCGTTATAGTTATTTATTGTTATATCAGTGGCAGGTAAATTGTTGTTTTTTCAATAAAAATCCCGATAATATTATCGTAAATAATATTAGAAAGTAATAGATATTTTCAAAAACAAATGTACTTGAAATGTAAGTAAGACAGACATAAATGTCTACAAATAATATTAGACATTCATTTCTTTATTTAACATAAAAATAAATTATAGGCTATAATGAAAATATAATAATAAGATAGACATGTGAACAATTTTGTATTTGGGAATGCGTAGGATAGTTTTCTTCTATCCATTGTAAACAGTGAGTTCTGTGTCATCAATTAAGCAAATAATATAGTTATTAAAGAAATTCAAATTTAGTTGGTATGTTCTGCAGCCAGCTTGTTTTAAAAGTAAATGTTTCTATAAAGATGCTTGAATCAAAATCCATGTAAACATTTACTCGTTACAGCTATTAACTCATTATATCTGCACTTGACATAAAAGAGCTGGATTGTAAAATATTTAATTTAAAAATCAATTTTAAACTTTTCGGCAAATTTAAACATGTATGTAGAGTTTTTGACACTTTTTTCAATCAACTGCATTTCAGTTCGATCACTTTTAAATAGATGGTTTTATTTTCCTGATATATGTAAAATGTATTGCAAGTGTTAATGTTGCTTTTCTCAACCATTACAATATATATATATATATATATATATATATATATATATATATATATATATATATATATATATATAGAGAGAGAGAGAGAGAGAGAGAGAGAGAGAAAGAGAGAGAGAGGATACTTCAATTTAGGCTTCTACATAAAAGTATTTAAAAAAACGCAAAAATTAAAAAAAAATATGCTATTTTTTATTTAGTATTTTATTTCAATTCAATACTTAAATACAATTGAACTGAAATTCTAAATAAAAAATAACATTTTTTTTATTTTTTTTAATACTTTTTTGCGGAAGCCTAAATTGAATCACCTATATATATATATATATATATATATATATATATATATGTGTGTGTGTGTGTGTATGTATAGTATACATAGATACGCATGAAGAAATATGTAATTCAAATTATATACTTCTGGGAATTACAAATCCGAAAATAAATATTCACTCGAAATGAAATTTATATTTAAACTCATATGAATTCAGAGATGCTCTTAACTTTGTACATGATGACAGATTATGAATTCGAAACGAAATAATAATTTCATGTGATATAAATCACAACATTCAAATAAAAATTCATATGATACATTACCAATGACCACCAAATGCGATCTGAAAATGACTAAGTATTTGTTTAAAATATTTTTCATTTGTATCAATGTTATGCGATACAATGGAATATGATATGTTATCAACATTAATGCGAGCATTTTCTTTAAGTGTAATTTTTTGTAAACATCTGTATGTAGACAGAACAATAGTAGTACGTTTATTATTGTTATTCTTATTTCATATTTTTAAGACTGAATTTGTAAAGCAATGAATAAAGTTAGAATTGTTTGCTTTCATATCTATATACTTGCAATTGTAATCTTCTAATCGATTTTTAACCATAAACACAGGTTTACATTAGTGTATGTGGCGCCTCAAATGTAACTTTACAGACGGAAATACATTAGTCAATACACACATATATTTATGTCGATTCGGAGCAACACAGACGTATTGACAACAATGCGTTTTTCGTTTCTGGGCCACATTTTGTTGGCTACAAGGCGACACAATGCTTGTGCGAATCATTCGTAAGTAATTTCTCAATCTTTCTCTAAGACCGGTTTTCGAAATTATGTCCTCATGATGTAGTTTTAAACTCTTCAATGAGTTCAAAACTAATGCTGTTTGATTCAAAAAAGTATTTTTTTATATAATAACCATTTACATATCTGCATTATATGTATATATATATATATATATATATATATAACTATGATAGCATTATCATGACAATAATTGTATAACAACAAACCAAGTAAAAAGAGATAATGAAATAAACGAACCGTGTAATTAAAATTTGGAATAGAGATAATTTTGAATTTGTGGTTGAAATATTATTAATTTTTAACTATTCACCTGTTTCTATATAAATATTGCGGTACTACTTACAAGTTGTTTTTATTTTTTTTTAATTATGAAAGTAGTATTAACATTTATGATATATATAGTTAAGACCTGAAAATGTGTTCATTCAAAAATGTTCTAAAAGACTTTAAATTTTTCGAAACAAAAAAAATTGTACGCCGAAACATTTATTTTTAAAATGTTTATTTTATAAATAAACATTTATTTACAAAAACAAGTAAAATGTTTCCTTAGACAAAAAAAAAACATCTTTATCACATATATAATGTTATGTTCTGTTACTAGAAAAGTATTATTTTTAGAGGTTAAGCAAGAGATTAAGTAAATAAATTTCAACACATAATGCAGAATAACATTAACTACAATCATTTAATTTTACTAATAAAAACATTTCCGAGTAGTTATATGTATATTGTATATATATGTGCGTGTGTGTGTATGTGTTGTGTATTGATTTATTTTATCCAGGTTTATTATGTAAACCACTTTACCTCGAAAATAAGTATTGGAAAAATAGCTAAAAATATTTATTTAAATAACTATATATATATATATATATATATATATATATATATATATATATATGTGTGTGTGTTGTGTGTGTGTGATTGTGTATTGATTTATTTTATTCAGTTTTACTGTGTAAACTACTTTGCCTCGAAAATAAGTATTGGAAAAATATCTACAAATATTTATTTAAATAACTATAACTATATATATATATATATATATATATATATATATATATAGAGAGAGAGAGAGAGAGAGAGAGAGAAAGAAAGATAGTATTGGTCAAAAAGTAGTACATAAATTAGATTTAGTATTTTTCTATGATTATTTGAAATTTGAAAAATAGCTCTGTATTTGCAGACTAATAATGTTTAACAACGATATTTATAGTTATAAAAAATCGGTAATTTATGTCTTTAAAAAATATATTTTTCACTCATCTCACAACCACAAAAAAACTTTTCTGTTCAAAAATTTTCAGTAATTGATTATTGATTATTTTTGATCACAAACTATTTTTATGGTTTGTGGAATGAGTGAAGAAATTCATTTGTTAAAGTGAATTTAGCCACAGTGTCGGACTTTATTGTAATTTATGGCTGTCAGTGTACGAGTATTTCACTTTATTGACATACCATTTTCATAAAATAATATATATGATAACATAAACAAAATTTATCATCTTCTGTCGAAATTTTAAAGTAAACATCTACTAAACTAGTTTATCACTCTTAAACTTAATACTTTTATTAAATAATAATTTTATTTAAAAATAGTATTTTCCTTGAAAAGTAAGATTTAATAATTTTGTTGAAAATGTACAATATATATATATATATATATATATATATATATATATATATATATATATACCCACACCGTATATTTCGGCGTGTAAGACGACCCTTAAAATCCAAAAAATCTTCAAAAATAGAGGGTCGTCTTATACATCCAATACAAAAACAGAAATTTTAAAATAGCACGAAGAATTTATTATGCTTATATAGAAATTAAATTAGTTTCTTAAAAAAAGGAACTTACACTTTAGCACATAGCATAAACAAATTGAATAATTCATTTTAGATAAAAAAAATTAAAAATAAAATATATTTTACTTATATGTCCCAGTTTTATTCATCTGCGTCTAAAATTTCATGAAGCACATCCTGTGGTTCATTGTTTAAATTCTTGTCGTACGGGTCATGATCCAAATCTGTTGAATCAGCTTCATTTTCATCATCATCAGTGTCCTATAATAGATAATCTTCGTACCATCCATAGCGTTAGAGGTCCCGCACTTGTGGAATGATTTGATTACACTCTCACTTTTACTTTATCCCACGCTTTGATCACGAAATCACACAATACATCAAGCGATGGCGCCCGCATGGCCTCACTGCTTGTAAATATTTTTTCACCTTCCAAGATCCAATTGTTCCATTCTTCACGCATATAAATTTTAAATGGCTTGTTTAAGCAGACATATAAAGGTCGCAATAGCGAAGTTAACCCTCCTGGTATAACAGCAATTTTAGTATGACTTCTTTCCAAATGAGTTTTGATTTTTTCGGTTAAATGACTGCGAAACATCCCAAACTAATAAATTTCATTCTTTGAACATACCACCTGCTGCTCGCTTGTTTAATATGTTCTCTGTCCATAGCTTAATATCATTTTCATCCAATCAACGTTTCTAGTGATAATGCACAAAAACACCAAATAGAAATTTTAAATTGGGTTTGGTTTTGCGTTTGAAGATGATCATCTGTTTGAATTTAGTCCAGTCAGTTAAGCACGATAAAAGCACCGTAAATCTGACTTTTTCATGACCTGTACTCCGGACAAGAACAGTTTCTACTCATTTCGAGTCAACAGTTGTATTCCCCACTATGTCGAATTCCATGGAGGTTTCCAATGTGTGATAATGCAATTTTGTGTTCGTGCCCCAACCGAATGGTTAACTGATGAAAACTGGTAATTTTTCTATTCAGCCTGTTCGGAAGTTTTTGAACAATTTTTGTTTTTTTTCTGAAGTACCAGATTTTTTCTATTGATGAAGCGGTCGCACCAACCAGGGGTTGCCTTGAATCCCGAGCTTTTTTCTGGGTTTAATCTTGACCACTTTAATGCTTGCGCTCTAATAATATTCCGTGTGACGAAAAAACCATTCTGCCGTTGCTCGAGGACCCAGTCTGCAATACTATTTTCCAATTCTGGCCAATGACTGATTCCCGTTCTCATAGCACACTTTTTCTGTGGCATTTTTCTCAAAATGTCTTCATTTTTTCGCCAATCTCTTACCATCTTTTCGGTAACGTCAAATTTTCTCGCAGCAGCACAATTGTTTAATTTCTTCGCCAATTCAATAACTTTTAATTTAAAAATGGCTTCATATTTTCTTCGTTTTGTACGCGACTTCATTATTGTAAACGATCACGATTTTTGCAAATTATTTTTTAAACAAATAATGACATTAATATTTAAACTGGTTTAGAAAGAAGCAAGCAAAGAACTAACAGAATATTCTATTAGTGAAAGAGGTGTTCAATTTAGGATCACTTATACGACTGTTATATGATAAATGTATACATTTTATCTTAAAATTTCGACCTCGTCTTATACGTAGGTCGCCTTATACACCGTGATATACGATATGTGTGTGTGTATGTACATATATATATATAT
>CM068316.1:43168398-43235898 GCA_034766995.1 Acanthacorydalis orientalis
TCTCGCCATACAAATCAGAAAAAAATGCCTAATCAAAAATGTTCAATAAATGCTTATTGATCATTTTTGATTATTGATATGCACATTTTGAAGGCGGTGTGCAATCATTCTATATCAATATATTATTGATTCCAAATATCAAAGTTTCCCCTAATTTCGGGAATCCTTGTTTTGTCGTACACTTTGAGATGTCAGATTTTATTCTCCAATATTTCGATAATTACTTATTATTTTATTAGTTTTAAGAATCAATTATTACTAGGAAAAATATGTTGCATACAAAATTTATCTGTCTTATCACTCCTAAGGCGTTCTACGAAAATAAACATAGTTTTATATGTACATAATGAACAATTTTATCTGTGAATCACTGTCATTCAGCACGTGTTAAGCAAATAAAATAGCAAAACGTTTATGAAATCATTCTACGGAAAGAACTTATTCATTTATATACATCTATATAATTCATATATCATAAGTTGTTATGACATATATGATTAATATAATAATATACTGCAGTCAGAGTCGTGTTGAGAAGTTGGGGTTGGAACCTGAAATTAATTTTTCGACTCTACTGAACATTATTTTTAATCTTAACTTCACCGCATGTCATCCAGAGATTTGTCTTCACAATCTTGTTCTGTAGCCAGTCGAGAACATTATCATTTGTTATAACTTTGACTGAGTAAAGAAATTTAATATATCTTTTACAAACACTATATCTTTCTCTTTTTCGCGTTGTTGAGATTATTCTTACTAGATCGATGAAGCAAGTATCCCATGAGTTCCAAAGATGTGAAAACAGTAATCCAATTCACATCTAATCCAACATTCTGCCAAGCAGGGAAAATATAAAGCAAGCATCATTTGATTTAAAAATTTTTGATAAATCTTCCTCCGGTTTTGTTCAGATTTGTGATATCTAATCTATTAATTGAATGATACTCGAGCAGTAATGAAATAACAAGGTTAAATCTGTATTAAATACAGTAGAAAAGTACAAATAATGAGGATTATAGTAAATGAATAATATAGAATAAGTACTGCAAAAATCGGCTCAGTTCGGATTAGTAAGAAACTACTGTATGTAAGTGTGTGTGTATGTGTGTATATATATAATGTATATATATATATATATATATATATATATATATATATATATATATATATATATATATAAGAAAGGGTGAGCCAGTTTATATAGAAGTTTAATTGAACTATTATTGTATACTTTGATATAATATTATATGTATGTTATTAAATGATAAAGTGTAACTGTAAGATAAAATAATTATTATCCACAAGTTATCATTGCTGCATTTGACGATTAATACGATTTTTCGTACAATCTGGTTCACTTGATTGGATATAATTTTGATAAATTTGTTTTTATTATTTCAAAGTACGTAAAAAGTAAAAACTTCACTGTAAATAATCTATATATTGTAATTAATAAAAGAACAACATAATAACATTTTAAATATTTCAAAATCTACAATTCATTTTGAGAATTGTAAACAGAACATTTATCACAGAATAGCAAGTTAAATATTAACCCTTAACTGTCGACAATTTTTTTTTATACTAGTCATCTGCAAGAAGACAGAATATAAGCCAAATTTAAAGAAAACAATAATAATAATTAAAACAACAAGAACGCTTATGAAACTAGTTTATTTAAATGAAAATAGAAAAAAATGTCTGATGTACATCCAAATATAAATTTTTGAAATAAAAATTAATTTTTTATAATTGTACAAAGTATGGTACTTTGCAAAATAATCCCCAAGATGTAGTGATGGATTCCCTCGATGTATAGGGCTCGAGGTGCGATATCGCATTAAAAAGATTTTATCGTGAGCAAATGCTTCGCCAATTTCTGTTAAATGAGAGTGAAGAAGCAGTCATTGCTTTCCAACAAAAGTTAATTTAAAGGATATGGAATTCTTTGTATGTGATGCATGGAACTGAGTAACAGAAACTACATTACAAAGATTGTAAAGGAAATTGTGGATTGAAAATGTAGAAACTGCTACAATTGAAGCTGTTGCTGGTTCGTCTACATCTAGTGCTGCTATAGAGGATGTTGATGTCATTCCTAGTGAGACGCAATTTTCAGATATTTACACGAGATACTTAGTTGCACATATTGTGAAGATGAAGACATCCGAAAATGATGAAATAGAAAGGAAAATTAAGTTGGATAACAAATCGTTAACCAAGTTTTTCAGGAGTCGACAATTAAAGACGAAGAGGAAGAAGGAAGGACTTCGCGTCAGCCAATAATTAACAATATTCATGCCATCAACGAAATTAAAGATATCATGAAATATTTAGAAGAACAGGACGAGATTAATGACTTCAAGAAAGAGGTTCGATTTATCAGATATATGGCTGCAGCTAAACTACTTGATTCAAAGACACAAAAAAATAACTGATTTTTTTTAAATCCAAACACTACGTACATATACATATGTACATGTCATTAATTCAAAAATCCATACAATCTGCTTATCTGGAAATTGCATTATCCAGTGCAGCCATGACAGAGGCTATGCCAGATAACTGGAGTTCTACTGTATTCCTATTTTTCTAATATACCAGATATTTGGATCTTTTAGGCCAATCTGTATCTTTTTCTTCTCCTTCATTAAGGAAAAATATCAATATTCCGTAATGCATATTAACATTACATTTTTGTATCGATGGTTTATAAAAAAATGAGATAAGTCGAGAAGTGTACATTTTGAACAGTAATTTACCAATTTAAATATTTTAATACCATAACTTAATTCACTTATGACGTTTATTCTACATAGAAATAAATAATGTAAATATTTTTTTCATATGTTTAACTTATCAAATGTATTTCTCTACCTTATGCTACACCTTTCTTGTGCATACTTGAAATGTAGAAATAGTTTGATTTTACGTCTACTTTTCAGATAAATTATCTTGGTTTTAATTTTGTTCCAGACGCAAGGCACGGCCTCGTAGTAAACATGTTCACACGAGGCACGTGATCGTACGATGGCGCCGCGCGTGTCCCCACGTCGTTGCTTCCTGTACCTAGTAGCGGGCGCAAGCCTCGTGCTACTCGCACTAAATGTGCGACAGCGCGAATGGATGGGCGGCGGCACGGGACAGCGCGTGCACGCGGCGCCTTCGTCCCGCATTGCAAGCACAATACCGTCCGCTCAATTGGTATCCGTTGCAGCTGTCACTTCTCCCGGACTAACATCTCAATCGCCAGACGAATCGAACGAACGGCCATGGTACATGGCCGGCGGTTCACGCCGACCACAATCAGCGATCCGTTCAAAACGTACAGGACGTCGTCTCGCCCATTTATTTCCATCTGAAGAGCCCGGCAGTGATCGAATCACAAACCAATTGATGTTTGTGCCTCCAGGATACGCTAGAAATTCGTCACGTATTAAGCTTGTGCTTGCATTCAACGGTTTGGGTGCGTGGGGAGCACGTGGCGGTCGTGTTCCTTTCAACGGATGTCCAGTAGACACGTGTTCGTTAGTTGCCAATCGCGATGACGCTTCCCATGCAGATCTCGTTTTATTTAAGGATCACGTCGCGTTTCCAGTTTCTCCTAGACCGTCCTATCAACGATGGATGCTTTATCATCTAGAATGTCCTTATCATACACAGCCGATACGGCATATTGATTCCATCAATTGGACGGCGACGTACCGACGTGACAGTGATATTGTTGCACCTTATGAACGTTGGCAGTATTATGCGAAACCGCCACCGAAACCAGCAGTTCCACGCAATTATGCCGCTAATAAAACGCGGCAGGTCGCTTGGTTCGTAAGCAATTGTGGTGCAAGGAATGGACGGTTACAATATGCACGTGAATTACAACGATTCATTCAAGTGGACATATTCGGAGCGTGCGGAACGATGAGTTGTGCCAGATCGGACGCACAAAGATGTTTTGAATTACTCGATCACACATATAAATTTTATCTTGCGTTTGAGAACTCGAATTGTCGAGATTACATCACAGAAAAGTTTTTCGTCAACGGATTAGGGTGAGTTTATATATTTATTTTTATTTCGAATAATGATAAATTTATAAACAGATCTAATTAGCACATTTGTAACTAAACACTTTCTAAAAAAAATGTATAAAATAGATTATTTTTCATTTCGAAATAAAATATAAAATTTATTACACAAAACTTGAAAAAAAATCAAATTTAACTTTTTTATTTTGTTCAAAATCGTATGAGAATGAAATCTGCAAAATTAATGAATTAGCATCGCCGGTATTTAATAGGCGTGCTGAATTTCCTGATCTAATCGTACTTAAAACCACTTAACAGATTCTAACTTAACCCTTTCAATACGACTTTTTTGTTTTGATTAATTTTGGTTAATTGTATTAAGGGATAGTTAAAATTAGCCAAAATTATTGACCAATACTTTTCTGACACCTTGAATAAAAGATATAGTCCTAGGAAGTTTTGTCCTATCAGTATTTTATAGTGACTTCACTATGTAAAGTATTTCCCCGATAGGAATTTTTGAAAATCGGTGGGACATGTATCCCGTTAGTAACGAAAGGTTTAAACTCTTAACATACAGTAATTAGAAGAAACGATCTATGCTACAGTATGTTAAATTTTTTTTCAAAAATAAATTTGACTGGAAAAATATTTGAATTATAAACATACATAAGCAAAAAAATCTGATTTTCATATATTCCACCAAATCTTATATAATTCATGAATTAGCATCTTAACTGAATTTGACACCGTGAGATGTACTTCCTCTATCACTGAACTAGGCGTTTAACTATAATTAAACTTATAAATTTAAAAGGAAGAGGACATCAAGATTCATTTTGATAAACAAAAAAATATGAAGAATTTTTGTTCATTTTAAATTTAACATTTTTTTTTAAGACGAATTATTTATTTATAAACTTTTTTGCCAAAATTTGTAATGCATGATTATTTTTGTGTTAAATAATTTTGATTGAATTTTGTTCAAGTTCCGTGGTTTTAAATGATTTGAATGAACTATGACTACAGATATTTTCCTTCTAAATTCATTCATTTAACGTGTTAGTTGTGTATGATTAGTATACTCGTCATGAAGATGAATTTGAGCAATAAAATTATAGATTTTTCAAAAAAGCAAATGCAATTTCGTTACAAATTAATTCAATTTTACAGCAGTTGCATATGCTCTGTTTGACGAGTATACTTGTCATCCCTTCATTTTTGCGACACGATGCAGGTACACACTTTTAAAATAGGGAGACACAGCTAACAAATTACTTTTATTACATATTTTGCAAGAAATTTAGTTTAAAATCGTTTATTATGCACACTTTTCGTAATATTTTTCATATCTTAATTATAAATAAATAACAGCCAATATTTGTCTGTCGGTTATAAAAAAATTATTTTGATTATTTGAATTATTTGCAAGTTAAATAATTGTAATAAATTAAGATTATAAGTGTTCTTTCTATAATATTATGTACATTATTAGGCATTTTTTAAAATGTTAGAGAAATTATTTAACTTAAAATACTTTTTTATATAATAGACCGTTTTTTATCCGTTTGTTTAATATCATGCAATTTTATAGTACAATAAAAACCTGCAGAGTATCAGAAAAAATGATTTTAAATAGTTATTTTTTTATAATATCCATATAACGAGTGGAAGACAAAAAGAAAAATAATGTAGACAAAAAAAGTATACAAAAAGAAATACTTTCTAACATGGTTGCATTACAGGAGGAATATACTACCAATAGTGATGGGTGCAAGACCTGAAGATTATGCGAAAGTAGCGCCACAGCGATCTTACATCCATGTCGATGAATTCGCATCGCCACGTGAATTAGCTGCCTATCTTCAACGGCTTGATGCCGACGACGAATTATATAATTCATATTTTACCTGGAAAGGCAGTGGCGAATTCATAAATACATATTTTTGGTGTCGTGTGTGCGCACTCTTGCACGACGACGAAGCACCGCGTGGTAGTTACAGTGACATCAATGTCTGGTGGCGGGGTGGTAACGTCTGCACATCAGGGTCATGGCGACGTACGACGAGTGCTTCAGATACAGCTTTAGAATATGAGGCTAACGAAGCAGAGGACGGAGGCCATTGATGGAATTGTATGCAAGCGATGAAAACGAATGCACAAACAAGTGAGGCACAAAAGACTATATAAAACTATTAAAGACAGTGATATTAGGCTAATATTATTAAATCTTAAAATTGTCAATACGTTCGTACACGATTCGAAAGAAAAGCATGTAGATATAATTAAATGTTAATACGGTACACTGTTTGATAAAATGGTCGTATTTATAATTCAATCGTTTTATGAAACAAACGAGTCGTCCAGCTTTAAACGCAGATACAGCGACAAAAGTGAAATGTGAGAAAGAAGACTATACATATACATGGTTTTAAAATAGATATTAAATTGATGTTTTGTGTACTTAATTCGCTTAAGGTTTAATATGATCTTCTGCAGTATTTTTACGTATTACGATAGGGTTCCAATTTAATAAGAAAATGAAAGCACTCATTAAAATTATGAATTTTTGTAATTGGCTGCATTTGAGACTGGATAACTCAAGTACGTGAAATAAAATTCAAACTATCTAAAATATATTAAAAGAACCAAGTAATTGAATATTGAATGTCCGATTAGCCTCTCCTCATCAAAACTTTATATATAACAAAAGTTATACAGACTTGGATTTTTTTTATCAAAAAAAAATAATTCTCTAACTAGAAAATACACACATATACACACACACACACATATATATATATATATATATATAGAGAGAGAGAGAGAGAGAGAGAGAGAGAGTCTAAATTTTTTTAAGGAAAAACTAACAAGTCATATTCGTTGCTTCACTGGGTAAAATATATTTTTTAATATATATATATAATGGTGTAACAAGTATGTCGAAGAAAAATAAATAATGAGAAAGAATAAATATAATAAATTAACTAATCCCTACACATTGTTAAACTTTAATATGGAATTCTGTAATTATATAGTTCAACATATTGCCATCCCATAGATGTTGTTTCATTATTTCCATCGTTTGATGACAATTATTTCTATAGCATTTTTATTTTATTACGTGGTCTAAAAATATGTTCGATAAAGTAGAGGTCATTAGATGACAATACCGCCTCCATCAACAATATGATAGACCAAACGTCCGAAACGGTTTTTAAATAACTCCCTGGGGGGTGCTGTTGTATCTGTTGAGAACTACTAAATTATCCAATCTTTGTAAAATTGAAAAGAGAATAGATGTATGCTTCTTATTAGTAAAGAAACTAATTCATTTTTTTAATAAAATTATTAAAATATTTGTTGATTACAAATTTTGTATAGATTACTTGAAATTGCAGCCTGGCTGGAAATTTGATATCTTTATCTCGCATGTTTTTGTTGTAAAATATTGTGCTGTGTACATAAAGTTATAAAATTGGAATACTCTCTAAATATGTGCATAAATAAAAAAAATAACAGTATAGGGAAATTTATTAATTTAGAAATTTTCATTGTTGATTATTTACTTTTTTTCTTTTGATACTGAAATATAAATAAAATGTATTTAATATCAAAAAGTTTCCTTGAACTTGAAGTTATGTTACTGATTTGATTTTAATATTAATCAATTAATGATTTTAAAAAACCAACAAAAAACTCCCTCAGAAAACTTTAAATATCTCAAACCGTCAATGACAACTAAAATATTTTTTTATTTACTTTGTAAATCATTTAATAAATCTATATTAAAATCAATTCTAGATTGATTGACAATGACATACAACTTATTACGCCAACTAATGTCCCAAAAAATATTTTTTAATATTTATTACTGAAGCAAAAATATTCATTTAACCATATGTTATTTACAAATCATATAAATTTGAGCATTTAAACATTGATTGACAATGTAAGAAAAGAAGCCAACGAAATGTCTTAGAAACAAAAACAATCATCTTTAAAATTGACTCATCAGTAATAAGTTATTACTGAAACACTAATAACTATAAATATTTTTTTCATACAAACATTACCATCCTACACATAAACAAATCAGGAGAGATGAATATTGTATTACTTTCTATTAGTGTTCTTTTAGAATGCTACTTAAATAGTAGAAAATCCCCTATTTGCTAAAAATGTATATAAGCTTAATTTAATAAATAGAAAGTAAAAATAATATAAATATTTATTAAAAAGAAATTTTCTTTGATTCGTGTACGGAGTATTAAACGATAGTTACCTGTTTTACCAAAATAAATTGTAATTTATTTTATTTATTATTAAATCAAAGTAATAGACACATATACATTTACATATATATATATATATATATATATATATATATATATATATATATATATATATGTAATTTATGTTCATATGTGTAGATTATAAATATCACCGGGTAAGTAGGAAAATAAAAAAATCGACTTATTTAAGCCAAGAAAATACTTTTTATATAACAAAAGTTTCTCTTTACAATATAGCAGCAATTGTTCCTACACAAAAGAAGAAACTATTAACACTGTACATACATTTAATTTCATTTCATTAACAGTTTGATCTTTCATCTGAGAGCAAACTTCGTCTCAGGCACACACATTGACAAAGTATTAATATTAAATTTTTGAATATAATTAGTGATTAGAGAGTAACGATGAAAAAAATTATATTGTTCTTATAAATAGTATTGAATTGAAAATGTAATTTTAGATTAAATGACTATTTATGTTATTATATGTGTTACTTGAATTAATAAGTTATATAATTTCATAGATTCCAAACAAATTGTTAAAAAGTCAAGTGGTTATTATATAAAATACATAAATATTACTTGAGAATAATTGTTTTACTTATAGATTTGCTTGTTGATTTATTGTTATTTTGACACAATATATATTTTAAATTATTAGCAGTAAAGGGTGTATATATATATATATATATATATATATATATATATATATATATAAATCGAAGCTAGTCAGATTATCAATTAATATAATTTATTATTTTGATTAGACATTTCTATTCTTAAGTCGTTTATAAAAACGCATAAATTAAATTATTATCTAACAGTCCTAATTTTATTTAAATAAAATAAACAGAAGAATTATTTTGATAAAATTATGAAATTAAGTTCTAAGTTCCTATATACTTTTTTAGTATTTCATGATTAATCCTTTGCGCTCTGATTTTTCTACACAGTGGTATTCAATCCACATTTTTCGTGAATGCTGTATACATTAAATAAAATATTTTAAATGAAAAATTATTTAAAAGAAGTTATACAAAAATTCTAGAACTAGCTTTATTTTTCTAAAAAAAATATTATATTTCATTACTGCAAAATAGGTTAATTTAATTACTTTTTCTAATCGTCAGTTTTTCTTTAAAAATAATAAATTGGTAATTAATTAATTAATATAATATTTTTTGTGTTCATTTATACCAACATACTTAATAAATTATATGGACTTTTATATATTTATCCTAAAGTATAATATGTGATTCCATTAAATAGCGAAGTGTTAATTTAATTTAAAGATTTATTTATACGTTTTAATACGAATAATTTGCAGTATAGAAAGTAAATATTATAATTAAATTATTTTTATAAAAAGGAAATAAAACTTTATTAAAGATAGCAACGACTATCCATATATATATATATATATATATATATATATATATATATATATATATATATATATATATATATATAAATATTTATAAATATAATTTTTTCGTTTGTTCTTTGTAATATTAATATTTAAGTGTTTTACAGCTGCGTAAAAGAATTGTTATATACATTAAATAATATATATATATACACGAAAAATAAATTATTATAGAAATTTGTATTACGACATTTACTTTATTATAGAAATTTGTTTCATTTTCTAGTAGATATGATAAATAAATGTCTGGACTGATTAATAAAGATATACTCATTTTTTATATAAATCCTTATTGTACATCTTATTCTGAAAGAAGGATCTTTAATTTATACAAAATTATTGAGTTTATCTAAAATAAATGAGTGAAAATATTTTAATTTCAATGTTTCAAATTACATAATCTAATTTTTAAGCATCATTTCGCAAAGCACTTGAATGCTCTCAAAATAGTTATTAAAAAAATATTGTTAATTCCATATATAGCAGGAGTTTTATTAAAACTCGAAAATTGAGATATTTGGATGCCAAACAAGTTTGTGAAGGTACCAATTTATTTTTAATATATATTACAATGCAGATTACTTGATAAAAATGTATATTTGAATAAAATAAATATATTTAAATGCTTGAACAATAATATAACAAGATACGTATGACAAATATTACAGTTTTAAATAATAAATGTTTAAATTGTTTGTGGTTTACAAGATTATATAAAATATTGCGAACAAACATGAGACATTCATCATTTAAACAGCTCTAATCCGTTTTTGTAATACATATTAAGTAATCTTTAAGTAATAGTTATTCAGATATGAGAGTGCAAGGTAGTTCACTCTAATCGAACACATCCCATTATTGTATTATTTATTTCTATCGCAATATTAAAACAGATTGAACTTTTGTAGAACGTCTATGAAAAGAATATTTAATAATTATTTTTAAATATACTATTGTTAAAATTAGTTATATTTGTTTTTAAAATTGGAATATGAATTATTTTTTAATAGTTGAAATTGATGACTAATTTCTATATAATTAAAAGTTAATTCAAAAAATTAAAGACCAATGAATGTGAATAAATACATGTGAATCGGGCTTCCTTATATAATAAACGTTACATTTAAAGCAAATTGAACTATCAAACAATTTTAAAATTAATAATTATGTATTGTCTTCTGCAAAAAAATGTCTTAATACTTAAAATGTTATGCAAAATTTTTCTGGAATAATTTACGAAATGCAAAGTGTTCAAGGGTGCCTTTTTATCGAATGTGGTTTTTATAAAAATAATTTTTTTACAAGTTTATTATGAATTTTCCACAAAAAAGTCAACAAAATTCCAGAGAAATATTACAATTGTATTATCTGATAATAGTATGAAAAATATGATTTAAATCATAGGTAAAGTTATATTATCATTTTTGACTGAATTAAAAGAATCTAAAAAGTATTAACATTATATTACCAATCAGTTACGCACCAGAATGCAATTATTGTAAAAAAATAAACGTGTATTAATTATCAGTATAAAACTCTGTATACGGAAAAATCAGTCTGTACTCATTAATTAAAATGCTAAAATACATTTCTATAATAAAGCAAGTGTTCAAATATATATATATATATACACACTAATGTTTTTACAATTGTAAATATTCAAGAAATTAATTTATTATAATATTATTTTAAATCTGTAAAAACAGTTCAATAGGAGCTACCTAGTATTTTTTTAAGTAACAATCGACAAATACTATGTAATTTAAAGTAATAAAAATAGTTGAGCTCTAAAACAAAATCAGTTTACAGTATTAAGTGTCGCTCGTTAATTTGTTTATTATTAGTCTCAACTCTATTACTAAGAGGCTTTCTTTCAAATGGCTATTCGAATTACAACATCTACTGGACTGTAATTATATAATAAGTTGCTACAGCGCCTTTGGACTTTATACAGGTTTAAATAAACTTCCTAACATCAGACGTATTAGTATGTGATTACATACATACATACATACATGTGTATATATATATATATAATAAATATAACACAGGACATGCATTAAACATCATTCAAATCCAAAAAATATATTTAGAAATGATTTTTGAAAGCGAAATTGGAGATGCGATTAATAAGAAAGCGACAATACATATTGAAAATGAAATCAATTTTCTTTTTATATTTATAATAATAATTTTTCACGTACCTTAACTGGTTTTCACGAAAATTTTCAGGCAGTATCAATTTCCGGAACATTGAACACTTCACATTAACCACACTTTTACTAAATCCCATTCGAAATGCATGTATTAAAATATTGGAACTGTTTGACGATTTTAATAAATTCAAAATGTTAAAATTCTTAAAGGAGAACATTTGAACAGATTTTGTAACGTTAATGATATTAGAATTAATTTTCTAAAACTGCACTTACTAAAACATGAACTGTTATATACTGAAGACGTATTATCAAAATTTAACAACGATTTTTAATGATATTCTTTTGTTACAAGAGGCACTTGACAATTGTGTTGTGTCCAATCCGTTTGCTCGTGAGCGTTACACCAGAGTGAGTGTGTGATCTGTTAACACAGTGAAGTGTTTGTTATATAATTATTTGCCTGGAGAATTTAAGGTTTGAACATTCAAATGTATTTGTAACTGGCAATTATGTAACTTTGTTTAAATTTCAGTTTATATTATATTTTCAAATAACAAAACTCTTTTGTCGTCATATACTTGCATACATTCATACATAATTACAAAATAAATTGATGGCTGCTGTCTATCAAATATATATATTAAAAAATATTTCAAAGTATTGATGTATTTTGGTTATTTATTTTTATTTAATATGTATTGAAATACATGTAAATGTAACCTGGTTTTCTTAGATTGATATCTTCCTTATTTATTAATATATATATATATATATATATATATATATATATATATATATATATATATATATATATATATATATGTATTGATAATGATTAAAAAACAGGTTTATCATGTTGAAAAATATTAGGCTTCATTATACAAAAGCATAATTTTTAGTAATTATTTACTTTCAATTAAAGGTAATTGTTAATATTAAATGTTAGTATTGCCTATTTTGGTATGTATATATATATATATATATATATATATATATATATATATAATTTTTTGTGTATTAAGTAGTATATAAAATAAACTCAAGTAATATTTATGTTTATACCTACCATCACATTAACTTTTAATTAATGATACAGTAAGAAATACTGAAACTAGTCGACATTGAAAAATATTTTGTCATAAGTATGTTTTTAAGTATTTGATTCCAGGAAAGATATAATTTCCGCAACGTACTTCTACTGAAAATCAAATTTATGTGATTTTTATTTATATAATGATGTAAAAAATGTTAGTTGTAAATTATGAACTGTTAAAAAATAAATATTATATATATATAAAAAATGATTCTACTTTTTTGTGGTCTTCATTCTTACCTGTTTGATATATTAATTTTGTAGACTTTATATGCACCATTTCCCACCCTCTTTTTGGGTTTCTTTATTTAAAAACGAATATTAAAAATTTATTTTTAAATCCTGCAATTAATGTTATATTTTAATATTATAATTTAATACAATAAATAATAAATATTTATTATATATTTAATATAATAATTTAATAAAAGAAATTTATTTTTACTGATAAATTTTATACTTACAGCAAATGTGGTCATACTGGTCACTCACAAAAATTTAACTGCTTATAAACATTTGCTTTATTTTGTAATTGACTACTAATGTAAATAGCATTTGATAGTAGTTACCTTATTTAATTCATTTTATTAACTAAACAAAAACCAAAAAGAATAATTTCTGTGAAAACTAGGGCAAGAATATTTAATATAACATAAAGGAAGTACAGAAACTGAATTAATAACTACAAATAATAAATAGAATCATTAAAATACAACAATAAACAATTATCACAAAAACCATAATTATTACAGGAAAAATAAACAAAATAACTGCATTTAAATGAAACCATGAACAAACAGCATAATTAAGAACAATAAAAACTCTATTATGTTAATGTATTAGATTTTATTTACAATTTTAATATTGTAACAAATACAAATTGATGTGATTTGCTCTTTTCAGATAATGATCTGTTTGAAAAAACAGGTGTTAAGTATAATTTTAATAATGATAACAATGCTAACAAAAAATCTAAGTACATTATGTGTACTTTAAAACTATTCTAATAAAAGCTTCTTGACTACCAATCAAGATTTTTATATTTCCCATCACCTATGAATAAAGAACACAAAATTATTACAGTCTGATGATTTTGTTACATGACCAATAAGTAAGCATTTTATTTCTAAAAATATTATACTTGTTAAGATATGTCTTATTTATAAATGATGATTTTTTTTATATCAAATATTTTCTAGTATTACTTCTGCGATACTAAATAACAAACATGTAAATTTACTGTCGACTCTGTTTTGGTTTCGTTTTGTTTTAAAAAGTTAATAATTCTGTGTTGTGTAGTGACGTACATTTTGTTCTCTTCTACATACGTTCCTTTTACAAAAAGGTCTGCATATTTTAACAAGATAAAATAATGATAAATCAATATAATCCATACTATCAGACAATGTAATTTTCATTGGTTGTAGCACAATAAAATTAATTTTGTTTCATCGAACAATCTACTGATCTAGTTCTCACATATAATCATAATTCAAATCTTTGATATGGCACTACATGATATATGCTTAATCTTAATATATAATTAGGTATACGATTTTGATGATATTGTAAGAGATATGTATCTTTAATTTTTTTTTACATTTACAAAAAAGAATATACTATTTTGATATACTTCACATGGCACTGGAAGTGGGTTTTTTTAATGATAAGAATGCCCACAATTTCACTATTTGGACAGACATGTAAAATCAATCGGTGTAAATACAACACAAAAAGAATCTGCATTAAAGTTTTAAGTGTTTTAATTCAATTAAGTATTCATTTTAAGAATTTTCATCTTTTTCAATTTAAGTGTTTTTATTCATTCAGTGATATGTGTTTGGATACTATTTTTGGTTATTTAGTCTCTATAACTTACTCCATTGTTAGTGTTTATATACATTACTTAATTAAAATAGTAAATTAGTAATTGTTCGAAAACTTATTTATGATAACTGTTGACTGAAAAATTTCGAATTTTCTTTTCATAATTGATATTTTACTAAGTACATAAAAAATCTTCTCAGTTTTATAAAAGTTCCCAGTACCACGAAGTCAAATAAGTTGAAAACTTCTAATCTAATAAATAATCCAATTACCTAGGTGTATATTTACTTTTTATATTTTCTTTTTGCTTTTTCAATTATTAAAAAGATGATTATACACATACATATTGTAAAGACATTATAAAATTATAAAAATGACTAATATAAAGTAAATCTAGCAAACATATTCAATCATTTAAAATGTAGAATACTTTTTTAAAAAGTTAAGCGAATAAAAAATAAGTATCACTAATAAGAATTGAATAATCTTCTTTCATTTAATATAAAAATTATATAGTCATACTAATAATTCATAAAAAAGATATCTTCATAAGACTTAATAAAATTATTTCTACCATTTAATTATTTGCTGCGTATAATTATTTTATTTCCATCTTCTATTTTATAAAAAACAATTTTTCATTAACCATGGCCCCTGAATGAAACTATTGTGACCCTTATATTTGCATGGATTTTATCAAAAACAATCAGTAAAAAATACTTGTGAAGTCTATAAATACATTAATAAATTTGTTAAAAGAAATATTTACACTTTTTCAATTTTTACTCAAATATTGGTAATATGTGAGAAGACATATTCATCAGTATATAAAGTCTTAGATATATTTCACTCAAACACAATTTAGATATAATCAAATGCATCTTTACAGATTATTATTAATATAAAAGACTACTTGTCTTACAACGGCAAGAAAGTTTTTTTTAAAAAAAAAGAAAATACCAATGTAGACTTAAAAATAATGTTTTCTATTAACAAACCGAATTGAAAAATATTCAACTAGTTAAAATATTGACTAATTTTCCAGCCACTCTTGTAAAAATACATGTGAAATGGTATTATAATACAAAAGAATGCAGTTTGTAAAAATACTTGAAAATAATTTATGTATATCTCATGATATGATTTAGCTTTTTACTGATAATGAATATCATTGTCGGACCCATTTTGTTACTTAGGAAGTTTTAATACATATTTGTTTTTCCATGCTAATTTAACACCGAATTTCCTATTTAACATACTGATTTAATAATAAGGAAGCTCTCAATGCTGGCAACTTAATCAATTGTGATTAACTTTTCCATTTTCGTTGTGGTTTTCAGGCATGGTGGATTCATGCCCATTACGAAACTGAATTTCTTCATCTGTTATAACAGTTACAAGTTCTTCTACAGCTCTCCCTAAGTCTCCTAAAAATAGTAAGTTATTTAGTATATATAAAACATTATCAAGAACTGATTAGTTTAGAATAATAAAAACCAAATTTACGGTAATACATTTAAAATTATAACTGAAATGAAAAATAATACAGTTCGATAAATTAGAAAGAAACACAACATAATCAAAAGTAGAGTCCGTTTTATAATTAAATAATTTAAAATTAATATCGCTTAAATTATGGTCACTTCAATTACAATAAAATAATTTGGATAATAATACTTTGAAAGTTGTATAAATTTACTTATTTTTTAAAAATCCTTACCGCTTAAAGACGTCCTGCTGGCATAAAAAATTAAATTGTGTAAAACGCAATGAAATATGTACAAATCAATGAGTAAGTAATTTAGTACTTTCTATTTTTTCGTTTTATACTTAAAAAATATCAATAATTTTTATTTGTATTGGGACACAATATAGCAATATTAATAACATAATTTAATGCATAAAAACTTCAACTCCCAAAATTATATAATAATACATTCTTGTACGTTATTATTCTTGGATGGTATTATTTTTATAAATAAAAACTGAAACCCATCACCAACAAATCTAAATTTAATGACTATTGCAGTGATTGATGATTTACTCATTCAGTGATATAAAAATAAATATTATCTTTTGTCTTCACGTATGTAAGAAAACTTTCTTCTAATATATTTTAAATATGTGAAACAACCGCTTATACACACAAACGAAGAAAATATTTTTAAATATCTACAAATGTACAATACCATAAAATTTCATAAAATAAAATACATGCAATATAGAAAAAAAAATGATTAAATGAATTTTACATTAAGAGAAGAACACATCCAGAAGAAATTTATTTTGTTAACATCAAATAGTAGTGCACAATTCCAAAAATACAAAAGATACTACAAATATATTAATAAAATATTAAATTGATGTAAAGACATAAAATACTTTTTATGTTTTGAATTATAATTTTGTATTTTTGGAATCAAAAGAATTAAGAAATAAACACAGAAAAATATGAAAAGCTTAAGCAATTCCAAACCCACCTGCCATATGCATTAAGTTACCAACGCTTTGATTAGTCATTGAATGAGGTGGAGGAGGCGGACGAATATCTTCTCTGTCTGCACCACCCCCACGCTCATCTACCCAGCGTCCGCCTAATGTTGAACAAAAGATGAAAGGGATCAATTTGAAGAGGTGAAGGTAATGTCAAAGATTATTTATGTTTATGTTATAAATGTATGCTTTAAAAAAATGTATTAAAGTTTAATAAATGTAGACAACAGTATTATGAAAGTACTGTTTTGTGAAAGTTGGATTTAAGTTAAAAGAAAAAGTGTTTAAACAAATAATATTTACTTATGTGTTTTTTTTTTGAAAAAAAAAAAAAAATGTTTCTTTAAGAAATATATTACATTACTGAAGATTGAATAATAAAATAAGATTTGAAATGAATATGTGTAATAAGGAATGTGATATAGCTTGAATGTAATTTTGATCAATACCACCCACCAACTTCAATACTACATTTTTAATATAATTTTCTATTATATTGAATGGATCACATCACTGAGATTTTATTTATATACCTGGAGAATCATGAAAATATCCGTTGTGTAATTTGGCTGGCGAATCTGTTGCAAGTTGAGAAGCTGTTACCGATCGTGTCTGAAGTGTTCCAGTAGGACGACCAGCGGCAGCTCCACCTGCAGGCTCTTCAAGTAATTGACGTAAACGTTGCAACTGTGCTTCAAGTTGACGGTTATGATCTTCCAATATTTGCATTCTTGCTTCAAGACGACCCTTAAATAATTAAGAATATTTTTAAACTTCAATAAACACAATTCTTTGCAGAATTCTAATTTAAAACTTTTTATGATTTTTATCTTAAAAAATAAAAAAAGTACCTTATGTTGACGAAGAAGTTTGGCTTCTGTCAACATATCTTGACCAGCAGGTAAACCTCCAGGAATACTTCCTTCTTCTGGACTTTGTTTTGAACGTAATCTTTCATATTCTGCTTGCAATGATGTATTTTCTTCTTCTAATTCTCTGAAGTAAGAAATTGATCGATTATTTATTAATAATATATTTTGAAACGAATCATAATTTATACAATATATTAAATGTATTTAATTTCAATAATACAGAAGTTAATTAAAGTGACAATATTTATATATAATCGACTTGAAAATTATCAATTTAAATTTATTACTTACCTAATCATTGCTTCAAGTTCTTCTCGTTGCTCTGCATCTATTGCAACCATGACTTGAACTGGACTGTGTGGTGCAGGAGGTAAATCACCACCATTACTACCATTCAGTGATTGACAATACTGAGCAATTAATTGATGTTCATCATCTCTGTAAATAACAATTTCGATTTTTTAAATATGTAATAATAAAATTACACTAACATTTATTAAAATAATATATTTATCTTTTATTTTTGTCAATTAGTTACTACTATTCATTATTATAATTTTTATCAATTTATAAAACTTGCAATACCTAATCAGCCTAATAAAAGCTTTAAAAAAAAACTTACGAATCTGGTGTTGAATTTGTTCTGGTACGAAGTTCTACTTCAGCAAGTCGAGATGCATACATTTCAAGTCTCGAATGCATATCTTGGCCTAAAGCTGAATGTTGTGGGGATGGTGCAGGACTTTCTAAAGCATCACCTTCAAGTACAGATCTTACAGGGAGATACCCTACACGTGGATGTTTTTTAAAATATCGTTTGGATTTGAATTTGTTACGAAGTGCACGAGTAAAATCTCTTACATCTTCACCTGATGTTGTCTATTTTAAAAAAAATTATATGTAAATAAATATACAAATTATCAAGTGGAACAATATATTTCATAGACTTATACAAGCATAAATAGTATAATAAACTTACGGCAGTGCAGTATTCTTGCATAGGGTGGGTCAATTTATGATTTTTAGCACGACGTCCCGAGAAAAAGCATGTCTGGCACATGTCAAAATTAAAACATTTAAGACAGCGGTAACGGAAGCCAATAATAGGATACTCCTTGCAAATGTTGCATTTAGCTTGATGCTTAGCACCTTCGGCTGCTGCAAGCCTATGCAACACTGGTAGCCAAACCATACTTTGTGGTTCCTGTTGTAACCAACTGAGAAAATGAACTGCCTATAGAAGAAAAATTACAGAATATCATTACATAATTCTGATTTTATAATAAATTGTTCTTTATACATTTTTTAAACTATTAGATTATATAATAAATGGATATATTTATAATAAGAAAAAAAATATATCACCTCTATAGTAGTTTTATCAGCACCGGCTTTTTCAAAGCAACTACGAACACTTGGTTCAATATTTGAACCACCAAAAGCAGCTACTTCACCTAATTGTCTTGGAACCTGTATAGCATCATGAAGAAGTAATCCTAATTTTCTTTGGTCTGCTAATTGATTTGGATCAGCAATCAATCTAAATAGATCTGTAAAAATTATTGAAATAAGCAAATCATCACATTTTTACTTTAATAGAACAAAAGAATATATATATATAATTTTTACACATACATTTATATTTCTCTTCAAGATGGCCACGGCAAAGAAGAACAAGACCCACTTTAAACGAGAGTACACGCAATTGTCCAGTTCGTTGACTATCATACACATTCAAAAGCCAATTAATAGCAAGATCAAGACATAACGGTATATCAACTGATGGCAATGCTTCATAAAGTGTATTTAAAATCGTAACCATATCTGGGACATCGATAAGTTTATCGTTCTGGGCACGGAGACCGTGTGCATCGAAAGCTTCTAAAGTGGATGATAATTGCAATGAGTCAACTGAAAAAAATGTTTAAGGATTAGAAAAAGTTTTCAAAATTAATCAAACACATATTTAAAAATATGATATAACTGAAAAACAACTTTTGATGCAATCGAGCATGAAATTTTTAATTGAAATTAATGTCATGCCAGTAATCTATTACACTGAATGTTTAAAGAAGTATCATATATTTTATAGACAATAATTTTAGATATTATGATACACTTTTACTATTATTTTATTTATAAAGATAAATATTTCTGAGCCTTTTTTCATTATCTTATAAGTACGATTTATAAAAATATAATATAAAATATAATAAGAAAATACATACAGCAAAGCTTTTTCTGTACAGCACGAAGTTTCAGTGCAGTTCTATATGCTGAAAATCGAACTTCATTGAATTCTGTTAATGAATTCATAAGTTCCAGCATTTTTGGATGGTCCCAATGTGTTGTTTCTAGCTGGTGACTGAATAAAATTGATACATTATTTATATATATATATATATAATTATAGTATAGGATATTATTTTTTTATTCAAATCATATCAAAAAGAACAAATAACATGAAAAACGTTAAGATTTTTTAAAAAAACTATGAAACAAACTACTTGGCAGTATAAATGCAATCTACTGTATTAGCATAGAATTGCAATGTAAACGAAATTTATCAAATAAATCAATTAAATTCGAGTAAAGTAATTTACAAACCGAAGTGTGATAAATGCGATTTTGTTTAATAAAAAGTTTATTTTTTTGGATAATTTAAAAATTAAACTTTTCTAGCAAAACAAACACTACATCATTTTTATTATATTGAAAAGATTGAATGACATTTTAAGACGAAAACATTCAAAAGACCATAAATTATAAAAGGAAATGTAAAGTCATACAAACAAATTTGACGAGTTTAAAAGTAAGTTAAGCGCTGTGCTTTTTTACAAATTTCATTAAAATTTCACTCTAAGGAAACGAGAAATGCACACCAGGTCAACATATTAAATAATTTTTCGACATGGACTTTTCATCTCACAAATAACATTTTTATCAATCATATTTAATTAATTTACGAGTAAATTTTGAAAAATTTATATATAATTTTCGAATCAATTACACCCTTTATTGTTTGGAAAAGTTCTTTTCACTCTTCAAGTTATTTAAATCAACATTTGATGAAGTTTTTTATTTAGGAATAAATATGCAGCATTTATTCTTCATTCCATAAATAATTAAAGAATGTAATTAAAATTTTACATAAAATAGTTTTTACTCATCTCATAAAACACATTTTTTTAGCCAAAAACGTAATAATTGATTATTGATTATTTTTGATTGTTGTCTAGCGATTCTATCGAAATGAGTATAAACAACAATTAAAAATGATATCTAGCCATTTATCGAATATTTTTGATTTGAAAATATATGTGGTTTGTAAGGTAAGATAATAATTTATTTGTGAAAACAATCAATATAAACCAGTGTTCTTATAACTGTATTCCATGGAATTCTTCAAGGGTTCCCCGAGTCAAATTCGAAAGAATTTTCGAAGAAAAACTGGAAAAGTTAATAATGAAATATAGATAACTTATAACAATTTCTTTTATTTTTATAAATGTCTATTCGTATGTAGTAAAACTGTATCTATGAGGAGTCTTAATATGTATTAAGACCCCGCTCAATCAGATGTAAATAATAAAATTTGGTCATGTAAGATGGCTGATTTTCAAAACTTATGGGGTACGCATCTTAAGTTTTGTGCGGATGGTAGGGGTTCCGTGAATCGACGAAGTTTGAAGATAACTGATACAAATAATCAAATCAAATCAAAATATTTTTTCCATCTGAACTTATTAATATACAATTTCATGTCGTGTCGCTTACTAAAACAAGGTACCCGTGTTGAGAACAATCGGTTTTAAACATGAAAATGTTTGACAGATTGTAAGATTTTTTCATTGTCTTTAAAGAATTTAACACTATAAAATTTTTCAAAAAATCAGCCATTTGTGAAAATAACACTGTTTATTTAAAGTAGTTTTGCGTTGAGATAAAATACTCAAATATAAAACATTTAAAGGAGAAAAGTAAATACAGAAATAATATACAATAAAATGATTTTATATATCAAAATAAAATACTCAGTGTTTATTTTTAACACAACATTTTTGAGTTGTTAATAAATCATTTCAATTAAAATTATATTAAGCCTAAATAAAAAAATATTTTAAAGTAAACTAGCTAAACCACTTGAAACAATTCAATGTGAGCTTAATAAAATACTCTGCAAGAATTTCACGAAACTTTTATATGTTAAATAAATCAAGTACAGCTTCTCACACGAAGAATAATCGGTGAAAGATCGTACAGAATTTATTTTTTCAAATTGAGTATTTAATACTTTAGAAAATACTGGCTTACATTGAAAACTCAATCTATTTTTTGAATAATTCATTCAGTATGTTAGAAAACTTAGATTTACGTTTGTGGGCTCTCATTAATTTTAAAAGACCGGCAAAAATAGCACTAAAACATTCTATTCTACAATTGTTTTATTCTTTGTGTGCTTTAACTACAAATATTCTATTATTCGTTTTGCGTTCGTCTGAAACGCTAAATATACCACTATGACAGCGTTGGACTCAATGTTATACACTTTTTTCGTTCTAAAAATTGAAATCAAACTAGAGTTCACTTTCAATCCTAAGAATTATAAATTGAAGAACAGATACAACGATAACAGGGGTCAAGAAATATAAAATAATTATTAATAAATATTAATTCTTATAATTCAAAATATTACTGATGAAGAGATTGTTGCATCTTCAAATTATTTCATAAATTAATGAAAAACAAGACACGAATTAAATATAAATAAGTAATGAATACAGATAGATTATTGGAAAATAATACGATTACTATTTTTTGAAAAACAAAAAAAAAGTTTTTACTTACTTGATGTAGTAAGGCACCTTATTGGGTGTAAGTGCACGCTCCCATGGTGGTTCAACTGAAGCTGCCAAAAAATTAGTGGATTGTGATCCACCACTAGCTGCTGTATTATCCTGTAGGCGGCGTAAACGTGCACTTAAGTCATCTAGTTGCCGAAGAGCATTGGCAGGAAGAGGTGCTCCAGCTGCTGTCATTCCTGCAGCGCGTTCCCGTAGCTCATCCAATGTATGCTGAAGACCAACAGCACTACTCGCATTTCCACTCTCAGCCGCTGCCAACCGTGAGCCCGCATCATCCAAACTTTTTTGAAACACTCGTATATTCTGTAAAAAATATAACTGCATCAGATACTATTTATCAGAACTAATACAAGTTTTGAAACATATCTCTTTTAAATTAGTACAAATAACGAGTTTTGTAATCATACATACATACACACACACATACATATATTAATATTTTAGAGGTACCAGAAAATAAACCATTATTTTATATACTGTTGTTTGAGTTAGTTTGTGCCCATACACGGTGAAGTGAAAATTTCGCACTTTTTTTTTGTAGAACAATTTGTTAGCTTCATTTTTTGCACAGTAAATACTATTCTGTTATTAAGGGTAAAATGTATAAACCCAATACCAACGAAGAATACTTGAGACATCGCATGCTGCTTTTTTATGATCAGGGATTGAATGCCATCATGGCCGCAAAGGCCATTAATGAAATTTATGGGGAAGTCCTGACAGTAAACAGATGCTAATCATGGTTTCGAAAGTTCCTCCGACTCCTAAGCCAGGGTTAACGTTACGAAAGGTCCTGTAAATTTGGTGGAGTATACGCAAGAACATTCACTTTGAGCTGTTAAAATCGGGTGAAGCAATTACCTCAGAGGTGTATTGTCAACAATTAGAGAGACTAAATCAAAAGTTGAACGATAAACGTTCAAGTTTAGTCAAGCGAAAGAAATAATTTTTCATCATGATAACGCACACTCTCATACAGAAAAAATGACCCACGAAACAATTCTAGAGCTGAATTGGGAAGTTAGACCACACCTGCCGTATTCGCCAGACCTGCTCCTTCCGATTACCATCTCTTTCGGTCTATGAAACATCTTTAAGAGATAGAAAGTGGCCAAACTAGAAAATTACTTAGTCACCTAGTTTGATTCGAAACCATGATTGAAAATATGCAAATTTGCAAAACAGATGGGAAGAGGTTATTAATAATGACAGCAATTATATTTTATAATATTATGTAATAAAACTTAAAAAAAATAAAGTTTTATGTTGCACTATAAAACAATGGTTTACTTTCCGGTACTTCTAATATATATATATATATATATAAAATTTTATAGTTACACATAAAATTCAACGTACGATTACTACAAAATTTTTTTTCTATTTACAAAAGAACAAGCAATACGGGATACTGAAAATTGATGAATTCAAGAAAAATATTTATTCTAATTTAGAAAATTACACAAATAGTGTAACTACAAAAATAATTTTATAATAGTAATATAAAATTGATAAAAAAACATTTATATAATTAAGACAAAATCAAAAGTTTACATTGATGTTTTTATGTGAACACCTCAAATGACAAACTATTTTTTATTGAAATCTTTTAAAACACTCTCTTGCATAATACATTATATATATATATTACTATTTCAATTATAAATTTCTTTAATTGGAAACATATGATAACACCACTTAGATTTTCTACCTTTTACAAATAAAATCATCTATAAATAGTTCTTAAAAACATATTTGATTCTGTTTATTTTCGAATGAGAAAAAAACTAAACAATACAAAAATGAATATTTAAGTGTATATCCAAACATACAGTAAATAATTGTAATAAAAACGAATAAATAGAAATAAATTAGTAACTAAAACTTTTACAACATTTATAAATCGAAAACATTATTTATTTATGCATGTTCACTTTTCTTACAATCTCCAATTAAGCAATACCTCCTCTTCCTGCTCTAACATTAGCATCAATTCTTGGTACAGTTTCTCTGCATCAGTTAATTCCATATTTGGTTTATTTATCACAGACGTTTTTTCAACTACAAAAATAATACACGCACTACACGCCGAAACACACACAACGAATACACTGCTACAGTTGTTTTTATTTCTATATTTAATAAATGTAATTAACGTTCGATTGACATGTTTTATGTTTAGTTTTCTTCTAAAAATAATAATAATAGACAATATATATTTCATGGCATTTCAAACATTTAATGTTCAAAACAATTTGCATGCGGGAATGTAACGTTGTTATTAATTTTCATAAATAAGAATGCAAAGCGTTTCCGTCATTACAATAGGTTACATTTACATATTTATCATGTTTGAATTCCGAACGGATTAATGGTTTTATCATAAACGCTGTCTTTATAGATTTGTAAATAGAAATAATATCGATATAATATTAATAATCCAATGATAATCCAATCCAATTAATAACAATTCAATAATCGATTTTTTTAAAGAGAACTCAACATAAAAAAAATCTTGTGAAACAAATGTTCACCATGATTAGTTTTTTTTTCAATTATATTTTTTTACAAATAACAAGACTTACTCTTTCAAAATTCGTAGAAAAAAAATTGAAGTTGTTATGATACCAATATCATAATTTTCATGTAATTTCGGATGTCATTGTTAATAATAATTGAATATAAAGTTTCTACACGTTTTTTGTAGAATACTTTGTACATTTTTTCAAATTTTACAGAACATTTATATATATATATATATATATATATATATATATATATATATGAAATTTTACAGAAATTTTATATATATATATATATATATATATATATATATATATATATATATATATATATATATAATAAATACGTAGTTAAAAATAATATTTAATAATTCTATACATTTGATAGATTCGTGAATAAAAATTCAATTTTTAAAAAAGTTTTGAGGTCATAACTAAAAAATAAATAAAATATTTTTATTATTAATAGTTATATTATTTATTATAAACGTAAAAAAAGCATCAGTGAATTTTTATTTTATAAAATAGTATTTTACTGGATTTTAATTATATAATCAATATAATTTTTATAAAAAGGAATCAGTTTTTAAAGATAATATCTTATAAATATCTAGATTTGAACTCATCGTGCTTCCATCAATATATATATATATATATAGTCGTTATTTGTCGAACAGTTACACTGATAAAAAATGAAAAATTATAATTTATAATTAATAAGTTTCGATGATCTGTTTTATTCAAAAGAATTGTATGAATATGTAAAATTAAAAATTTACATTTTAAAAATATACAGTAAATTCATTCCCATACATGAATTCGTTGTTCATCCCAAACAAACATAAACACTTTTTTTTCTTAATAGTGTCGAATATAAATGATTTGATCATTTTCGATTGTTGCTTATGTGCATTTCGATGATATCATTCTCAGAGAAAAAACCTGATATATTTTGTATTATTTAATCTGAATGAATTAGTTACAATGTTTAAATTACATTCTTGATAAGATTCATTTTGAATATTCGAGCATTATAATTGAATTGTAATTAACATTTATCAATTCTATTCGCAGCTCGTGTAATGTTCTAATTTAAAATCTAATACATCTTATTAAAACCACTCCAATTTCAAAACAAACATGTTTCACTACGTGGATGTTCATATGTAGTAGACACACAACTTCAGCAATAACATTGTTTGCATATTCGTATGATTAACTGAATGTATGTGGCCGCTCAGATGCATAGTGAGTAATGCACTCGAACCAGCGAAACTCATTTCAACCTGTTTGTTTTGTTTACGTGAGTGCAAACAATCAAATGATTAATTAATTGTTCGGATACGCACATAATACATCCGTCTGTTTTACAATTTCGCTAGGCGTGCATTTAAGTTTCAGGACATGCGGTTACAGTTTTAACTTCAAGTTTGTTGTATCAATTTTTGTTAGAAAATAACATTACTGCCCAAATTACTTTATGTAAAGTAAAACAAACATACAACGTTAAATAAATTACTTGGTAAATTAAATATTTTTCAACCATAACTTGTATCGATTTATTGAAGATAGATAGAAATTTATATACTACGAGGATGATTTGAAAAGTTCACTGCCTAACATATTAGTGGCGGTAATAGTTTAAATATTTGTAGTGCATTACAAAGCGATATCTATCTTATACATAACTTCAAAGGCTATCATTAAAGTGTCAAGCAGTTTGTTGCAAACATGAATTTAAATAAAGCTCTTTTTGTACCGTTGTTGAAATGGATAAAGTTGAGCATCTATCGGTAAGATCGGTGCCGCGTTTGCTGACAACTAATCATAAAAGTATTTGAGTACAAATTTTTGAAAACAGTTTGAATCGATTTAAAAGGGATACGATTGACTTTATCAGGCCATTTGTGACTAGAAATGAGACTCGGATTCATCATTACACTCCAGAGTCAAAACAACAATCAAAGCAATAGAAGTATGGCTATTCTCCACCACCAAACAAAGCAAAATAAGTTTAATTCGCTAGAAAAATTATGGCTTCAATTTTTTGAGATGCTAAACAGACCATGCTAATTGACTACTTATCAAAGGGTCAAATGATAACGGGAGATTATTATGCTAACTTTTTGGATTGGCTCGATCAAACAATTCGTGAGAAAAGATCAGGTTTATTAAAGAAAAATATAAAAATATTTTCTATCAGGATAATGCACGTCCTCATACAAGTTTTGTACCCATGGCAAAACTGGCTGTATTGAAGAATGACTTGCTGGTCCATCTAGCTCATTCTCCAGATTTGGTTCACTTAAAGATCCATCTGTTCCCGAAACTTAAAAAGATTTTTGGTGGTAGGCGATTTTTGTCAGAAGAAGAACTGATAGTAACAGTGAATCGCTATTCTGAGGACCTCTAAGAAAACATTACACCCGACATTGATAAAATAGTTTCTGCCAAAAGATGCCAAGTTTCTAGCAAAAAAATACTATTTTTTTTAATTTCTCTAATTTGAAATTTTGTTGTAACATTTGATAACCACTCACAATACCTAAAATTAATGTATTTTTTTTAATTTTTATACATTCATTAAAGAAAAAATAAATGTAAAATTTAAATGAGTTATTTTCGAATATAAATAAAAGACCATTTTTTGATCGCTAAATTATTTTTTTGAGTGACTTTTCTTTGTTTACGACCCGCAGACTTTCAAACTGAATTTAGTGGTCCGTGTTCATATATGACACACCCCTGGTGTAGTATAATAGTTATAAAAAATAAAGGTATAATTTATAAAGATCTTTAAAGAACTGCACATGTTCTCTAAATACACGTTTCGGTGTATTTTTCAGTATCCAGTGTGTAAAAGATAGGTATTGTGCTACAAAGCACGGAAATAAATGGACACAATCAATAATACATATGATGAGAATTGAATGTACATTTTCCGTTTAACACAAAAACGTACTGACGTTATTAAAAGAATCACACAGTCATTGTAAGTATGCACCATTCTCCATTGTGAAGTGGTATTGCGCGTGACCTGATTGAATAGTAGCTATCATTATTGTATAAAACCTGCTGACACTATTTAAATTTGCAACGTGTCAACTTTGTTTCACTGTGTACACAACAATATTTATATTGTGGTTTTTATAAACAGTATGTGTGTCATTAAGAGCTTGGCACTGCACACACTGTTGATATTTATTATTTACTTGTCGCTGTGTACTGTTATTTACATATATTATTATATGATGTTGTTTAATGTAATAATTAGAATTAAATTCAATATTGATGTTTCATAATGATTGTGTAAATAATAAATAAAAATCTTTGAAAGGAAAACCGTTGAATCGAACTTTGAAATCGATCATAATAAGATTTTTTTATAGAGTAATTCTTGTTGTTTATTTTATAGACAAAAAAATCAAACAATAAAACGACCTCTAAGATTTTTTTGATAGAGAAAATTTAATTGATGCCGAACAAGTTATTCACCGAATGAAAAAAACGACAAAATCTGTTGTAATGTTTATAAATTATTAATTTTTCACCTCTAAACTTCATATTTAAATGACACAAAAAATAACATATTCACAGTTGGATAATTATTCAATGGAATACATTTATTATCTATTTTCTCTTCTAATTTATTAAAAGTTTCGACAAAAGTTTGTATTCAGGTTCGAAAAATAATAAAACTTGATAATCATTTAACAATTTTTAAATTACCATTGTCATTTAATTAAAAAGAATCCATAAAAATATTGAATTCAATTTTCCGTTCTTTGTATTCAAAAAAATATCCAACATGTCGAAATAAAATGAAAAAAGAATTGAATACTTCAAATACTTTTTTTTACAAAAATCATTCACGACTTCAAATATTCAAACATTGGTTTTTCTTCTTATTTTTAAAATAGAAATCGAATAAAAAGTTCGGATTTATAAAAGACTGAATAAATGCAAACATCGAATGTCTATTTCAATTCAGTGTATTTCTACTGAAGCTTACTTTTAAACCGATTACGTTTGTCTATGAAGTTAGTGAAGTAAATACTGTGTATACAAGTTGACACAGACGTAAAGAGACATCTTTTATGATAAGCTAAGCTGTTTCATTAATTCACTGTGTAATTCAATAGCATGGATGGAATCACTAGTTTCAGTAACGGATTTATTCATTTCATTCTCTGTCAGGGTAACGTATTCTTTTATAGCTTCATATTTTTTTTTTGACATCATAAATATTATATACTTATGTACAGACATAGAAATATTCACATTTACGAATATATATATATATATATATATATATATATATATATATATATATATATATATATATATATATACACACACACACACAGGTGGCCAATTGATAACTTTAAATTGAAATTATTTTCACAATAAATAAAAAAAACATTTGATAATATTCTATAAATACATTATTTGAACCTTGCAATTATGTGTGGAATATAATTTTTCGATTGCATTTTTTACTGCATTTTTTTACACCTTTCAGGCTATATTCTGTTTATAGCTTCTCTGATATTGTGCTTAAGCTGTTCAATAGTCGTTGGCTTGTTGGCACAGACACGTCCTTTACGAATGGCCCGGCAGAAAAAGTCGGCAGTTGTCAGATCAGGAGATCTTGGCTGACAATCAACGTCACCATTTCTGGAAATTAACTGACCTCGAAACATCCTCTTTAACATTGTGATTGTGTGTTGATCATGATACGGTACCTATTACTATTCACCATTACAGCATTATCTGTATAATCCTCAAAAAATTAAGGTCCAATTACACTTCCTGACCAAATTACACATTTAGTGTCACTCTACGATGATGTAATAGTTGTTAATGAATTAACTTAAGGCTTTCACTATCCCAATACCTGGAATTTTGCTTATTAACAAAACCATTGGGGGCAAAATGGGCTTCATTACTCATAATGATTTTCTGATGAAAATTCGGGTTATAATTCAATCTGTGTAGGATGAAACAACAGAAGTTATGACGCCGTAAAACGCTCCTAAACGAATTTCCCGCATCTATATTGATGAAGTATCACATTAAAACTGGCAATTAAATAAGTTGTAAAATCATAAGCTGGCCACCTATATATATATATATATATATATATATATATATATATATGTATGTATGTGTGTGTGTTTTATTGATTTGCTAATTAATAATTTTCAGCAAAAAATGAAATTTTTGTTAAAAGTTGTAAAAAGAAAGATAATCTTTCTAGAAAATATTTATTTTTTTAGAGATAATTTTTTCTAGAAAATATTTAATTTTCATGCTAATTTGATAAAATGATAATTTCTCTATATAAGACATGGAAATATTTGTAACTAACAATTCGAAAATAACCTCAACCTTTGTGACTAAAAATAACTTTAGGGCATTTTTAACAATGTTTTTTGCTATAATTATGTTTATATATCCATAATCCAGTTAATGCATTATCTTGTTGGTCTTGATCCTTTTGGATCAATAAAGTATTTGTTTTTTTACAAATTTTGGAACGTGTGCATCTTCAGATAAATGTTGAAGACTGGTACTCAAGTCTTTAACATTTATTCGAGGACGACACTCGTATCGAAACTAGTATTGGAGAATAGATATTTAGACGAACAGAATGACTGCTGTCAAATATTTTTTGTCAAGTTAAAGATTACGGTTTATTTAAATATTTATCAGAAATATCGAATGAGTTAATTTCTTATTAAAGATGACACATGATAAAAGAAGTAAACAGAAACTAAAAAACTCTTTTAAAAAATAAACGAAAATTTCAAAAATTAAATAATTTAGAAAATTATTTATTAAAAAATATTTAAGAATATTTTTTATTTTCACAAAAAAAGATAAAACAATCCCATTTTTCTACAAATAGTAAATACTTTTAGTCTACTTCGTTTTTATTTATAAGGTTTATACCAAACATTATTCCGTTGTAATTTTTTAGTCTAATAGAATTTAATTTTATTATTTTTTTTAAATTTTATATATATATATATATATATATATCTATATCTATATATATATATATGTGTTAACAGAAAAAAATAAAACTAGTTTAAAAAGTGAATAATCAACGAATTAATTAAATATTTAATTTTAGAATTATTGTTTTCTGAGATACGTTGTAAACTAAAGAGGCAAAAAATGACAACTAAAATGAATCAATATATACGTGGGCTGTCTTATCCAATTTTCTAATTTTATCTGTCTACATGAGAAAAATACGTCTATAAGAAAGAACAGAAACATCTAAGGGTAAAAGAATAATGTCATCCATTTTATTTCGTTTGATTTTCGTGATATATCAATTGAATTCGTAAAATCGCATTTACTGAAATTAAATTCATTCTTTTTTGTAAATCAATCTTTTTTTACAGGCACAGAAAACATTGTTTTCTTTTCTTATATTATATTTTAACACATTTTAACTATGGATATCTTTCATTATGTATGTATGTATGTATGTATGTATGTATGTATGTATGTATGTATGTATGTATGTATGTATGTATGTATGTATGTATGTATGTATGTATGTATGTATGTATGTATGTATGTATGTATGTATGTATGTATGTATGCATGTATGTATATATATATATATATATATATATATATATATCATGAATTGAAAGAGAAGATTTTAATAATTTCCCCCCTAATTAATTTACATTTACATTTAATCCCTTAAATGTAAGCTTTTGACCAAAAGAACACTAATAATACTAACGTCGCACATATTAGGCGAAATTCTATTTACTGTCATAAAAGTGACTTATACATTTTAATATTGAAAACTATCAAATAATTTTGAAAACTATCAAATAATTTTGAAAACAGCATATTAAATCAAACTATACGGTAATACAGCATATTAAATCATACTATTTTTATACAATTATGTAATAAAATTGGCGTTAGTGTATAAAACAGTAAGAATTTGTATTAATAGTAAATTATATTTCTATATGTTACTTTTCTGTAATTTGTTTAACTTGAAAAAAATCTGTATAAATTGTTCTCGATTTTACGAATATATAAAAAAATTAAGTTTTAAGAAAAATATTAAAGAATAAAAAAATGAAGCTGTTATATTCAAAAATCTGTTTATAATTAAAATTTCAGTAATTTATCATACAAAAGCACATCTTGACAACTAAGAAGAATATAAATAAAAAAAATAACTATAACTAATATAAGATTAAAAAGACTGGTATACAAATGCTACGATATAAAAAGATTAAAATAAAACTACAACACAAACTAAATTTCTAAATTTTTTTTTAAAAAAACAAACATATTTTCAGAAAATTATGATTCGCATAGAACAAAGATATTAGAAAAATCTTTTTAACAACTATTGAATAAATTATAAAATTCACAAACATCTGTGGCCAATTAATTGTTTTACTGGGAAAAAAGACTACAGACGTTTTGTAAAAGATTTTTATTCGAGGAAAGAATATAAAATTATAAATGTACGCGATGAGAAAACGTATGCTAGAATTAAGCCCAACATCATCATTAACCCTTTCCACTTGACTGTCCCTGACATTGTAATCTAACAAATAATAATATTATTTTTTTTTTAATAAAACATGAATTAATAAATGTATTTTTGAAGTTTCATTTGAATAAAGAAATTATTTACAATGCTATATCATTTTATTTGAAGTTATTTGTTACTTTTTGTTTGCTATTTCGCTAAAAAATATGTTCGAGTTGCTGGTAGGTGAGGTGAAAAAATCTCAAAGTGAAACGGATTAATAAGACACAGAGACACACACACACACACACATATATATATATATATATATATATATATATATATATACATACAATAAATTAGGTTTGTAGAAAAATAATTGCGGTTTATGAGCTTCAAATTCATATACATGTCAAGCTTTTTTCATTTTCTTAGCTGTTTAAAATGATCCAGAACTGTTGGAAGACTAACATCTAACTTTTGTGCAAGCTCTCAAATTCTACGTGGTTCTGATTTAACTAACGCCTTCAGTTGATCGTTATGAAATGAAGAAAGACGCCCGCGACCTTCTTCATCTTTAGAGCTCTCACCCTCAGCACTAAACTTTTGTAACCACCATTGTACCGTACATTCCTTAACAGTACCCATAGGAAAAGTATCGTTTAGTTTATGAACAGTTTCTGCTGCTTTACCACCAGTTTTGAAAAATTTGCTCTTATATGCTTCTTTTATATTTTTAATTAAATATCCCAATTTGAAGCAAAATTAATAATAAAAACAAAATCGATGTTACTAAAATACAGATCGAAAAAAATTAAGGTTAGAATTCAGAAAACGAAAACCGTAATTATTTTTTAACCAACCGAATAAATAAATAAACATATATATATATATATATATATATATAATATTTATATACATAGTTTGTGTATGTGAGTGTGTAACAAAATTTGATGCTATATTCTATATTAAGGAGTTGACCGCGAGTTGTTCTATATCTTTTTTAGATACAAAGAAAATAGAAATCACGGATACACGCTACTCAGAGATCATTTCTTTAGATACAGCAAAGAAAATCAACATAAAAACGATAGTCAAAAATAGCGGAGAAGTTAAAGAAAGAAATAAAAAAAAACATGTTACAACAAAACAACTAAAATATAGAACGTTCTCGAAAACCAAGAATATACATAATTATTTGTTCAATATAAGAAATAATAGTTGTTTTGTTGTTGAAATTTTATCTAAAATTAGGTTTCATGAAATCAAAGGAATTGCAATATACAGAAAAACTCATACATTTACGAAATTAAAATTAAGAAAATTAGGTGAATATTAAAAACGTTATTAAAAAGAAACTTTTCTATTTTTCGTTATGTATTTATTAATATATTATCTCATTTGTTAATAAAACATATACTTTCTCAACTATGGAAGAATTATTTGTTTCGTGATTCAAATTCGGGAGTGATTTACAATTTTTAACTTGTCTATATTTTTTCAAATTCTATAAAATAGATATATAGAAAAATATGCATTTTATAAAATCAAACTCATAAAAGCAAATATGAAAGTCGAATATTAAGAAACTTTATTTCCTTAGGACATGAAAAACTAATAATAAAAATAAAATAAAAATTATAAAAAAAATTAATAATAAAAAGAAAAATAAGTTAATAAATAAACAATAATAATAAAAATGTCAGTGTCATATAGGAAATAAACTTTCAAAATTTTATTAAGTAGATAATTTAATTACACAGATTTATAAATGTCAGATTCGATCTAAAAGTTCAAAAAGTTCAAGATAAAGAAGGTAAGCAATTGATGTAAATCAACAATGATAGGAACTGAAATCACAGGAACATTTTATACAATGTGACATTAAAGATTTTTTTATTGTTCTTTCATGTTCTGAAAAGCAAATCCCTGCTTTAGTAAAACAGGTAATAAAATTGTATTGAAATAAAAAAGACTTTACTGGCAAATAGTAACATTATTTCTATCTATATGCTTTACTGCAATTCGACAATACAATAAACACATCAAAAGTTAAACAACATAAATCATTTCTTTTTAACAATTTTCTTCTTTTTCTTCAAGAAAAAGTATAAATAATTTCGTAGTTAATAAAATGATAAAATCATTAATAATATTATTTTCCAAAAAATAATAAAAAAACAACATAAAATTTGTATTTAAGTTTACTTAAATCTTCTATGTTTCTATTCAACAATTATTAATTTATTGACCTAAGAGTCATTTGTCTCTCTCGGTTTAAGTAAGTACCAATCATTAAATTATTGACATAATGTGGCAATAAATGCACCTAAGCAGTAATAAAAATTGTTTACAGTCAGAATAAATGGTAATTAGTGAGTAGTTTTCATCAGAAAAAAAGTGATTTGAGAGATAAATGAAAAATTAATTTATTAAATCTTCATTAGTTTAAATTTAATCTTCCCACGAAGCCATTATCAAATTTTCATTACAAAATAATATAAATACTTTAAAATATTCGTATGCATTTATCGAAGATTAACTAATAAAAATATATAAAGGGAAAAAAAACGTACGTCAGTGCCAAAAAGATCAACATTTATAAAAAGGACATCAAGCTTAATTCCGAAAGACTATGCTACCCGGAACGAATAGCGTATACGGAAAAACGTTGCCATCAGAATTAATTGGAATTGCGATCCTTCCGAAGATATGTTATCAGTAAACATACAACACGAACGTATTTAATGTAATCAACTGAAATATTTTCAATTATAACTTTGTTTTGGGATAGCAGACACATATAAAATGTGATATTATTTTTATAATCTGTGTTCAGTGCAGAACTCAGAAGAAATATGAACAATATGATGTCTGTACACAAAATTTGTGGCTGTAATTAAATGTCTAGAGAAATATTTAATTTGTATGAACGCGAGAGTTAATTAAAACAAAAATGAAAATAGTATACAGGAGATTAAAAATGTTTTCTTTTTTTTCAAAAAAAAAAAAAGAAATATTACTTAAGTTATAACTGATTTTATACTTATGATCTCTTTTACATATTGTACTAGTGATCTTGGTATTTTTGAATCATACAAAACTATCTTCTAGTTTTGAATCTTTGTCAGCTACCTGATAATACGAGAGCTGAAACTATTCTTAAAAGATAAATACTGATGATTCAAAAGGAGTTAGATTATCAGAACAATAGACACTGGGTTGGTACAAAAAGAATTGTGGTTTATGACCTTCAGATTCATATACATTTTTCCACTTGTGATCCAGAACTGTTGGATAACTAATGCTTAAATTTTGTGCAAGCTCTCGAATTGTTATGCATGGCTCTGATTCATTTAACACCTTTAATCGTTACGAACTGAAGGACGTCCGCTACCTTCGTCCGCGTCATTTTGGAACTATCATTGCACTCTGTACATTTTTTAACAGTACCCATACAAAAAGCATAGTTTAGAGAGTAATTTCTGCTGCTTTAACACCCGTTTTGAACTCATACAAAAATTTGACCATATTTGCTTCTTTTCCATCTTTAATTCCATAGCCCAATTGAAGCAAAATTAATAATAAAATCAAATTTGATGTTACCAAAATACAGACCGAAAAATGCACTTTAAAATGACTAACATGAACACGATGAAATGACATTTTCATTGAAACAAAATAAAGTTAGAATTCAGAAAACAAAAACTGCAATTATTTTCCTACCAACCTAACATGACTAAATTAGAATAAAAATAGAATCATTTTAGAAAATTATATGAACAAAAGAAGTAAATATCAATTCTGATAACATTATCTAGCTATCAATTATATGTCATTACTTGCTTAAGAACTGATTGAAGTTATTAATCATTTTAAAAAGATGAAGTTGGTATGAAAAAAGTCAAATCTATGATTGTTAATTTATAGACAATAATTATTATTATAAGTTATTATCAAATAATCATTTTGAATTGAATAAAGAAAAAAGTATTGTCACTTTATTACATTTATAATTTTCAATTTACTAAATGTAAACCAATTAAATATTAAAACTTATATATTATATGCTTAAAATGTAATAGAATGGACTGGGAAGTATCTGTCAAATGTTTAAATATATTTTTGCGAAATTTCATTTCAAGCAAAAGATGAATTTAAAATGTCAAAAAATTAAACAGTATTTATAGACCGTTCGAAACGCATATGATTTCTTCATACAATTATACGATTTTCTGTTGATTTATCCTTTCTGTTAATGACATTTTTGTCTATAAACATATAATACAATCTGTTAGTATATGTTTATTTCTAATATATATATATATATAATGTGTAAATAAATAGCGAAAAAAGGTTAGATGAGAAATTACAAGCAATCCGTTCTGGTTTAAAAATGGAGATTGTGCAGGATGTCCCGACATAAAAACTTCAGTTAGTAGAAGAAAAAGTTTAAGTGCCTAAACTGTACTTCAAAGCCTGAAATTTACATTAACGATTGTTTTGAAAAAGTTCACACCCTACAGGGTGATGAATCAGATTTTTTTTTAATTAAAACATTTAATGAATTTATTAATTTTAGTTTCAGTTCAATGTTCCTCTTTATTCCCATATATATATATATATATATATATATATATATATATATATATATATATTATCGAAACATTTTTCGATTTGTTAAGTACTTTAATGAGATTTCGAGCATTAATGATTAATATTATAAGTTATAATAAAATGGAATAGTTGTAATTTTTATCAAATAATTTACACTTTAAATCTCGGACTTTTTTACAATGAAATTATTTAAATAAAATAAAAATATCTGATTAAATCTTAATATAATCCTTTCAAATTGTTCTATACAATGCATTAAAAGTTGTAATTAATTTGTGGATTTTCACATTTGTCATGACACTTAAAAATGTTTCTATTCCTATCCTATTCTTAAAAATCAAATCACTCTGCAACGAATTAAATAGAGAATGTGTAATTAAAATAACAGTGGTGAAAATATCTCCCAATTCAAATGTTCAAAACACATTTTTGATACATACAACTGTTTTTTCAGTACAGTATGTGGTTTTGTTTATTTAAAATTCGAAGAATGTCCAGCATCTGATATCATATTTTAGCAAGCCATTGTTAAAAGAAAAATAGATGGTCTTGCGGTTTTTTAAAATATTTTAATATATTTAGAAACAACGTCTGTCTCTGTAACAAATATATCAGATTACGAAAACATTAGAAATACGATTATTTCGAAGAATACAATAAAAAACGAGATTTCTTGTAATATAATGTGATGACCTTACACTTGTTGGCTGACCGCACTGAATATTCGGCTTTACAGTTACGTGCTCAGTTTAACAATATATATATATATATAAATATATATCAATGAGGATGCGAGTTACATTTTTCTACACCCAGTGACATGGATTTTTTATTTAAAGGTCAAATAAATTTCTAAAATAACATATTCAACCAATAAAGACATTCAGTGCAAGTTGATAAGCAAATGTTAAATGCAGTCTGCATTAGTAAAAAATATTAATTCCTAAAATGTAAATACAGTATGAATTTTACATCTGTCTGATAGTTAGTTAATAGTTTTTTAAGTGCTTATTTTTATCAATACATATTCATTGCTTAATTTATATAATATTAAAACAATGTTTTCACTATATTCAAAACTGCATGAAGTCATACCATGCTATATATATATATATATATATATATATATATATATATATATATATATATATATATATATATATATATATATATATATATATATATATAAATACACATGTGTGTGTATATTTAAATATTTGCTGTACATTAAAAATTTATAGCATAAGTTTGTGTAAAAAAATAATTGCGGTTTATGACCTTCAAATTCATATACATTTTCCTAGCTGTTGTAAGTGGTCTGCAACTGTTAGATGACTAACTCCTAACTTGTGTGTAAGCTCTAGAATTGTTGTGCGTGGTTTTGGTTCTTATGAACTGAAGAAGGATGCCCGCGACCTTCTTTATCTTTAAGGCTCTCGTCTCAAGCACAACATTTTTGGAACCACCATTGCACCGTATATTCCTTAACAGTACCAACACCAAAAATATCGTTTAGTTTTCAAGCAATTTCTATCGCTTTATCACCTTTTTTGTACACTTCTAAAAGTTTTGCTCTTATTTGCTTCTTTTCCATCTAAATACAAATATATATTTATATTTATGTATTTTGTTTTCAGCATCAAGTCGTACTATGCATCATACCAAAACATATCTAAATATACATACATACACACACATATACATATATATATATATATATATATATATATATATAGAGAGAGAGAGAGAGAGAGAGAGAGAAAGGTAGCTACAAATATATTATATAGAATTATCAAAATAATGCAACATTTTTATACTCTCAAAATGATATACTTTTCAATCCAACCACATTCGATGAAATATATGTATCTTTACATTTTTATTCATATGCGACACATTAATTCATTAATGATATTATTTAATTTAATTATTAATTTTTCTATCTTTTGAAATATTCATTGAATATTTGAAAGTAGGAAATCAAACACTCGTAATGATAATGTCGTTTTCATTGAAAAATACATTTCATTGAACAATGAAACAGTATCAAGTTTCAGAAAAAATACATTCATATATATATATATATATATATATATATATATATATATATATATATATATTATAATAATAATAATTAAAGAATAAATCAGTTATGGTGTTGATTTCATTCTGTCAATATGTGTGAAGAAATTAATAAATTATTTTTAATTGACAAGTGTGTGATTTATTATTTAACACATACATATCATCATATGTTTGTACTTATGTTGATTTTTCGATTAAAATCAAGTTGTTTACCACATTAAAATAGAATAAAAAACACATATACAGAAGCTGTGAAACATATCAGTCAATTACTAATAATTTTGCTTAAGTTCATCTAGTAAGTTATTATGATGACTCGTTTCAGATTTGTGTTTAAATTTAGAATAATATCTGGAGAATTATGTTTTATTATTTGTGAATCAGAAATAAACTCTCTATTTATAAAATCTTTCTCACTGGAAAACACGATTCGTCTAGACCTACAGAAATGATAATAAAAAGCTAAACTTTTAGAATATACACATATCCACACATATTAAATTATTAAAAAAAACAACATTTTGAATTGGGTAATAAAATGATTTTTTAGAATATCATATATATATATATATATATATATATATATATATATACACACGATAAATTTAACTAATTTAGATAAGTTGACATATTAATTTTTGAATCACATAAATTGTTAAAATAAATGGACGCTTAAATTTAGTAAATTAAAAATATTTTGATAAAAAGAACTGTTTATTACTGTTTTCCAACAGAATTTCTTTATTGATTTTGTAGTTAAAATATAAAATAAAATATTAAAATGTAAATTCATTGAAAAAATAAAGTTTAAGTAGCTTTTACAATCTTGAAATCAAATATAATAATGCAGTTTAATAGTTTTAAACCTTTTCGAAATTGCAACACATTTTTTATAATTTATTTTTTATAAATACACAAAATAGTATTGTTTATGTAATACAATAAGGTCTTAGTTTTGTAATCAAAACTTTAAAAATAGTAAAAAAGTAATTGGAAGAATCTAGTATATATTTATTCACTAGTTATAGCTTAATAGGAAGAAATGTGCGAATAAAAACAATTTTAAAAGAAAAAAGTTTAATATAAAATCTTATCTTGGATATAAACGAATAAGTTGTCCATTATTTACTTTTTAGCTTAACAAAAGAAAAGATTTAAACATTGCCTAATATTATAATTCAATACTAATAACCAAAATTAATAAAGTATAATTAAATAAAAATTAAACAACAATTCAATAGTCCTGTAGAGTAGAAAACTTTTCAAAAAATTCTGATAAATGTAGAAGTATTTGAAATTTTTTACACTGCCAAGTCGTTTCGCGTTTTATATTATTTTTGAGTACACGTGACATCTCTGCAAGATGTTGCATCTTACCAGTGGAAGGTATATGTTTAGGAAAATGTGCCCTCACACGAATAGCCCATTTAGCTTTCACTATCACTTTTGTATAAATTCAAACCAGACATATTGCAGGGCTCGTTTCTATGGTTCACACTTTAATACTGAATATATATATATATATATATATATATATATATATAATTATGTCTTTCTAATATTTGCTTTGTAGCTGCACTAAACCGAATTAAATCTGCATCCGTCTCAGAAACGCCAATGTTTATAATGGAATAAGAAACATGTGACAAATCAGAGACATCTTTGTATGCTAAGGGGTTAAATAAGTTTTAAGTGGTTTGGTAATTACGCCGGTTATGTCTACTTATATTAATAACAGAAATAGAACAATATATTTCCAATGATATTCTTTTTAAATTTTAACTAAAGGGCGAGTCTGTGGTTTTCCAGAAAGCAAGTCTTTTCGAATTTCGGCGTACGAGTTACAGTACGTCTAATGAGGAATATAAGTTGTGGATTTCATTAGATTTTAACTTGTTAAAATTAATATATATATATATATATATATATATACATGTATATATATATATATATATATATATATATATAATTCGGGTTGAATAATTGGAATGAAAAATAATTGATGTTAGGTCATTTTATCTTACGGTTGTTAAGTTGGATCCCTTTAACTAACGTGGTCTAATTATTGTTTTAATATGCATTGTGCGACTTCTCTTTCAAAAACATTTTTTATTATAATATTTCAATACTAATTTGTTGTTTTTATACAACATATACACAGACATGTGTACGTGACATAAAATGGCACTATTTAAATTAATAAGATATTATTTTTCACTATCATATGCTTGTACAAAAATTATTTTTTTTCTGTCATAATTATAATACATGATTTCATATCATACAAGCGACTTATTTGTAAGATACACTTATGAGACTCAACAGGGATATTTAACACCGTTTGTTATTTTTTTATGATATTTCTTCTTCGGATGAGAATACAATTTCTATATATTAACCGATATAATATACGTATCCAATGTTTATAAATACGAAGTTGTTATCAGAGAGGAGAGGCATGTACATATGACACTGACCAGATCAAGTACATTATTTGTAAGGAAACCTACTATGAATTTCATTTTAAAAGCATTTTTTAATTGATTTCATTTTTGTATTTTCTCTTATTAGCACCTAATAGCTCTATTAAAAATATTATTTGTTGTTTTAATAAACTTTTAACCTTTAATTGTTTATAATCATATCAATGCACTATAAAATATGAAATATATCCCGTAAATAATATATATATATATATATATATATATATATATATATATATATATATATATATAGATATATTACTGAATTTATAAAAAATTCAAATTGATTCGTGAGAAGTGTCGGACCGTACTAATTTTCATAATTTCATAGTTCGGTGTTAATTTGATTGCATCTCGCCCAGTTACATCGATTAAACACACATAAGTATGCAAATAAGATAACACATTTATTTTTCAGTTTAATGGTAATCCACATTAACACAATTTGCACAATTTAACCGACACATCACTGGGACCTTTGTGATCTCACATTCTTAGACCATGTTTCACGCACATACACAACACAGAGAGAAGAGACGCTGCTGCGATGACCGCGAGCAACCCAGGCGCGGCTCGGCCGAGAACTGTCATGCAGACCGTGGCAGACAGACCACGCGGTCGACTCAGGCGCCGCCGCCCCTGGCGTTTTCTATGCTAGACGACGGCTAACTTATTCGTGTAGAGATCAACATTCAATTTCATTACCATCCCGTGACATTGTACAATTCTCTTCACTTCGCAGATAGTTTCTCTTATGCACGGGTGAATTACAGTTTTGTCATATGTATCATTACAAACCCACGTTGAATATATATATATATATATATATATATATATATATATATATATATATATATATATATATATATATATATATATATATCACACTCTTCCATAGATACATATAATCTAATATGTACATAAACTATCAGACTATACTTATATAGGACACTGACCAATTGTAAAAAAATCATTTCAAATTTCAATACTTTTTAGTATAGAAAAAAATAATTCGTGGAAGTGAATTTATTTATAGTGCCAAAAGCTATATTGTAACACTAAATTTTTCAACTATATACGTTACTATATGTTTGACAGCTTTGGAATTTTTTATTCTCCGAATCTTTTTCGACTAAAAAACTTTTTCTTCTACACTTTATACTACATATAAAGACTGGCCAACATAAAGACGTTTGGAAACTTTAATATGTGAAAAATTTAGAATAGATCCACTTATATTTTTTTAAAAAAATGAACCTTTACCGCAAAAAGAGACATGAAAATTAGTTTCTCTCACGAGAATAACACTCTATGGATTTGCTACACAAAAGATCATTAAGACAATTTTCAACAATCAAAATATACCTATTACATGATATATTTAAAAAATTCTAATTTGTTGCTTACATACAATCGTACAGATATTCATAAATTTTACAAAATGGCAAAAAGTTGTATAATAGTATAAAATTTAAACAAATTCCATCAAATATATTGACTTATCAGTGATTATTTATGAAGTGATTACTTACTGGCAAAAAAACTAGTATAAAGTTTGATTATTAATGTACAAAAATTGTCTATAAGAGTATTATGAAAAATGTGAAAATAATTTATTATATATATATATATATATATATATATATATAAGGGGGCTATGCCCTATGCTCACTTGCTCGCCCACATGTCAATTATAAACATATATATATATATGTAATCGAATAAAACAATAAACATATTTTTTAAACCTCATTTATGTCTACATAATCATTATCGCGAATAGATTACAAAGTAGTTGTTTTATATATGAGATAAACATATTTGGGTACTATAGAAACTTCGCCTCAAATAAATAAGTGGACGACATGGAATTTTTTGTTCATAATTTTGATATTACGTAACCTTTCATAAATGAATTTTTAATTCTCCAAATTACACAACTTTTTTGATTAAAAATGTTCATTAATTGGTTGTTGATTATTCTGTTAATTATATAAATTTCGATAATAAAATCTATCATTCAAAAGTACTTAAACATTTTAAGATGCAGATTTTTCTGTAGTCTAGATTTTTCTAAAGTATTTAAAAGATTTTTCTACATCTTACCCCCTTGAATATGATCTAATTTTTATCAAAATGTTGAAAAGAAATAATAAAAATAATTTATAATCAATTATTCTACTTCTTTTAACTGCAAAATTGTGTAATTTGTGTAGGGAGTGAAAAATCCATTTCTGAAAGTGAATTTAACAACATTGCCAGAAACTTTACTGTGATTTATTTTAACATTAACGTTTTCTTTTCAGAATAATTTTAAACTTTATTTACATTAACACTATATACGATAAAATTGTTTTCTGATATAAAATAAAAATATGATAAATTGAAACAAATAAAAAATAATACAGTAAAAATGAACATTATACAATCATTTTTATTCACTAATATGTCTAGTATTCTGTATGAAAGTTTACAAATAAATTAAATATAATTAAAAACAAAAAGTAAATCAATCACTCGGTATCTATCTGAATATGGCTTTAATAATATTACAGAAATTACAAAAAAAATGTTTTATCAAATTGTATTAAAATATTTTATTTAGTTGTTCACTTATAAATTGTATGTATTATTATATTGTACTTTATTTGTTTTAACTCCATCATAAAATATTATAACTTACAAAAACCTTATTTTTTTCACACATAAATACACTTTTTCGACCTAAAATTAGATAATAAATCCAGACAATAAATATGTAATAGAAAGAATTTTAAAAAAAGAACAGCATTAGTTTAATATTTGTATATAAAATTTATTGCTGAATAAATAATATATATATATATATATATATATATATATATATATATATATATATATATATATATAACGTAGTTTATATACATAAAATTAAAATTTATATGTACATAAATTTCATAAAATAAACAATATATAAAAGGGAGTGTAATAGTATTTTTTTTATCTCGCCAAGAGCTCTAAACGTACTCCGTCAGACACTGATTTGCATGTTCAAATTTAGAAGTGTATGAACGATCGGAACTATTCCAGGAATTTAAATTGGCATTAAAGATTCGACTAACGAAGTAATATTAAATGTATATTCACGTACGTTCGTTTCTTAATAAATGACCTATGTTGTCGTAATTACTTTTTTAATTAAATAGTTGCGAATGGGATTTCGGTAGAACATGTTTAATAGTTTGATTATGAGAGTTAACAAACATACACGCATATTTATATGATGTTTGTATGATATTAAAATTAATTATTATTTTCGGCTGTAACGTTTTTTTTTTATTTATTTACATGTAAAGTCTGCGTCTTAATTATTTTGTTCTTAAAATTTGCTTTTTCTGGCTGTTATCTTCTGGGTTATTTTTTAAAGAGTCTTTACAAATGGCTTCAATACCTTTATGTAGTTTACTCTTGATACTATACAATTAATTAATTTACTTCGATTATTTAAAATTAATACTAATTTGAAATCTGGTTATTATTATTTTTCAAAATGATAATTTAAAAAATGACAAGAAAGAAAATGGTCATATATATATATATAACTGTTTATTTAAACATTTTTAAATATTTAATCATTAAAATTATTTTACGAATTGTTGATACTGTACCACAGAGTAATCAAAAAGCTTGTATTTAATTTTGTATAAATTAAAATTATACAGTTCATATAAAAATTATAACAGTTAAAACTATAATATAATTTTTATTCAACTATATTATAATATCATAAGAAATTTTTAAAACTTTTTTGTTTAACTTTTGTTAATTACAAATTCAATAGAAATATTATAATTACAGCAAAATCTTTCTATAACAAAGTCGCTGCTGACACCTGTTGTCCGACAATTTATTATAAAACCTTAATACGGAATGTAATGTTCAATTTTTATTATTTATACTGACAAAATCACGATCTACACTGACTACTATCAGTATCTACGTTTTTGTAAGAATTTTATTAAAGGGCAGTTCATTATAGGAAATTTCTCTCTCTCTTTCTCTCTCTCTCTCTCTCTCTCTCTCTATATATATATATATATATATATATATATATATATATATATATATATATATATATATATTGTCACATTATTATAAATATTGCAAAATTATCCGCAATGATAGAACAACGTACATACAAATCACTGAAGTACGTGGGTCCTTTGACAAATATGGTTAAAAAGCAAGTTGAACACCGTTTTATGGAAAAAATGAGTTTATTTTTCAACATAGTCTCCATTGACGGCTATACACTTAGTCCAGCAAGTTTGCAAAATAAGCATTGACGGCAGCGAAAGCATCCTCATGCGACGAAAATTTCTTCCTACTGAGACAAATTTTCAAGTTTGGAAAGAGGAACAAGAAGCACGGAGTCCGGAGAATAAGGTGAATGAGAAATCAATTCAAAACATAATTCGTGCCATTTTGCCATTGCGACGGTCGATTTGTGGGACGGCGCGTTGCCTTGGTGAAAAATCACTTTTTTTGTGCGCCAATCTTGGTTATTTTTGTTTCAGATCTTCGTTCAAAAGGTCTAATAATGTTGCATAATAGGCTTCTGTTATCGTTTTTTCGATTCATTAAGTAGTCGATCAGGATGGTTCCTTGGGAATGCTACGAAATAGCGGCCATCATCTTCCAGGTCAATTAAACAGTCTTCGCCTTCTTCGTCGCACTTTCACCAGTTATTGTTCACTGCTTTGACTGTTGCTTCGATTCAGATATGTAATGGTGGATTCATGTTTCATCCACAGATTGACGCAAAAGGCTTGATCGATTTACCATTTTTGTGGCAACTGCTACAATGCTTGCTTCAAACATTTGTAGAACGTGAACAACGCATTCTTTCTAGTTGAAATTTCGTCTATACTAGTTTGAAAACTGACACTTGATAACCGTGATATTACTAAATGAACGATGGTAAACATCATAAAAATGTACCAAAATTATCAAACAAAACACGTCGTTTTTTCAACATACATTGAATTGATAAAAAAATACATTAGTGACTTTTTAAAAAAAAAACATATATATATATATATATGTATATATATATATATATATATACATATGTATATATATATATATATATATATATATATATATATATCAAATAGGCTAATCAACATGTATTATAAATCTATCAAAAAGTTTATTAAAACTGTAGAAAAAAAGCTATGTTCTTCTTGTACTTGAAAGTAAAATCATCCAATACAGAATTGTGAGAAATTACAAATTATAGTATATAAAATTCTCTATCTATCTATATATATATACATATATATATATATATATATATATATATATATATATATATATATATATATATATGTATACTTACATATATATATATATATATATATATATATATATATATAACACATACACACTCCCAAGTGTGTATGTGTAAGTAAATACTTATGTACATGCAGTTCGTTTATCTGAGGAAACTGACTAGTCAGAAACAAACAAGGTAATAAATATCTAGTATTATTTATAATTATTGTTAATGTACATGGATGCTATAAAAGAAACTTCTAAAGATGGTTAGTGATGAGTCATTTTACAAATGTTGTACATATATATATATATATATATATATATATATATATATATATATATATATATATATATGTATGTATGTATGTATGCATGAGCGCAATACTCTTTCGAATAATGTTTCATATAACACAAACTAAAATATGAAATGCACAGAAGTATATACTTAAAACAAGACATAGTAATTGGGATTAATTAGTAATATTTTGAAGATTGAAGATAGATAAATATTTGGTTTTTACGAGTGCTAAACTATTGAAATCTTATAATATATCAAATCCGGGAAGTATTGGATATTATTTGAACTGTTATCAGTTTTCGAACTTCTAAAAGGAGATAAAACTTCTAAAAAATGTGTTACATATCAATAAGTTATTTTAAGTAACGATCGAAAATAATCAATAATTAATTGTTGAATATTTCTTATCAGTAAAAAATTGATTTGTAAGATAGGTGAAAAATTCATTTCTGAAAGTGGAATTAGTTACAAAAATGGATTAAGAGATGATTAAATTCAACATTTAAGAAACAAAACTGACAAACATGCATGTCGATCCACAACTGAATTACAAACGCTTATTCATTACGAAAAAAAGAGTATTTAATATTTAATTATTCATTTGCATTAAAATAAACAAATTGTTATATTTTCAAAACAGCTGATTCATACGTATATAACTAACATTAAAATCGAGGAAAGCTTTTTATACATATTTATTCTGATATAATTTAAATGTTATAAATAATAAAATGAAGAAATCAACATTAACGTTAAAAATCTATTTTCTTCAACGGTTAATTTAGTGATAAGAGGCAATAATTGTTTTCATATTAAACGAAATAAATTTTTCAACGAAAAATGAATAACGGGATTTAAGAGATAAACAATTAAACGTACATGTTTCAGCAAAACTGATATAGTGACAAAGATAATATTGTCAGAGTTATCAACGACTACACCAAGAGTTTATTTTTGGAATCTGTAACAACAGAAACTACAGAACAAGATTTACTTATATACATACATACATTCATATCCATATGTATGATATATATATATATATATATATATATATATATATATAAGATCCCATGCATTGGGTTACATATAAATGAGTATTGCTTGAATTTCCTATATAAACATTCAGCATCAACAGCAACAACACAGAAATACCGCTCAGTGCATTTAATTATTTATTATTTTTCTTAACGCATTCTTTATGTTCCAAGTGGAATGATTTATATATGTCATTATTGTTTATTTTAATAACACATCGTTATTCTTGTTCTGTATAATGTAGTAAAGGCGGTACACGAAATAGTGTATGCTTTGTAACTGAAGAAAGGATTTTATCGAGGAAGTGCGTGAAGCTGTTAGAAAAAACAAGGAAGTTACTATTGATGAATTAATTATTATCCATACACATTAATGTACTAAGGAATTCCCATTTGTGATTTTATACTTAATTAATTTGTAACATTTGGCTATTTATACAGAGCTGGACTGAACCATAAAATAATGAGAAAATTTTTATATTTAAGAAAAATAACTTTTAATTGAAACATAAAATTGTTTTATTATTTTTAACAAAATAATTTGATTGCATTTGTATTGTTTATATATATATATATATATATATATATATATATATGTGTGTGTGTGTGTGTGTGTGTCTCTTTGTGAAATGTATTGAATATCAAAATAATTATTTAAAATCCCACCAATCTAAGTAAAAATTTGTAAATTCGGTTATCAGGTATAAACTTAATTGTAATTTGGTTCTTTTTATGTAATATTTAGTTCATTATTAATTAAACTATTTGTAAATCAGACTAAATTGGTTTATTGTTGATTAAACTATTTGAAAATCAGAAATATAAATTGTTTAAATATTATTTTCAAAGAATTATCTTAAAACATAGCAATGAAAATAGTTGTATAGATAACCACAAGTATATGAAAGCCGATATTTCTGTATGATTTTATTTATATTTTAATGTTTATTTTTTTAACAAACTTTACTCATCTCTCTAGTTCTGAAACATAATAAATAGTAAAATAATATAATTTATAAACTACATCTTCACTGACTGAAAATGTGTCACTTTAATAAATATTTTATTGTTAATTGCCATGTAAACTCCCAGTAACGATTAATTTCAAATACAATGCAATATATTATTATTATAATAGTTTTTAAACGTTTCGCTTAAAATTATATTGTTCTGTTCTAATACTAATTTTTCAATAAAATTAAATATTATATTATTATTTACATTATTATTATATTAATTAATTAGGATATTTATTACATATTTATATTTATTCGTTTTTTTATGTTACTAAATAGTATTTTGTTGTAGACCGTATACATTAAAAAGATCCTCTTATCATTATGAACTTTAAGTAAAATATCTAAATTACATGACTTTTAGTAATTTAAAGGTCATCGTATTATTACCATTTTATATACAAATAGAAATAATAATAGTTTTTATAACTGAGACTAAATTCATTTTTATTAATAGATTTTTCACTCTATCACAAATCATAAAAAATTCTGATTAAAGAGGTTAATAATTATTCATCATTTTAAATGTTTGTATGCATTTTGATGGCGATACCTCTGTAGGAAAGTGAATATTTTATTTGTTACGAAACTATTTTTTGAAATATTATAATCAAGAAAGAATATCCAATCTTAGATCAATCAAAATTTTGCAGGCTTGAAAATATACTAGGTTTTCTTATACAAATTCGTGTTTTCAAGAAAATAAGCATATTTATTTATTTTGTCTATAAATTTAGAGATCATTCATATTTATCTAAAAATGTATCTGAAACTACAAAATTGTATAAAAAGTTCAGATGTTAAATCAACGGATTAATAAAATGAAGATAAAATAATAACACTAACGTCTAATTAATACTAAAAACACTGTCAACACACATCCGTTTTAAGTAAGACTTAATGTCTGAACGGATTTCAAGGTGATGCTAAATGTACTGGACATACCCACAGACACATGCTTTAATAATCTCTGAATATGTGAATATGTCTGGCCCGCAGGGTGTGTGTACTGCATGCAAGACAAAAAAGAACTCGTACAGTATTGGGCTTAAGAACTGTCATGTTATGAATATCAATATACTGTAAATAAGTAAGATAAAGTGAGATATTACTGCAATGAATAACGAGTATCACTCTAATAAATCTGATAAAAAATTAAGAATTGATATTAAGTACGAATCGTTTCTATATTTCTCATTATAATTAAATTAATTTATATAGTTTACATGATTATTACTATTAATTTTTTTATGATACAAGAATTAGTCAATAATTACATTTTTTATTAAACTTTAAATACTCTTCTTAAATGAATAATTGATTTTTTAATTTTAAGTCAAATAAGTTAATTTATATTAAAAGAAAAAAAATATTTTTAATATTTTACAATAGTACAATAAGCACATTTTGAATAAAAATTAAACGTAATCAAATTTCTCAGTTCCAACAATATGAAGTCAAAAACATTTTATAAATTATAAGATAAAATTCTTTTCTTTATAAACAATATAAGTATTTTCAGAAATATTAATTTCAAAAATATAAAACAAGGATATACGAATGAACTGATATATTTTGAATGTCTATCAACAATAAATACCTTTGTAATAAAAATGTGTAATAAATTTAAAAATATAGTTTCTCAAACGATGTCGATTTCAGTTCGTTTCGCCATCCATATGAGATATTATTGCTTCGTGTGAAAAGAACAAGTTTGCACGATATTAAATGCAGTTTAAATATAAAATCGTTTGAACTCAGAACAAGTTTCGATTTTTTTAGTTTTTGGTTTTATAGTCTGATGCGTGTCTTGTTAATGTTTGTATTATTTAAATTCTTCTGGTTGCTTTTCTAACAAAGCAACTATATGACATTAAGATACATTTATTTAGAAAAAAAAATATAAAAAGATGTATAGGTTCGTCCATACATTCATACATACACACATACATACATTTATATATATATATATATATATACATATTTATATATATATATATATATATATATATATATATATATATATAAATCTATATATAAAACAAGTATAAATAAATTTCAACAAATTGTTTTAAATTATATCACACACACAAATAAACACATACACACATATATTAGGTGGGTAGGAAAATAATTAAGGTTATTTTTTTCTGAAATGTAATTTTATTTTTTTTCAATGAAAATGTCATTTCATATGAGTTCATGTTAATATCATTTTAAAATGCATTTTTCAGTCTGTATTTTGGTAACATCGACTTCGATTTCATTATTAATTTTGCTATAAATTGGGATATTGAATTAAAGATGGAAAAGAAGCAAATAAGAGTATTTTTTGTATGCGTTCAAAATGAGTGGTAAGGCAGCAGAAACTGCTTGTAAACTAAACGATGTTTTTGGTGTGAGTACTGTTAAGGAACGTACGGTGCAATGGCGGTTCCAAAAATTTCGTGCTGGGGACGAGAGCCTTGAAGATGAAGAAAGTCGCGGGCCTCATTTTTTAGTTCATAATGACCAAATGAAGATATTAGTTGAATCAGAACCAAGCATAACAATTCGAGAGCTTTCAGAAAAATAAGGTGTTAGTCATCTAATAGTTCTGGACCACTTAAAACAGCTAGGAAGATCCAAAAAGAGAAAAATGCATATGAATTTGTAGGTTATAAACAGCAATTATTTTTTTTTTACCAACCTAATATGTATATATTTTTGTATATATATATATATATATATATATATATATATATATATATATATATATATATATATATATATATATAATACATTTAATAACATACAGAAACACTTCTAAAAAAGAAGTTTAAATTCATTTACAAAAAGATAACGAATTTTTATTATAACTACAACGTATATTATGTTACAGGATTCGTAAGTTAACTCTCAGTTCGTCTTTATAAAATATTATAAAAACGTTTATCTATTCTTTATCTGATAACAATTTATTGCTATTTGATTTTCTTTCTTAATTATCTACTGTGTATACGATGAAGACGTTATCTTAACTATGTTAATTAAAAATGTATAAGGATATGAATAATGAATATTTTAATTTAGTTTAAATTTTAAAATATATTTTTGTAAATATAGCTTCTAAAAATTATGTGACGTATTTTTACTGATTATCTTATTTAAAAATTATAATATAAATAAGTTTTAGTACAAAGAAAACAGATATGATTTTTTATATAGAAGCCTAAATACTAAATCTGACAGACTATTCACTTCTAAGGAACTTTCACATCATTTAAATTGATCCGGTGAATTGAATTGGTTGAAAAAGTAATTCATATGAACACATAGAATCTAACTACTCCTGCAATTGTGTCGGATGGGTTCAGTAATCCAATACAATTGTTGCCGATCCTAAGCCCGGATAAAGGAGGAAGATTGTAAGGCAAATTAAGCACCCCATCTTCTGAAGAAACAGAAGAATGTTCATAGAAATCGCAAGATGCCTCGGAATAGGAACCACGTGGATAGGATGAGAGAATAGCAACTTTCTCGCGTTTGTAAAAATGGATGACTGTTAGGAAACTACCTGTGCGACCGCCCAAGAGATGGGCACAGAGCTGGTAATCCTTATCTACCGGGCTCTAGTGAGAGGCAAAGCAATAGGAGAATGCTCATAGCTTAATAATAATAATAAGACCTAGAAACTTCTAAATATCAGTGACATGACATTAGATTTCCAAAAATATGTAAAAAAAGCAAAAATTTAATGTATCCATTACTGTTTTCTTTATAAAAATATCATAACATGCTATACTTAAAAGTACTATAAAATACTGTACTTCATGTCTATTTTAATGTGTTCTTCTTTTTTCAAAGTACAATTAAAAATCACTTAGTAATTAACTGAATATATACTTGGCTTGCAACAAAAATGCAGCAGCAGTAGTTTCGTTTGTTATTTGACGTTTTACAAAATCAGGGCATCATAAAATTTGAAAATCACTGAGTTAGATTATTTTTAAAATAAAAAATTCAAAATAAGTTTGAAAAATATATCAATTTTTTCAATAAGAAATGAGTTTTATTTCTTTTCAAAAAGAGTGAAAATGTATTTTTTTAATAAAAGTGAGTAGAGCTAGATAAATCTATTATGATTAATAAAATTTGTGGAGATTTGTTTTATTTGTAATCAGTTTTAAATATAATTCAGGTTTTACTTAATTATACCTTTTTAACTTGGAACGCGTTTTTAATATAACACAAGGTTTTTGTTTCTGTAACATCGAATTAAAAGAGTTCTATACATAAACCATTAAATTTGTATTAAAACAATTCCATTTCAAAAACGAAAGTTTCTATGGAAATATCAACTACTTTTACTTTAATATTAGGTTATAATCATTCTGAAACTTTTGTATATATATATACAAACATGTTTTGTGCAAATAGAACGTTTCCTTTAAAGAAATTACATCTAGTTAAGTTTATTATTACCTTATATAAACATTGTCGACTTTGTATGAAACATGGAAGACATATATTAAATAAACTATACTGACAAGTTATTGCGAAGATATATACCTAGTGATATACAAATAAAGCCCTATATTGTATGGGTGTGTGCGTTTATTAAGGATATTTATATTGTGCCGAAATTTATGGAATCTGTCATAACATAAAGCTGTGCGTCATCTTTTAAAATATATAACAACTGCTTCCAGCCGTGGATATACATCGTTAAAATCATACTTTAATCTGCATTAATATCTCGCAGCGAAAATGGATTAATGCTGTTTTTGGATTACAAATTTTCATGTTACAACATTTGAAGAATAAGATGATACATGAATTTGCATTTACTACTGCGTGCTATGACACTGAGCTGGTGTTACATCAATTTGGGATAATTCGGATTAAAAATGAATTCTAATTACATAGCTGTGGGAAGTTTGTCATGGATTTTCACAGAAATTCTCCGTAAGAAAGATAAAATAAACAACTTTTTTAAAATAAACATACCAAAAAAGAAAACAATGCAATTACTTATATATATATATATATATATATATATATATATATATATATATATATATATATATATATATATGGTTAAAAAGAAATTATTAAAAATATTTTTTTTTTAGAAAGAAATTAATTTTAAAACTAATCTTCAATGATACAGTTTATCTAAAACTGTTTTCATTTTTATGGGGAATTCAATTTTATGTCTAGTTTTACAGCGCTCTTACAGTGATATCTCTTTTAGTTTCAATAATTACGAAGTACTCTAACATGATGTACATAAAACATTTTCATGACAGAGTATTTTTCTAGATATTTTACATGCTTATTCTGTACGGTTTTATAAGAACCATTCGATGGGAATATTAATATGAAAAGTGTAGTTAATATTTTATTTGTAATAAAGTGATTGTGATATATATATATATATATATATATATATATATATATATATATATATATACATACGAGGTCAGACAATTAAGTAATGCGACAAAATTCAAAAATCGAGTATATTTAAAAATTAAGGTACATCGCTGCAATCTCCTTCAAAATAGTCCCCTCCCGCATCTATACACTTATTCCAGCGAGTTTTCCAGTTTTCGTAACAATTCTGGAACACTTCTTGTGGGACCTCTCCGAGGACCCTCGTCACAGATTCTTGGATATCTTCAACGGAGTCAAAATGTCGACCTTTGACGAATTTTTTCATATGGGGGAATAGGAAAAAGTCGCAGGGTGACATGTCCGGTGAATAGGGCGGTTGTGGTAACGTTGCGATGCCTTTAGACGCCAAAAACTGAGAGACACTGAACGCACTGTGACAGGGAGCATTGTCGTGATGCAGAACCCAAGTCATCGCGATCTCTGGACGCACTCTGAGCACCATTTTTCGTAATTTTTCGAGCACATTGCGGTAGAATACTTGATTTACGGTTTGTCCAGGTGGTACGAACTCTTTGTGAACCACCCCTTTGCTGTCGAAGAAGCAAATCAACATGGTTTTCACTTTGGACTTGCTCATTCTCGCCTTCTTTGCCCTTGGTGCTCCAGGGGACAGCCACTGTTGGCTTTGTCGTTTAGTTTCGGGGTCATATTGAAAGAACCAACTTTCATCACCAGTAATAACTCGATCGAGAAGAGTAGGATCACTTTCAACCTGCTCGAGACAATCTTGAGCGATGTTCATTCGGTGGGTTTTCGTGACTTGCACTACTACTATGCGCGTTGTTACAAAACACTAAACAGCTGGCGAAGAAATGATCGTACGAGGGTGGTCAAGGTCTCAATCGAGAGAGTAGGGATCTGCTATTACGGTGGCGGAGTTACAGGTTCGCAGTGTTACCACAGGCCGAGAAAAAAAATCGGTCGCATTACTTAATTGTCTGACCTCGTATTATAGAAGCAACAAACCGAACATACAGGAGACTATCTTTAAATCAATCAATACATTCTCAACGTGCGTGACTGTGTGACCATCTATCAGTGATATTTTTATTGGACATTAGGTATTCAATACGCGAGCATGTCATTCAGTTGATTCATTCGCAATTTTCAGCAAAACATTATAAATAATCTTCTAATCAATTCACAAAAACTATACTATGACGTCAGCGATCTGTTAAGCATCGTTCGTAAGAACGCGTGTTCGAGATATTCGACGCGTATGAATTCCATGCACGAATTCGACACAAATCGTCAAGCGAACTGCAGAACTGATTAGCTTTGATTGAATGTAGAATAATTTATCGAGTTGTGGGATTCAGTTCAACCGACCGATAGATAGTCTGTTGGTTGGATGGACCTTCGTGACCACTGACAACAGGGCGGTCGTGTCGTGTTATCCGACTTAAGCGTGGACAGTTTTATCGTTTAAAATACTTATAAAAATACAAAAACGTCACGTTACATGAATATTACAACTTGTACGTTTATCAAATATGTATGTGTTTTACTCGAGAGATAAAACGCGGATCTGTCTTTGTTCAGGAGAGATTTGATTATATTTTTTGGGAACATTCAGTAAATGTTCTCTGTTGACGGAAATATTTAGATGCATTCTCATATGCTTATATCACAGTTATTTCTATTTATATAGTACGAGCCATTAAACATAAATTGCGAAAAAATATTTTAGTATTACAGGTACGATGGAATTGAGAAAAAGGGATCCCGATGAAGAAAACAAAACTATTTACTGTTAATAAAAATGTATTCAAATACCACGAAATATTTATGTATTAGAAAACATCTCAAACACTAAAAGATTATAATAAAAAATACCGGAGAAAGGGAGACTTTAAAAACAAATAAATTTAAAATTGCTAATGTAATTATCAATTTGCATTTTTAATTCTACACTTTACAAATGATATATTTTAGAATACGTAATAATTACAGATTTTAACATTATAAAGTAATTCTAATCAAACTATGCCTTTCATAAATCCTGTCCCACAGTCTACACACGTTTTTCGTATCAAAAATGTTCATTGAATGATTATTTATCATTGTTGACGCATTTTATGGTGATTCCATATCATTTAATGTATAAATAAACGAAATTTCTATGAAATAATACAATTTTTTTTCTTTAAAAAATGAAAAAAATGATAATGTATTTGTAGATAATATTTTACGATTCTTCGCAATGATTTTGGATAAAAATTAAAGAATACAAGCATATAAGCAATTATCAGTGGCACGTTATAGCTTCATGAGGCCCAAGTAACTTTAAATTAGGAGACCCCATGTACAGTGTTGAAATCAGACATTTTTCTTCTGGATTTTTTTTTGGAAGGAATCCCCTAGGATTCAATATTGTCCACGCAAAAAAAAAGTAAAGAACAATTTTAGATAAAATTTCATAAAAAAGTAAACAAAATTAAACATATGACATTTCTGAACAAAATTAAACGTAATCCACAAGAAAAATTCATCAATAATTCATTTAATTGAATCAGTATGTACTTTTATTGCACTAAATAATAAACTAGATTAATTAAACAAGAATTAGAATAATATGTACTTATAAACTACAGTCATTTTTAATACAATAAATAAAAAATAACTTTTTATAAATTAAAAAAAGACAATTCTTAACAAAACAACAAATTCAAAAAAAGTCACAATTATAACGAAAATTTAAAGAAAAATTACATATTGTCACTACAGTGACCCTCCTGCTGGTGGGGCTCCTAGGGAATTTCTATTTTTGCCCATAAGATAACGTGAAACTGTCAATTTTAAAGGATTTTCATGGAATTTCACCTAGAAAAATGGTCTTAAACTTATATACTTTATTAGAAACTTAATTTAAAAATAACTGAAATATGTTTTAATTTTTTCTATATAAACACTTGACTGAAATTATAATCTAAATGAAAACACTACAAAATTTTATTCTATTGAAAGAGAATCACGTATAAATTTATTAATTTATAAAAAAAACTTTATATAAAAAATATACAATTGAAATGATATTTTTTACTAAAACATGCTGTGTATTTAACACTTGATGAATCTATAAAAATAAATTCGCAATAAATGTTCACAAGGTCATTCATTACGAACAACATCCCTTGACTACTTGTAAAATAAATATTTATTAAAGATATATTACAACGCAATGAATTGTATTTGGTTAAGGTCCTTTCGTTCTTAATAGAATTACAATGTACATAAATTTTATATTAAATTGTATATAGATTCGTAGAACGTTTATATTTATTTATTTTCACTCGTAATCCAAATTGATAATTCTTGTTAGACTATGGACGAGTTTAAAAAGTAAACAGAAAACTCGTTCGTTTTTAAATTAATTTTATTGGAAGTTCATATCGCGTTCTATAGAGTAAATGTTATTTTGTTTATCTTGTGTAAATACCCGTGTACCAATTATTTTTATATTGAATTTTTGTACATATTTGTTTTACGTTTCTGTTCATGTACAAAGAAGTTTAGTACACTGACTTTTTATTTCTTGAAAATCGTCTTATACTATAAAATTTCAATTAAAAGAAATCTTTCCGAAAGGAATAAACTGAGATTTTCTTGGAAATTATATTACATCATTTACAGTGGTACTTAATTAAATTATTTTCTACGAAATGTTTATTTTAAATTAGAAAATTAAATAAAAAAACTATCTCTGGTAAACGCTATATGATATTAAATCTACTGTACTGATAAAATTATTATTATTAAGTAAGGAATAACTTTATAAGAAAGTTTGTTAAGGTCGTTGTTTCATTTTATTATCACATGCAAAGAAATGTAGAATATAAAAGATTTTATAAGTATTTAAACGAATCAAAAATAATAAAAAATATCTAGATAAAAAATTTAATCCGTAATAAAATAAAATATAAATTAATTTCTTAAGAACGAAATACTGTTTTAACATAACACGAGTATATATATATATATATTTGCTTGTACTTATCGATAAATTTCGATGAAAGAAAAATATTATCAATGTTTTCTTCTCATTATTATTATTAATACTGAAACTATACATTAGTGTCAAGAAACGAAAAAGAATATAAAGATAAATAATTAATATAAGAAACAGAACATACAGAAAAAACTGAGCCGTGATGACAAACTAAAAAAGACTCACAAAGTATTCAAAAACACTTCTTAAAAAAGTATGTAAATTGAAAAAAACATTAATAATATATTATTTTGAAATTTTAAAGATTTAATTTCTGAAATTAATCTTACACTTAGCTCATTAGTTACATTTTTTCCGATTAAAAATGTTCATTAATTGGTTGTTGATAATTTTTATTGTTTGTTATCCACATTTTAATTGCAATGTTATCATCCTCAGAATGTTAATATATGTTTCTACATATTAATGTTATTATGATGATCTGCATAATTCTTATAAGCAAAATAAATAATAATCAATTATCGAAAAATTTTTGATCACAAGCTTTTTCGTGGATTTTAGAAGGGCGAAAATTTAATTTGTGAAAGTGCATTTAGCCACAATGCTTATATTGTCAAAGGTCAAAATAAAGAATTTATGTTTATATATGGAATGATGTTCCATTTTATCTATTTTTCTTTAATGTTGTTTAACCTGTTCACTCTTTTAAACTACTTTTCGAATTCATTTCATACAAATAATTTGTCATTATGAAAAATGATGAAGAAACAAATATTAACTATAACATTTGATAAAAAGTCTATCATAATCGTTAAAATTGAGCTTAATGATGACAAAAAATGTCTGTGAAAAAATTAGACTACATTTACATAAAAAAATAGTTTCATTTTAGTAATCCGTAAATAATATAATTCAGTACTCTTTCAAAACTCGACATTTTGGTCAACAAACTGAAATATTTACCATTGAGTTAGAATTCTTATTATTCAGATAGACAGTGAAATATATTTTGATAAATACAAACATTTATAATATCAAATCGAACAAATTTTAAAAAAAAAATATAAATGAATGAAGTATTGAAAAGTCGAGGTTGAAATGCAATTAATTTTTAATATTGAATTAAATTATTCAGTTTATGTTTTGGTTTATATCAACGGAGGTGCAATATTTTCATAAAACGAAAGGGGGATTCAGTTGAAAAAAAATCAGCACCCTTATCACAGATTAATTAAAACCGTATTGTAATTAATTTACATAGATTGTAAATACTTTACAGAGAAAAAATACTGTTTTTGTGAGTTCGTTCGTGTACGAATAAAACTTTTTACAAGCATGAACATTTTTTTACAAAAAAAAAATATATAGATAGCGTGTAAAACATACATAGATGTCGGGAAAATGTGTCATATATATATATATATATATATATATATATATATATATGTGTGTGTGTGTGTTTGTATGTATATATGTATGTATGCTGTTAAACAATGATAATATTATTAACAGAGGCGTGCAGACTATCGATCTGACAAGATTCGCGCAAGAATCGTTTATAAACTCTCGTATGCAGCACTTCGGGAATAGCCGCAAGACTTGTCACAGAGATTGACAGACGAGATTTCGAGGTGTTCCATAAAGTAATAATTCATGACGACATGTGAGTGACGTCGTCCTAATTGCCCTAAATGGCCGACGCGATGTCGAGTCTCAGTTAGCGACATATAAACGCTAAAATACTTGAAAAATATACGAGACCGAATAGGTATGTGTACGAAAACGTATTAATGTATAATAGTACTGCAATGTTATTTTAACATGCTCCTGTCAAAAGTTTTATGAATATTCATGTACGGTATTTATATATTTCATATCCGTGGAAACTTTCCACTTAAAAATATTACTTATATAGGATCCGATGAAACTTGACAGCAGTGTGGATTTAAATACTGAATTAGTCCATGAAATAAGCTTGACATTATTAATTATTCCTTGTGTGTTTGCTCGGTGCATAATTTCTGTCCTTATTTAGAACAGTATGAAAAGATTTTCTAGTATAAAATTGTTCTACTTACAATATATCATTGCAATGGAAATACAAAATTATGAGAAATATAAATATCATTTTTATATACAAAACTTATGAAGAATAGTGAATTTTGAAACTATTTACGACTTATTTAGAAATACACAGTTATAGTTTGATTTCATGGCTAGATTCAGTCTGAAAATTGATAAAACTCTATACAATACACACACTTTAGAAAAATTCCTCAAGCGCTTTGGATTATTTCACATTCAGAAATGAATTGTTCATTTTTTTCCAAATCACACACTTTTTCGGATTAAAAATTGCTTGAAAATCAATTATTGATCATTTTGATTGCTGATTATGTGAGTTTCGCAGGCGATATTATAGGCCCATAGCCAGGATGTCATATTAGAGGAGGGGCAAACATAATTGTGAGAGGGCAACCTTTTTTCATGTCAAAATTGTTTAACCTAATACCTAGAACCAAATCTATATGAAAAAAACCTCTACGTTGGAAAATTTTAATATCAAAAACTAAGTTACATAATTCATATTATGTAATTAATCGTTATTAAAAGTCCATAATTTATTAAAACAAATTACACGTTTTTAAAAAACAAACAAAGAAGCTCTTCTCGATTTAACTTAATAATAATTTAATATAATTGTAATTTCCGCTTTGTTGGTGGAAACCCGCTCATAGAAACGTTTTCAATCAACAAGGTAAAATAATTAAGAATAGTCTCCCAATGATTCTCTATGATTTTCAAATTTCCCAAAACCGGAAATTCTGTTAGGGAGACAAACGGAGCAACCAGAGGGGAATGCGGGTCTTTATCCGAGGAAGGGAATGTTGTGTATCTGGAGGAATTGAACGGGTGTTGTGTATTACGAGGTTCTCCCAAATAATCAGACGATAAATTCGAAGAAGTATTGTGCTCAACTGGATCAATTAAAGGTGGCAATCGACCAATACCGTCCAGAATTGGTCACTCGGAAGGGTATCGTTTTCCATCAACACAACGCTTTCCTCACGTGTCTTTGTAGAACCATCAGAAATTGGTGCAGTTTGGCTGGGACGTCCTACCTCACCCGCCATATTCACCTAATCATACACCTTCAGATTACCATTTGTTCCGGACCCTATAGAATTCACTTACTGGAAAAAACTCACTTCTCTCGAAACCTACAGAAACCACCTGGATCAATTCATCGTCCAGAAAGATGCCAAGTTCTATGAGGACGGAATTATGAAACTACGTGAAAGATGGTGGATCAAAATGGCACATATGTATTAGAATAAATATATGTGCAAAGAAGTAAACACTGCTTTTGAATTTCACCTTAAAAACACTACGAACTTTTGTTCCAACCCAATACAATCAGATATTGAAAATATTTATTTTTTCAATTTTTATTTATTTTAAATAACCTGTCTGAAAACATTCGAACACTGTTAAGACATACAATTCCATTGAGAATTGGCTATCCCATCTTAAAAATGATATAAGAAAATATTTTTATTATTTAAATTGATAGTTTTTTTTTTAGAAAAACTGAACGAATAATTAGAAATGCTCAATATAGGTATACAAATGGTAAAGCTGTTTATTAAAAATATTTTCTGTAATAAAATGAAAAAAAATTAGTGGCTATATATAATGTTAAAAGAGAAGGTAGTGACAGCGAAAAATAATGTATGTGCATGTTTTTTTTTACAAAAAACTGTGTTGGTGCTAAACTTAATTTCACCTTATTTATAAACAACAACCCTCGCGTATACGTTTATTTAATTAGTGTCTATTAAATACGATTTATTATTTTAACATAAAAGTTGAAAAACAATAACAATAAATGATGCATTAAGTTAATTGTATTTAATGCCGGATAATGCTTCCGATTCAGATAGCAATTAATTAATAAACAAATATATAACATTAACATACAAATAATAAACATGATAGTTTGTTGTATTGTATTAGCGTTTCAGTAATTAATCTTTATCAAAATATAGACACTACGTATCATTGTATCATATTACAGTTGAGCACAAATACAGAATTGTAAAATGTACGGTGATGGCGGTGTTTCGTCAAACAGTGTTGAATATATGTCATTCATATCTGTTCACCTCTGTACCAACGTTATCTGTTATGAACCGTTCGATTAAAATATGCTGGCGATGGTTTTTATTTTTTCATGCGCATCGTTTGAGAGATCCATTTCACAGTTTTTTCTTTTTCTGTTCGTATTAATCGTACTGGTACAAATATGCAGAATGGTATATTATTTGTTTGGTGTATTAAAGAATTGTACAACCGTATAAACCAGGGATGGGCAACTTCTTTGATAATAAGAGTCACATATAATACTTTTCATACATTTTTGAATGTTCAAGAGATACAGAAAATATTATTTTAAAATTGTATTTATTAGGTTGGTAGAAAAAGAATTGCGGTTTATAACTTTCAAATTCATATACAAAACCGCAAGTATTTTCCTACCGATCTAATATATATAATAAAAAATATAACTATATAGTAGTTCTACTCATCAAAGCAAAATATGTTTAATCTCTACTCGTTAGAGATTTTCAGTCTTCATTTTTGCAGTTAAAAGTTGACGAGACCGTGTTAAAGTTGCATTTTTAATGGTATTTTTCTCAACAATTTACACAGTAACCCGTCTCGAATTTAATTTTATTGTATTCAGCAATCTTAATTAACAAAATTGCTTAGTTTTATATCTTTTTTAAGGATTGGACAAAACCGTAGAACCACCTTAAACAGCTATTTGAACACTTAATGCATATGGACGTTTGAAAAGAGAATGTGGATTACCCGTTATATATAAAATATTCTAATATTCGTACATATTATACTATTATAGAGTATTAATATAAAAGTTTAGGAAAAATTGAACCCAATTTTGTCTCGGGAGCCGCATAGAATAGGTTTCGGAACTGTATGCGGCTCACGAGCCGCAGTTTGTTCACCCTTGGTATAAACTTCGTTGCACGTAAATTGTAAATTTCTATTTAAGACAGTGTGTTTCTCTGGGAATGAACAGTATTTTATTTGATAAAATATACTGCAAAAGGACGTACTGTCGTAAAAAAATGAATTTCTAATTATTGTTTTTTTATAAATACTATATACATGTGCTTTATAAAACGCTTGTGTATTTTATTACACAATATATATATATATATATATAAGTATATATATACATATATATATATATATATATATATATATATATATATATATATACATATAAGTATATATATATATATATATATATATATATATATATAAGTATATGTATATATATATATATATATATATATATATAAGATGGTTTATTTTTTATTTAATTAAAAATTTATACCCATCAAAGAGCATTTAGTATTTGAAGTAAATATAGTTTAAATTTTTTGAATTATTATTTTCGTACTGTCAAAAAAATTCAAATGCTTCAAGTTTTAACCTAACATAATAATACTATATATATACTATGTATAAATTATATCATAGAAAATCTAGGGACTACGAATCGTGAATCTGGAGCTATTCTACAAACTTTCTTCTACTCTCAGAAAGTAACTATTAAATTCCACGCTGTTCTTCGTGCAGAAACATAAGCCTGGTAGGTCAGATTTATATTAAAAATCAAGCAACCAACAGATGAAATGTTCATAAACGCATAAAGAATTGATGAGGTAAAGTTTATGATCCACATATAAGCCAGTTTCGGTACATTTAATCAGTTATTTCAACTAATACTTTTAATTTTTTGAATCTTTTCTAAAAATGTTGGAGAACTAAAATTTTCCAAATCAAATCATCCAGTTCAAATTAATCAAAACTTTCTGAATATTCATTAAGCAAAAATGTAAGCCGATCGTCCATAAACAATTACATAGTTAATATGTACGTATAAGCACACGTATATATCAAATTAGCATATATACTGATATTAGATTCTCTATACTGGAATTCCGCCAATAATGTATTCATCAAATACCAGATGAGATACCTCTTCGGAGACAAGTTATTTGATTATATAATCAGTGATATTCCACTATGAAAATATTCGTGATTACGGTTTAGTGTTGTCAAACATGTCACTGAGAATTTTTCATTTTTATTTATGCCCTTTTTCATTATTCATATTTGTTCCTTTAAGCATATATATATATATATATATATATATATATATATATATATTGTGAATATAATAAAGAAATTGAAAAGAAGTAAAATATGTATATCGATCTCTCTTCCTGTCTTACTTTATATATATATATATATATATATATATATATATATATATATATATATATATACATTATTCAAAGGGGTAATTTAGATTTAAATTATAGCAGTTACGCCAATACTATCAAACAACCCAGATCCATGTCAAATATATATATATATATATATATATATGTACATACACAAACATACGCATATATATATATATGCATGTGTGAGTACTAATAAAGTTTATATAATATGGGATGAAGAGATAGTCATTAGAAACATTTAGGTCATTCAAAAGCATTCCTAATCCGCAGATTCTAGAATATCTGTATTTCGAACAAAGTTTTGCTCCGCATAATTTACATAATTGTTTTAATCACATTAAATTACGATATAATAGTGAAAATAACTACTCTGTGCCACGTAACGAAATATTAATGAGATATCTTTTTTTTATAATAATGAAAAAGTATATTTATATTACATATTTTCACTCAACTATATGATGAAACAAATTCTTTCGAAATATGTACGATTTCATTATTATATTTATATATGTTATTTCAGTACACTTTTTAAGTGCATTTCGTTGTTGACTGAAGCCAGACTACGAATAAAAAAAAATCAGTTAATCTATTTTTCAACTACCAGCCGCGTTAAACGGATTACGATTTGGTTTGTAAATAATGTGTATTTTAGCTGCAGTGTATTTTGATTTCAACACTGTTTTGGAATGTTGTTAAGCGTATTAAGTTAATACGAATGATTGTATTAATAAGATTATTGATGGTTATATATATATATATATATATATATATATATATATATATATATGTACATATTGATTTTGAGAGATAATCGTACATTACATGTAGCAAATAAAATAATTAAATCAATGTTCATGTTTTGATTCAATTTTATTAATGAAGCTTTTATTCGAAACAAATATAAGTTAATTATCTCATTTAATTTTGTAACACATTTCATAAATAGAATAAAAAATTTCGAAACTAAAAATTCAATTAGTTTCTAATTAATAATTACACAAGTTTTAAATAGAAACTAATGAAAATTAAACTGAACAGTTTTACAGAATTAAAATAAATTTTTAATTACACTTTTCATACTCAAACAGCGATAGTACTGAACTGAAATTATGTGGCGATAAGTCAATATTCAATAAACAGTTCACTCGGTAACTCTATATACAGATTCAGTCTATTTGAATGAATTCCATTAAAAAGAAAACAAACAATGATACTTGTTTACATTATTCTGCATTCGTCCGTTCTAAATTTAGGTATACGCTAAATTGTTGGTTTATATTATACTATTATGAGCAATATTTGATATATGAAGGTTATTCACCTCTCACAATAGTGCATATACAGTAAATGGGTCCTACGGGAACGCGCACAAAGAAAAAAATGCATTCATTTTTTATCTCTGCTATATCTGAACGGTACAGAAATAACTTACTTCAGTAGAAAATGTATACTTCCGTTCTTTTGACATATATAATCAAAAGTTTATAAAAATTATTAATTATTTAAGTACTGTTTTTAGTCAGTATATGAAACAATTTTCAAATAGATAGGATAGTGATAGGTGTGCATTTTCAAAATACAATTAAAAATATCATAAATACTACTTATGATGTTTATGATAATTCTCGAATTTAAATGTAAATCACTATTTATCAAATATATTGATATATAAAAAAATGTTTTATAATTGATCTACGGATCATGTAGATTTCTGCTCATGAAACAATAATAACTTGCGTTCAAGAAAGATAACTCGATATAAAGAGTAAAAATATATAAATAGTTTTTTTCTTTCACTGAATTATT
>CM068316.1:43240898-43355898 GCA_034766995.1 Acanthacorydalis orientalis
CTAACCTTAATTTTTTTTAATGAAAGTATCATTTCATAGTGTTCACATTAATGTCATTTTAAAGTGTATTCTTCAGTCTATATTTTGGTAACATCGATTTTGATGTTATTATTAATTTTGCTTAAAATTGGGCTATCGAATCAAAGATGGAAAAGAAGCAAATAAGAGCAATGTGTTGTATGAGTTCAAAACGGGTGGTAAAGTAGCAGAAACTACTTGTAAACTAAACAATGCTTTTGGTGTGGGCACTGTTCAGAACGTCGGGTGCAATGGTGGTTCCAAAAATATCGTGCTGAACCTTAAAGATGAAGAATATATAATTATAAATATTCTCTTTTATATAATTATTCACAATTTTTCCCCATGAATTATATATTGGCTCAAGATCTTTTTGATAAATTTGCAAAAGCAGAACATCTCATGAATATTAAAACAGTTAATAATATAAACTAATCAAAATTTAAAAGTTGTTAAAACATTGAAAAAAAACGTCAGATCTCATCAGTTGTTATTTTTTTTTTTATAAGTAATTTTTGAGAAAATTTTGATTTAAGATAGGAAACATATACAATGTGATATCCTTGGTTTTTTTTGTATTTTTTTTACAATTGTAAAATAGAGATAGTAATAAGTGAAAGAGTGCTAATTAATTTCATATAAATCCAATTAATTTCATTTTAAATGTTATTTTCAACTGAATACCAGTGTAATTGTTTAATTAGTTGCTTGACAATTCATAACAGATAATCAAAATATTAACCCAACACACTAACACTTAAAACTTTCTAATCAAAATGTATACATGTCTGTCTGCGCAAAAGGTTTATATTTAAAGTTTTATCTAATAAGTTAAAATATTTATTATAATAGATAAATAGCTACTTAAAACGCGTCGAGTTCACGTTTTAATTTGTTACTAATTGAATACAAAGTACATTACGCATGCGAATAGCCAATTTGATTAAATATAGCCATAAAGATATATAGCAATGCTCGCACTTTGCACTAACAAGTAAAAGTTAGAATGTAGAGCAACTACTTTCCCTCGAAATGTATTATTGCAAGAGTTACACAAAGTTTTCATTCTAAAATGTTGAATTTGTATTCCAATGACAACGAAATCATCCTATGTTAATCTTCCGTGTAATAATGACATTTTGTAACTAAATCGACATATTTACATTCTTAACACTGTTTGAAAATATATACAGACTGTAGTGAAATATACGCGGTGGAAATGTATTTTTTAAATTTAACTCTTGTTTGTATTTTTTGAGTAGTTAATATTTGGCAATAAAAATAAAGTCTCTTGTACATAAAATAAAAAGATACAACAGACATGTGGTTAATATTCTTGAATTTTTATTAAAGTTTCACACTCAGAATATTTTTTTAATATGAATATTTAATGAATTTAAACACAAAAATTAAAAAGCGACATAATGGTCAAATTATTTCAATATAAATTAACATTAAATTTTTTTTTTAAATCAAAATGTATCACAAATTAAATATTTCAATTACTTTTTAATTCAAATTTCGATAAAAAATATTATAGCTATACATAGTAAAGCTTCTAACGTTTAGGTATCATGTGATTAGATAAATACAATATGTACCGAAAGTTATTCCCTACTTTTAAACTGTTATTACTTCCAGACTAAACGAGATATTAAAAAAACTGGAGAGTAAATAATAATATATCTATTTTCAGTCAATAATAAACACAAAATAGATAAATAGCTACGAAATAACAAGAACAGTAGGGGTTATCTGCAGATGCTTTAATATTTTGTATAGCATATCATTTCTAAATGGGAAAATGTTGGAAACTACTTTTTATATAAGATAACGATCTTTCACATTTGTAGGAATGAGACAAAAAAGAAGTTTAAAGAACAAACCCAAGAATCATTTTATAAAAGTGAAAACAAAATATGTGGTGTTTCTGGTAATGTCAGGAGATTTTTTTTAGAAATATTCAAAAAATACGGTTACAAAAATGCTTGCACAATTCTGGAGAATATGTCGAATTCTAATAATGAAACAAAATTATTTTTCATATAAAGTTAATGGTAATAAATATCAATTGATTCACATGAAGTAATATTTGAATATATCTTTCAATTTGCAAAAATTAGGACTTATTTTTCAGACATGTATGATTATTTTTTACAATAAATACACGTTATATGTTGTTTTCAACCTGATATTAGAAAAAAAGTGCAATTATTTAACAATTAGCAATTTTTATATCAGAAATTCTCGTACTGAATCAAACAAATTTGCGATTCCTCTTCATATTTAACGCCGTTCTACTGAGTATGTTTTCTGTACGCTATAGAATACGAGTCAAAAAGCTCATCTGGCTAAAATGTCTTTTTAAAGATATTTTATAGCAATTAATAAGAGAAGAAAAATAAATCAATTAAATAGTATTTATAATCGTATAGTCATCAGAACAAAAAAGTAAAAAAAATCTAAAACAACAGATAAACATTTCGAACGAATTTACATTTTTGTTGATCTTGTTTATCGATTGTATTCTTTGATGACCAACAAGTAAACTGTTTATATTCAGCACTATACAGCATGTAGGTTTGTGTACTACTCCTGCTGGATACAACCGATAGCATAAAATTTGTTAGGATAACAGAGTCTCACCGTAATTTTTCGGTTTTACTTGATGCTTCACATTGAATTTTTTGCATAAAATCTGAATCTATAGATGTTATATTTTCCGTACATCGATATGGCCGATGTAGATTTTGAAAACATGAAAGATATGAAATGAATGAAAGTTTACGATGAAAATTCAGATAATATGAGATTTTGTGTTTAAGTAAACAAGATACATTTTTATTAGTAAGCATTATTTTATCGAAAAGTATACAATATCATACTTGAAATTTTATTATAAAAACGAACAATTTTGTGAAAATGAAATAAATTTCAATAAAAATACATACACATTTTTTTAACTAACATAAACTAGTCTACCATGGCTGCAACTTTTACAATTTTCAAAATTTCAAAGAAGTATCCAGTCATACTAGAGTTCTTACATTATACTACAAGTGCATTATTCTGTTTTAGGTGTCTGATCAACGCATATGCCGAAATCGTGTACACCGATTAGCCATGAAGAAATCTTTTAATTGATTTATAATATCCTCATAGAGTGCACAAATTTTTCAATAAAAAAATTAAAACAGCTTGTTCAGGATGTGTATTTAATGTGTAAAAAATTTCAAATCTATAACATTAATACCAACATCAATTTTTTTTTATCAAAAATTGTATTACTTTTCAAACGGAAAAACTTATGCAAGCCCATTAATAAATAAAAAAAAAACATTTCGTACAGAATTAAATTTTTCTCTGGATGTATATATGACGAATTAAAAAAAAAGCTTTGCAAATAAGAATTTCCAATAAATATTAAAAAATGTAACTCATACCTCATACCTTTTGTGTATAAAAATCTATATTAATTTTCCGTTTTATCAGATCGTTTAACATTTTGATATATATATATATATATATATATATATATATATATATATATGTATATATATATATATATATATATATATATATATATATATATATCCAATTTGTAATTAATTACACAAATTGTGTAAATAAATCAGCTAGTAATTTCTCTGCATGAGTACGAAAACATTATAAATCATTATTAAAAGCACTGACTTAACGAATAAAAGGTATCAGAACAAAAAAGTTTGCTACAGTTCACAATAATTATTTTCTCATGTAGAAGACGAAACTGAATTTTCACTACAAATAATGTTCAATTACTTTCAAGAACTTTTCTGTATTGTATTAAAAAAAATATAACGGTGTCGATGTAACGAATATATACGAACGTGAACTAATTCAAAATGAGTTTCGTATCGTACAAATATTTATTGCTTGTATGCAAAAGAATTTTGTAATAGCGATCAGTGGATATTCAAATTAAAACATAAATTATATTTCTTGAATTCTTTTATATGTGTTTGTAAATTACATCGAAACAATTCAAATTGTTGGAATTTGTTATTAAATGAAGTGTATATTTTTATATTGAGAATAGCATTTGTGAATAAAATTCGAGGAATTAAATTTTTTTTTTTATTTAATATTTATCTTTTAAATAAATACACACACCGGCGCAATCTTTAATCGATTATTTATTTAGGATGAATTTTTGGAATTTTTCATTTATAAATATATCATTGTCGATTTAGTAAATAATGAAAAATGGTACTTTAAAACTGTAAGTCTTCGAAATATTGTATTGAAGATATACACACATATATATATATATACACACCCGTCCCTCAATTTAATTTAGTCGGGCATTTTATTAGTTTTCGCATACGGCCTAATCCTAACTTTGAAAAACTACCAGGTCGTAATATGAGGCGTTGTGCTGTATGCAACAATAAGGATGAAGGCCCAATAAAAAGGTTCTGTTTTATCTGTTCGACGTGCAAGAAAGGCCTTAACGGATTGTGTCTAAAAGAGCACAAATTATATGAAAGCCTTTTCGGATTATGTATATTCACTTATAACAGTTATGATATATAAAAATTCTTGAAACTACTCATTCAAGGACAATAAATGAAGTGTTTTTACAAAAAAGTTTCATTTTCATGTTTTTATGAAAATATTTCATTTATATTTAATTTTTTTTGTAGAACCTTTCGCATTTTTTTGATTTTATTTGCAATAAAGGAAGTCCAAGATGTTATTAGTATTGTGTAAAAATTTAATAACCTTTCACTCAAAATTTATCGAAATATAATTTTTTCTATAACAATGCATTTTTGTTTAAAACTGTCTGGCATTTTTCGTCAATGTATGAAAATTTCCAAAGCCACTCAAAGGGTTAATTTTGTGACACAGCAGTTGTATTTGGGTAACGGTGAAGCTTTGTATTAATCATGACAAAAAATTGTCATTCTATATTTTCTTAGTTTTTAGATGAATCTCAAATTGTGTTATATTGTCGATTTTTTCTAGTCATCATTATTAAGTCAAGTGTTACTTATGAATTTATTTTCATCACAAAAATTATTATAGTTGAGCTTAGAAATTGAAGCTATGATTTACTCTTTTATTTTTTTACAAAAAATACATTTTGTATTTTACAAACAATAGTTTTCTTCTATTCAGTAAAATCTCTCTAACTTGCATTCTTTTATGAAAAGTGTTGATTAAATCTATAAAATTAGGTCTATATACTTCCATATATATATATATATATATATATATATATATATATATATATATATATATATATATATTAGTATATAATCTTCTAGGAAAATAAAGTAAAAAAAATTAAAAACATTTATACCATATTATCATAATAAAAAAATTCTTTAAGAAAATATTAAATCGAATATTACACACACTTCATCTTGAATGGGTTTAGTTTATGTTTAAATGTTCGAAACGTTGATATCAAATTACTTATTTATATTTATATACGGACTGAAATAAATAGATGTGTAGTGATGTGAAAACTTCTTTAAAACATGTCGGTCGACGTATACATTTCCGACGTGAAAAAACTGTGTCAAATTAAAAATGTGGTCACTTACGGCCATTGCATCATCCAAACGACGTCGCCACTGGTCGCTGCGGTCAATCAACGCGTTCCATTTATCAGAGAGTTTACCAACTTCACGACGGATGCTTCGTGTCAATTCGCGAGCTTGAGCTTCTGCGCTACGGTATCCACGCGCATCCCCATCTGCATCGGGACCACTGACACCTCCTAAAAAATAAATATTATTGCGTTGTGTACAACGAATACAGAACGAAAAATATTTTCAACGAGGAGAATTATACATGAAAAATTGGATTTATTATGTTTTATAGTCTTTTGTTCGAGATAAGATGAGTATTTTACTTGTGAATATATACGGATCATATAAAAATTATTTCACAACAGAACCTACGATTTCTTCCGCAGTTCGAAAGGAAAAACGCATTAAAAGTTCGATTAAATTTTTAATAATCTGTGGGAGACAGGAGAAAAAGTAATAGAGTTCATTGATAAATGAAATTATTTGTTTTTACCATGATCTATTTTCTCATACAGAATCGACACAGCAGTGTGATCTAGAATTATGACATGTAAAGAAGGTGAAGATGACAAAATCCTAAAAAAATATTCTGGCCACTATTTTTATGGATTCGCAAAGAAATCTGTTGATTTATTTCAGATTGCAATAAGACTGTAATTATAAAAATTACGTGTCCTTAATACAGTGAGATCAAAGACACAATTAAAGGATAACCTCAGGGAAAGTACTCTCATGATGCATTATTATTGTATAACAATTGCATAATATTAGGTTAATGCAAAAATAATTGAGATTTTTATCATTTTAAGTTTGGCGCCGATTTTTCTAGTTACCGTTATCTTTTGTGATAGTCATGCGATACATCAGTGTAAACAATGAAATTAGCGCTACTGATTTTAGCTTATGTCTATTGTTTTCATTGTTTGGTATAGTTGGATATAACTTCTTAAATTAATCATGGAAAAAAGCAAATTCACACGATTTTGCTGCATGAGTAAATTGGGACGTAAAGTAACAGAAACTGCTCGAAATATCAAATTTGTTTTTGGCAAAGAGTCAATTAGTAAACGTAAAGCTCAACACTGATTTCAAAAGTTTCGCAATGGAAACGAAAGCCTTGATGATGATGGGAGCGTCGTGGAAGTCATTCAGCTATAAATAATAATGATTTAAGAACCATTATTGAAACGAACTCACGTAAAACAACTCGAGAGGTGGTAGAAGAACTTAATGTTGTTCATTCAATTGTTATTTGACATCTGAGCTTAATTGGAAGAACAAAAAAATCTAGATAAATGGGTGAGGTATGAACTAAACAAAAATCAAGTAATTCGGAGATAAGAAGTTTGCGCTGCTTCTTTTGCGCAACAAAAATAATCCTTTTCTTGATCGCATTGTAACATGTGGTGAAAATTGGATTCTCTTCAACAATCTGAAACGTTCAATACGGTCGTTAAACCGAGAAGCACCACAACAGTTTGTTAGGCCGAAGCTTCATGAAAAAAAGATTATGGTCACAGTTTGGTAGTTGGCAAGTGGAATCATTCATTACAACTTCTTAAATCCTGATGAAACAATAACAGGTGAAAATATGGTCAGGAAATTGAAAAAATATATGAGAAGTTGCATTGTTTACGGGCCAGCATTAGTCAATAAAAGAGGACCAATTCTTCTTCATGACAACACCCGACCACAAGTCTCACAAATGATTTTTTTAAAAATGAAATGAACTGAGTTATGAAACCTTACCTCGCCCATATTATTTTCCCGATGCCCAACCTGTCTCCGATAGATTACCATTTTTCAAAAAAACATTAGAGTAATTTCCTACGAGTTTTCCAAAATCAAGCATCAGCTCAAAGCGCTTTCGATGAATTCGTTAATTTCAGGACTCCAGAATTCTATTTTGTAGGAATAAATAAACTTGTTTCCCGTTGGGAGAAATGTGCGCAAGCCAACGGTCTTTATTTTGATTGATAAACATAATTTTAACTGATATATTGCGTCTTAGTACTCGATACATAAAAACCTAAATTATTTTTGCACCAACCTAATAATAATAACAATAAGTGCGCACTTCGATTATGAAAACGGTTATACTGAAATATGATTTCAAAAAATTTGGTAACCCATCATTAAACCCCTGTTATAATCACAACCATTGTTTGTTTTTAAAATTTGACTTTTGTGGAAAAAATAACAAAATTTATTTTAAAGACAAAAGTTGAAATTGTTTTTCAAATTTAAGTTTTCAATTAAAAAATATGTTAAAATACAAGAAAAGACATTATTGAAGAAAATATTATTTATTAAAAAAATACACGGGCACTGCCCGCTTACAAAAATAAAATAATTGTTTTATTTTTTTACCAACGTAGCACCATTACACCAGAAAGCTTTGGATCTTGCTACGAATATTATTACTTGCTATTAACAAAATATTCTATTGAAGTCGAATCACGTTTCAAGTTACACTTTCAGTTTATGAATGCATACATAATGAAAACAAAAGGAAGATATATTTATACGTCATCACATATATATATATATATATATATATATATATATATATATATATATATATATATATATATATATATATATATATATATATAAATGTTTGTATGTAATGTGTGCGTATGTATTTTTGTATGTATAAAATACTCATTAATTCAAGCGATATCTAACTTCCGATATGACGTTGAAATTGGATTTTATAAAACAGCGGAATGAGATAATGTATTCATAAAAATGAAAAATTACAAATTCAGATGAAGTGGAACGAGGGATGACGCAGCAGTACAACCCAAGTTAGGAAACATCGCTGACGCGAAACTCATCGACAATTTCTTGTCTTATCGACTGCTGATCGTTTTCGGTTCACAGCCAGACGTGAGAAAACCATAGCCGAACAACGTGCAAAAGTTCACGTAATCAATCATAAAGACAGGACTAGCGACGGTATCAACAATAACGGAAAATAAGACTGAAAGTTTCCCTTCGCGAGGGAAAAAAAGAAACTGCACTCAACTTCCTCTCCGAGGCGTTCGTTCGAAAAGTATTCTTTTTTTTTAATACTTCGAGAGCGACTATTGTAATTTTATCAAGCTTAACTTATCATTTCAATCCAGCACGAATTTCGCACCGTATATATTTTATGTTCCGTCTATTCGTTATTGGAAATGAACTTTTTTATGTAATCAAATTTTGCGGCGCAATGATAAATTTGACTTAGTTACGTGACACGGGATAAGTATATTAAAGTTAAGAAATGATAACAGTAAAAAAGCAAACAGCGCACATAAAAAACACACACTAAACGAATTTCCTTCATTTCAACTTTGTATTGCTTGAATAAGTTACAAAGGCTTAAATAATAAAATATTTAAAATACCACACGCCGTTGAACAGAGCACGTTTAGTGCTTGATGTATGTGGTTTAGTTTCTAAAAGCATATTTTACGAAGTTTGGCAGGTACAACTAAAGAATATATCATCATCATTACCGACCATAGGGTTTACACTCTATAGCACGTTACAGTTCACTGCTGATCGATCCGCATTTAGTCCTCACCTATCTTACATATTCACAGCTTGTTATTTATGTACGCTGGTAATTCTGTTAACATTCATTTTCATTTATTTTATTTTTAGAAAAATATTATCCCTCTTTATAACTAATGCATTTTTTATACATTTTTAATGCGAATTTCATGCTGTAATTTTAAAACACAGCCTGATAATACCACACTTTTTTCAATTATATATACATATATATATATATATATATATATATATATATATATATATATATATATATATAAACTGATCATACATTATGTACTTTTATTTATATTATTTATTTTTTAATACAAAACCTCTAAAATGAAACCAAAAATTTCCAATATTTAAACCTATACTCAATACAATGAATGTTATATGAATAAATATTGATAAGAGAAAAATTCAAATAGATTGGAATAAAATACATATCGCTAAATAGAATCTTCTTAAAACAATACAATGGGAAAAAAGATGAATTTTCGGTCGGAAGAAAAATAAGACACAGTTAAATTACTGTGAGAGTATGATAAAGCTCTAGAGGTATCAGCATCATGTAATTCGGAGCTTGATAGACGAAATGCGGACGCAGTGAGCAATAATTGATAGGCATTGGACTCCCGTGAGGGCGAAGAATTGCTCTAAATATTCTTGTCACGACAAGATGAGATATATTGTACTTCATTCTTGTTTCCATCAGTGTGTATGAAGAGTACGGTGTACAAGTTATACATATATATATACATACAAACGTACACACATACATGATTTCGTAAATATATATATATATATATATATATATATATATATATATATATATGTGTGTGTGTGTGTGTGTGTATGTGTGTGTGCGTGTATGTATGTATTTAATGCTATCATTTAAAATCGTACACTTGAAAATTGAAGACTAAGATATATTTTTCATTGATAAGTGAATCAGATAAAATTTGAATTTTGAATATATACTCGAAAATATTTCCATTCTATGTCTAGTTATTTTTTTATTTAAGAAAATATGTTTAAAAGTTATTGTAATTCATTAAGTGTTATAATATAAAGATCATAGACATTATATATACATATATATATATATATATATATATATATATATATATATATATATATATATATATATATATATATATATATATATATGGAGTATCGGAAAGTTTTTTCGTTTAGATGATACAGTGTTGCTGGAAGAAATCGCACCAAATCCAGAATTAACAATTTAAGAATTGTCTAATAGACTTCAGTACCCCTAGTTAACAGTCATTTTTTTAATAAATTCTTTTTATAGAATTATCGTTAACATTGTCCTTGAATACAGTCCTAAAGATATACAAGTGTCACAGAATATGGTCACTAGTAAATAATTAAGTATGTTTTATTACCATTTTCATTCGCAGGTAAAAATAGACAAATTGTGAAAATGGTTCGTTGTTAGTAAGTAAATAATGACAACCATAAATTGGGAATGAATGATAGGAATAACTAAAATATAAACAATAGTAAACTAATCAAAAAATATATATAATATCTAAAAAAATATAATATTCTCTTCATTCTAGGAAGCTTTTCATTATTAATCAATGGATTACTACAAAAAAAATATCACTGTAAATTAATATAAAGTATTTACTAAAAACTGATTAAGGGAAAAATAATCTATAAAATGAATTTATTTATTTTTTTAATGTATCAATTTAGAATTGGAAAAAAAAACAAAAATTAACAAAAATGAAACAGCAGCATGTAATGCCTACTAAAATTTATAGCATAGTATGTATTTTAAGAGAGAAAAATCAAATTGATTGAACATTTAGGATTTAAGGGAGTGGAGAGAAAAATCAGAGCGAAGTATGAACTCTAAGAGAAAATATTTTCATACTAAAATTTCTCATTTATGCGTACAAAATTATATATATATATATATCTGTGTGTGTATATTTGAGTGTGTGTGTATGTTTAAACAAATAACTGTTAAAATGGCGACTAATTCGGTGGTTACCTTCTGTATCGCTGGTATCTGAAAGAGGTGGTTCATTGGCAATGTATTGACGACCGCTGAGTAGATTGCTTTCAACGACCGGCCGTTTGTCTTCAAGCTGGCGACGGAATGCACGGTGGTCGTCCTGAAAACAAGTTTGTATAAAAATATTGGAAAACATCGGCTGTTTTTCATTGAGAGTAAACAAGTGTTTTGTTTACTTCAGATACGAAATGGAATCTTGCTCTATGTAAAAATAAAGTTTATGTTGTATATATCCGAATGTAAACAAATTGAACACAAAATTCAATATATATGTGTGTATATATACATATATATATGAACATATATGAACATATATAATAGATCAGAATATATACCATTTTCAGGTCGATATTATGATTCTGAATATGAGGTATTGTGTTTTTAGATAATTCGATGATTTTTAATGAAATTAAAATATTAATACTAATGAAAATCGACACTATTGTTAAATTTATTTTCAGAAATATAGGGGATGATTCAATTTAGGCTTCCACATGGAAGTATTAAAAGAGGGTGAAGGGATTTAAAAAAAGAATTTTATTTTTATTTAATATTTTACTTCAATTCAATTCTAAAATACAATTGAACTAGAATACTAAATGAGAGATAATATGTTTTTTTTTATTTATTTAGTGTGGAAGTCTAAGTCGAATCACCTATAGTTTCTTTTTTTATTCCACATAACATACTTTTTCTGGTCAAACATATTGCAATGAATCCTTATTGATCATTTTTTATTGTAGTTTTGTGTATTTCGTTGAAGTTGCTATCATCTACAGAACGCCAAATATAGAAAAATCTTAGTTTGGACCCTATAATGACAGAATCGCTACCGAAATGCCAGATGCGAAAATAAAGGATGATCAATAATGATTTATTTTAACATATTTAACGAAGAACAAATATCATAGAAGAGAACAAAAATTATATACCTGTTTTCACTTAAAAAAATAGCAACATCTTTTTTAAGTCAACAATGGATTCTTTTTTATTAGTGTTTATATGCATTTCCGTATCCTAGTGAGATCGCAATGCACATAAATAACAATCAAAAATAATAATAAATTAATTCTCGACAATTTTTTATTCAAAAAATATTAATTTTTGAGATGAGTGAAAAATTCATTCGTGGAAGTGAATATATTCACAGTTCTAAAAATTTTAATAATTATGTATCTAGTTTTTTTTTTTAAAAAATATATCTTTTTGTCATTATTCGTCTTTTCACTCAACAAGACTTCAAAGTCACCTTATATTTCTATTTACTTTAATATTACATTACTGTTTGTATTTTAAAATGTAATATTTTGTCTCAAACAATTTACCATTACACATTTTTGAAACACTGTTCTTTCTTTTTAGTGGTCTACATTAATTTCTTCGGAGTTCTGAGCATGAAAGTTACTTGAACTGTTAAGAAATACAGTACAATCACACACATAAACATATATATATATATATATATATATATATATATATATATATATATATATATATATATATATATATGTATTCATGTATGTATGTAAATATATAAAAACGAAAATAGAAGATAAAATATTTTAAACGAAATATGGAAAAACAGTCGAAATCAATTTAATAAAAATGGATTCGTCGCTTAGTTATTATGTAAGTCATACCGGAAAATAAATTGATACTAAAATGAAATTCATATGTTATGTGACGAAAATATGAAATGATGATATTTTAATAGACGGCACGTATTAAATAATAGATGTTATGCAAATTCCGATATAATTGAAATTCAATGTTTTTGATGTCATGAATAGACAAATGGTATTTATTTTTTATTAAAAATGTCAATGACATTCTCAACACTTAAAAATGTTAAAATAAAATTTACACGGTATGATTAACTTAACAGCTTGGAAACAATATTACTTGAAATGATACAATTTCAAAATGAATTTAATATAAATATTTAGCGTAAATTATATATATATATATATATATATATATGTATATATATATATATATATATATATACATAGAAAGAGAGAGAAAGAAAAAGAGAAAGAAGATACGAGTATAATTTCCTTGAAACATTTCATTTTAAAATAAGATAGACATCAAAATGAGAAATTTTTAATATACAACGAAATTTTGGACCGGCGAACTTCCACGCGGAAATTGTAGTTAGGCGGATAAACTTCCCTTTTTATAAAGTTATTCTTGAAGAAACTTTCCGTCGCAACGTGAAGTTTTTTTTTCTGAAAAACTTTTGATGAACATTTACAGACAAGGACTACCGTACAATAATTATTTCGATTCGTATTTTGCCACACACTTCGAATGTAAATATGAATGAAAACAATAATACTTCTCATCAGATAGTATAACGAAATGATAAATTTATTCAGTACTTAAAATACATTACAATTTTTTTTATTTCGAATTAAATAGCGTACATATAATAAATAAGTGGTTCGATTTGGTGTATTATTGGAATGAAAAACAGAATAACCAAATATTATTTCTTCTCTCTCTCTCTATATATATATACATATATATATATATATATATATATATACATATATTATACATATATATATATATATATATATATATATATATATTTAAAAGAATCAATAATGGATTATGTAACAAAGAATCTGATAAAGATATGAAAAACAGATATACATATATACACATATGAAAAACCAATTATAAATTTAATTAATGGAACAGACAATTAAACAGATATCTTTAGACAACGGACAATAAATCAACCCTTTAAATATTTAAATAAATAACACTCTGGGTTATCTGTAATCAAAATGTCTACATTGAAAATTAATGTTTCACGTTGGAAGACATAACAGTTGTAAATTAGATATCCGAATTATTAGGCAGTGTATAGTCTTAATCTGATTATCGTGTTTCCTTTTCATACTATTTTTCTGATTTTTAACGGTATATACATATATATATATATATATAATATATGTGCATGTGTTTTTTTTCTAACATTAAAAAATAGTATACTTTTTATTTCTTAAATATTAAATATTTTAAACATTTACATACGAATTTTCCCTCTTTCGCATACTGTAAAAATCTGATTAAAATATTTAATATATAATTATTGATAATTTTGATTTTTTTAATATTCATTATTAACCTAAATGATTAATAATTAATTCTGGAACATTTTCATAAAGAAAGTGTGTAACGTATGAAAAATTAAAAACAATTAAGTGAACTCAGTTATAGCAACCAAAACAATTTTTGAGATTTTATTCATATTGTTTTTTTTTTTTTTTGCAACTACTGTTGAAAGACACATCATTAGAATCATTATTATTATAATAAAATTATTCTTTTTCTAGCTTGGGTAATGATTCTTAAATGATGATAAATTGAAAAGCATCTACAGAGGAATTCACTTGTTATGATCACGTTGACACATACAATTTTTGATAATAATCGGCTGATAATATTAAACAGAGGATAAAAAAAACGTTATTGAACTCAATTTTTATAAAAAAACATTTCACATTAACGGTTCCATTTCAGGGATATATGGAAATTTTTTTTTATATAATAGCTACTGTTTTAAATATTTTGTACGAGATTTCAATGTTTCAAAACGTATTTATAGACAAAAAGTCATCGATTAATCCAGTATTCTTTAAACTGTGTTCCAGGGAACCATGGGGTTTCGCGAGTCAAAATTCGAAATAATTTTCAAAGAAAAAACCCGAAAAGCTAAAAATTTAAAATAGTTAATTAACAACAATTTCTTTCAATCCTATAAATGCCTATTGTTACCTATTATTATGTAGTAAAACTGTATTTATGAGTACACATTATGACCCAGTTCAATCAGATGTAAATAATAAAATTTGGTCATGTAAGATGGCTGATTTTCAAAACTTGTGAGGTACGTATTTTGAATTTTCTAGGGATTGTAGGGGTTTCGTAAAAAAAATATAATCTTAAGGGTTCCTAGAGTCGACAAAGTTTGAAGACTACTGGATTAGACAAATAATATCGAGAAAAAATTTTTTTTAAATTTCTAAAACATCAGAATTTTATAGAATGTATTTTTTCAAAAAGTTTGTACATGAAAAAAGATTTTTTTACAATACCTTCAATATAAATGAACGATTAAATCAGATGATAACATCAGCTAGGTCTACATTATATGCAGACCCGGTAATGTGTCTTTGATGAGATATTTACTTATTTTAATCATTTACTTAAATTTTATTGGATAATATGCTGTTTTAAGAACACATTTGGTTGTATTATGATTTGATTATTCATCATTTTTGCTCGTTTCTTTGAAGATATTTTTGAAAAAATTTAAAAATGACATTACTACAGAAAAACGTACAACAAACAATCAAAAATGAGCAATAATCAACTATTGTACAATTTTTATTAGAATCTTTTTTGTTCATGGGGCACGTAAAAATATCATTTTATGAACGCGAATTTAAACAAGGTCAAAACTGTATTTCACATACTGTTCATTACAACTCATTACAAGAAATCTTTCCAGATATTGTTTTAATATTGAACACTTGTTTCATTAGATTTTTCATTAAATAATATAACAAAATAATATTGCTTTATAATAAATTCAAGCATAATATGAAATTTGATCAGATATTAAAATAAAATAATTCAAAAAACAACATATATAGCCGTACATATTCACGGAACAGTATTAATAAATATTACTTTGTATTTTTTAACATAGTAAAGTAGCCTATAAATAAATGAAAACAGTATCAAGGTGGACTAAAAAATATCAAACTAGCATCAATCAATCAACTGTTTCGAATACTGACAGTTATGAATAATAGTTTACAACATTAATTACCCATCTACAAGTAACACGAAATTACAAAAATGTTTTTTTTTTTCGCGAACAATGGATTTTTTTACACTGAATTTTAATAAATTATCATCATTTATTCAGTTTTATTCAGTCCCTCTTTTTACATACATATATATATATATATATATATATATATATATAATATAAATATATATATGTATGTATGTATATATAACGTCTTAATAAATAATAAAAATCAATAATGTATCATCTACGTGCAATTGTATCATTTAAACTGCGTCGATTCATACTAATAGCGAGGCATAACTTTCGTTGTTGATATAAATTTCGAAATTCTAACGTTATCAACGCTAGTAATAAATTCCAATTATCTGCAACGAGATAACGACCCAATAAAATTTATTTGAGGCAACGATGAGCAACGGTATGCCGCAGATTTAATTTTCGCGCGTGCAGACAAGGTGAGCAAACAGTGATATACAGTGGCCGCAGCTAATTTCATCTGACAGTTCAGTAAGTAAAACTACGCTCGGAAACAGATACCGTACACATTAAATATTTATAAACGTTATTATTCATTTTCGCTTATACTATGGCATTTTTGTACGGCAGCTCATAAACTATATATCTACCTAATTTTTTTAAAAAAATATTTGAAGTCGAGTGCACGTACAATAGGGTTTTAATGTTTTTTTTTACTAATATGAGCTTTAAATAAATAGAACTTTTGTAAAACTTTTTAATTTGTTATAAAACTTTAAACAAACGCATATATATATATATATATATATATATATATATATATATATATATATACTCATACATATTATACATATATACAGTAGATTTGTTTTTATGCCTATCCTTTTAATGCGTTTTTGAAGTTATGCAGTGCATATTTCATCCGAATTCGGGGTTCGCCCGTTGTATATACATATATGAGCTGCACGCTGTTTTAAAAAAAACAATTTTAAATTATTATATTTTTTAATTTAAAAATTTCTATTTTGGACTGTTTAAATCATCTATCTGCGCTATCGCTGTAATAAGAACACAAAATTTTAAATGCAAGTTGGAAAGCACCTTGGCCTGGATGTGTTGCAAACAGTACAACCATTCAAACATCGATATTGTCAGTTGAAATCATTACTTTGAGACATGTAATTGGTGGAGGAGGTTTTGATACCTTTAGCTAGAATGATGTCGAAGAATTGCTTGTCGATAATGCCTTAAGTGACGATGATATTATTGGCATTACTTTAGATATCGTCAAAGATCCAGAAAACGATCGTGAAGCGGAAGAAAAACCTATCCCTCTGACTGCAAATATAATTCGAGAAGGTCTATCTACCGCATAAAAAGAGACTTGACTATACTCATAAAATATTATAAAATCTGTATACGTTTTTCTCTAAATTTAACACAATTATTAAATTTTATTTTTTTTAAATTTAACACAAATTTTCACACAAACTACTTAAAATTTATTTCTAATTTTTTTATTAAACAATAAACAATATCAAATCTTTGATACAACTGGTTAGACTTCCAATTTAAAAATACGATTATTAAAATGATGCTAAAAACCTAACATAAAAAAATACAATATTAACAAATTTAAAAGAAATGTACTTTTTAAAAAATAACCTTAAAAATTAATTAAATGTTTATATGACCGTGAACCAAATACAAAACTCCATTCAATGTATTTCTTTCCGTATACAGAAGATTATCTTCCACAATCAAATCATTTTATTTTTCTCTTATTATTTTCAATAAAAAGGAAACTGAATGTATTTTCTTTTCTTTCTGGTACTACTATCATATATCCAATAACCTTCGCCCTTTCTGCTCCACGAACTGCATAATATTACTATAATACTATCACTATATTATACTTTATCTAACACGCTGTGAAATCGTATTGCTGTTTCCTATACCACAGCATAAACATCAGTGGTTATGTACCGGAATGCTTCTGTATGAATATTACTAATGATATTTTACTAACATCCAATATTACGAATTTCTTCCGATGAGACCTATTATTATAAATTTCGATTAAATATAATTTCATGTATTTGAATACATACATACATATACATACATATATATATATATATATATATATATATATATATATATATATATATATATATATATATATAAATCAGTTTCATACATGTCTCTTATTTAAATATATTTAATTTCTAGCATTTATTATTTTATTCAATCAAAACTCTACCTTATAAAGGAGAATAAATGGCAGACAACTAAAATTTACAGTTACTAGTTGAAGATTTTTAAATATAAGATTTTATAAATAAGATTTTATAAATCAAATATATATATATATATATATATATATATATATATATATATATATATATATATATATATAATATATATATATATATATATATATATATTATATATATATATATATATATATATATATATATATATATATATATATATATATATATATATATATTTGTTTAATACATTCGATGCCGCTGGAACTGATTGATTCTAATGGATGACTAGTGGGAGTGCCTGTGGTACCGATAGGTACCAAGCACTAATACAAATTCAGTGCGTCAGTAGGACAGAGGCAAACTATTTATTGCCATCTTATTTTAATTATACTTTTTAGTTTGTTAATTTATATGAATTCTTTGAATAAATATGTGTAAAAATAAGAAAAATGGTTTGAAACCGATCGAAGCCATTGAAAATTTATGTTATGTGCCAATGAAACCGATAGGTTCCATATTTTTTTGCCTTTTTTATTTTCAATATCCAAAATATATTTTTCTGAAAAAATATAGCCCTTTTTCTGTCATTTTCCAAAATAAAATGTATTGGCCCCTGAGGTTCGCATAACCGGAGGAACCGGCAGCGATTGTGTTAAAAAATATAAAAAAAACGAGAGAGATTGATTCTGAAAACAAACTACCTAAGTGTCTTCACATGATTCTTAAGAACAAAGTTTTGAAAGTAACACAATTGAAGAAAAAGAAACTATAAAAACTAATAAAATAGTACAAATATTCCAGTTGAATATTCAATATGGATACAATGTTGAAATATCTGTTCAGAAACTAAAAGTTTGAATTCCACATGGATTTATTTCCATATAAACTATCGAAATACTAATGGATTGATGCACTGTAACATTCGTTATTTACTTGATAAACAAGGAATACCTTTTACTAGTGAATAGTTTTACAAACAGAAACAACAGTAAAGTAATTTGGATCATATTTTAAAAAAAATATTACAGAACTGAAAATATTGGAAGCTAATGACTAAAATCTTATTCTAAAAGAGAGCTTTTTTACAGATGGGATTACAAACAGATTATTTACAATAATCTTGTAGTTAAATTACAACAAAACCAACAAATTATTATGTATGATTAGTAAAACTAAATAAAGAATTTATCAACATAGTCACAAATAGAAAATAAGTTTTTTTTACAAACAAATTTCATGTTTGTCGGACAAAGAAATAAATTTCACAATTATAATTTGACAGCACGGAAAAATTCGCACTTACAAATGAATTACTATCATATATTTCTCTTTTTCAAAATGTATAATAATTATTTATGGTTTATGGCCATTTCGATGGAACTCTTAGTGTGTGTGCTTTGGGAATCATTATTTTCTAAGAAAGATGGAATGTCGGTTTTTAAAGATTATCATAAAATTTGTTGTGTCTGCTTTTTCCTGACAACATTGTCAGCAAATTGCGTATTAGCGTACAAATATAAAAAAGAAGAATTCATTATCGATATTTTGACAATTCTATGGTTTTAATTTATATATGGAAGAGAAAAAAAAATTAAAAAAAATGTACTGAAATACATTCCATTTTTTAAAGCCTAATCTTGGCAATATATATATATATATATATATATATATATATATATATATATATATTTGTTTAGTATAAAAATGACGTATCAATGGTTAAAATTAAAACTAGTCAGAACAACATGATTATTTTTTTTACATTCTACTATTAATCAGTTGTTACAGGAATGTAGTTTTTTAAATTAGAATAAAAATAAATATTTGACAATAATTGAAGGTATACCCGTATATTATAATTTTAATTTTTAATAAATGAGATGTTTTCGTTATGTTCCAAGATAAGAAGTTTTATGTACCGATCTTACAAAATATTTTTCAAATAAATATCATTATAAATATATCTTTATACAAGCCTTTTTGGAAGAAATTAACATTTTTTATATAACTAAAGGATTGTGCTCCCCTAGTCACTACGCTCACTGACCCAGGAGGCTCCGCCCCCGCTCGCTTCGCACGTATCGAATATATTAGTTCAATATCGTACTATATATACACACACATATATTTATATATATATATATATATATATATATATATATATATATATATATATATGTTATTTAGTGTACATAATCACTCTCACAGTTAAATTGTACCATTTGTTTTATAAGCTAGTACATATCGTTGCGGTTGTTTTCTTGGTCTTTTGAAAATTTTTCCCGGAAAAACTCGCATGGACAATAATAAAAATTCAGAAACACTACACACAATCCACAATTTTTTTGAGAGGATAAATACCGGCAACGGTAAGGGCACCGCAGTAGTTTATAAGCACACAGGCCTTGTATAAACTTATTTATCAATAAAATTTATTTTTATTCTATTTTATTTATTTATTTATGCAGTTGTTACGATCAATATTATAATTTTTGGTGTAACTTCGAATGTCATCGTTAACAATAATTTAATACAAAATCTCTACATTTTTTTGTTCAATTTTTTGTGCAATATTTGGTCCATTTTTTGAAATTTTAAGGAACACACACACACACACACATATATATATATATATATATATATATATATATATATATAATACTTTCTTAAAAACGTAAAAATAATTTAAATTCATTTCAGATTCCGTAATTAAAAAAGAATGTAATAGACATTTAGCGATTACGAAATTAAAAATAGACACTAAACAATATATTTTCTGAAAAGCAGTAATTGACAGATATAACAATTTTAAATCCATGTTAAAATAGTGCATTTCAGTTATATTAAAACCTAAATGAAACACTTACAAATTTTATATAAAAAATAACATAACAGATGTTAAAATCAATTTACATTGAGATACTTGGATGTATACAAAAAAGTACGATTATTCGTCACACTAGTTTAAAAATGAGTATCGTAAAAGATAATGTCATCTGCGATTCTCTATGAGTGAAATGCTCTACGGTGAAGCTTGAGTGTAAGCTTTGTATTGTCAAAATGTCCGGAAAACGGTGTCCATAACAGTTTGTAAATAATCAGTTTTTTCCGGTTACTGCAGGGTTACACGGCTATGTAAGTCATGTTTGTTTTTTATTGAAGCTTATTTCGACATATAACGGTACGGCACGGAGCCCTTTTTACGATGGAAATGAAATGTTCACACGAATAAAACTAGCTGTCACCCAAAATCAGAAACGTTGGAAACTTTTGCAAGATCGTTCGTTTCACGGCTCTGAACCCTAATGAAAGACACATGTGGAGTTTATTTCAATGTTCCATGCAAATTACTTTAATAATTTTACATCAAGTAAAATAAGAATATGTAATTTAAAATTATATATATATATATATACATATACACATACATACTCGATACGTGTTAATATTGCAAAATTCAGCATGTTGTGGTTAAGTTCCGATTGACTATGAAAATAAGTGAAACATTTTTTTTTCTTTATTAGTTTTTTTTTCATTGTTTTTATTTATATAGCTTTATTACTTAATCGTTATTGTGATTTTTTCTGTATAATTGTTACTTACGAACGTTCTACATGATTATTTGAGATCATGTGTGAGTTCCTTTCTTCTATAAGAATTCGAAGAAGAAACGAATTCAAATGTGGTTTATAGCAGTGGTGTCAAACACGCATCCAGTAAGACTAGAATGCGGCCCATGGCCCAAAGTTTGAAGCTTATTTTATTAAAATAATGAAATGAAATTTAAAAAAATATAAAATACACTATTAAAACATTGCAAATTAAGACATTTTACTGAAATGCATATGCTCGCAACAAGAATCTTTGAATGTTTGGTAGTACATACCTCTGTGAACAATTATTTTCCCTTTTAAAGACTAATAAGACTTCTCATGGGTGAAGATTTACAAATGAACATTTAAAGTATATAGTAAAAATATCAATATCACAAAACATTACATCCGATATTGATAAAATAGTTTCTGCCAAAAGATACCAAGTTTCTTGTAAAAAATATTATTTTTTTAATTTCTCTAATTTAAAATTTTGTAATAACATTTGATAATAATACCTAATTTTTTTTAAATTTCTATAAATTCACTAAGAAAAAATAAAATGTAAATTTTAAACGAATTATTTTCGAATATAAATAAAAGACCTTTTTTCGGTTGCTGTATTTTTTTTGGGTCACTCAACACCACTGGTCTATACTATTCCTGGAATACAATTTCGAATGAATATTATATATATATATATATATATATATATATATATATATATATATATATATATATATATATTAAAAGAGAACATGTAAACAAATTTAAATATTAATATCATTTGTTATAAAAAAAACTCTTTCACGCTGTGTCTATATTTACTTTCACAAATGAATTTTTTATTAAAAAAAATAAATTTCTTACATATTACTCTACCAGAAATGAATTATTTATCCATTAAAACTATAAGGATGATAACATGATCATTAGAATACGCATAAAAAATAGTTGAATTTAATAAAATATTAAATTTAATATTTTATTGAAAAAAATTAAAGTTCGAATTTAGAAATCAAAAATCGCCATTATTTTCCTACAAACCTAAAAGTAATTAGTTTATTTACTTTAATTTTCAATCAGTTTGTAAAAATTCATAGTGGTACATTTAAATAAATAAAAAAAATAGTTTTTAAATCTAAATTCTAATTAACACATGCGAGTGGTAATCATGATAGTCTCAACAGTGTGAGTACCGCCAGATTAAAAAAAATTAAGAAAAACTGAATATGATCTTTAAAAAATATACAGAATTAAAAAATGCTATATAAAAATATCGGTTTTAGAACAAATCATACTTTTTTATATAATATTTTTATTTTAAATATTGATTTCCTTTTTGTGAAAGACTTTTATCTTTTTTAAAAGTTTTGTAATATTTTCCCATACAGAAACTGAATATATATATATATATATATATTTGTACGAAAAATAATAAAGTATTTATATTTTTTTTTTTTCTAAACTACGAAAAGATTAAATAAATTGGTTCGAGTGGGTACAACTTTAAAAAAAGTCATTCGTACATAACAGATTCGATTCGAGAGAGCACCGAGTGTCATCCGTTATCTACATAATGTTAGTTTATGTAAAAACAACATGACGTATTGTGCTCGAACCGGCATTATTGGTTAACATGCAGTGCGGTGAGCGTGTCGTTTCCGATGTGAAAACACGTTAACAGAAGTAATCCTCTATGGAAACCAAAAATGTAATTACTGACCATTTGTTTTTGTAGCGCTACGAGGTCGGCACGCACCGGTCCCAATCCTGTTAGCTCCGTGTCCTTTCGGATGACCCATTCGATCAGCTCGCGCAAGGACAGAAGCAAGGCATTCCAGTGCTCGGCATTGCTCTCCAGCCTATTCCTGTAATATCAAGACGTAAATAAATGTATTCAAGCACGAGAAGAATGCACATAAATAAAAAATAACTACAATGTCGCGACTATTTCTACGAGAGGAGAGAGCGTGGCCGGCATGAAAAATGATTATTTCAAAAGACAGAGGGAATTATACAAGAATAAGAAAATCTTATACAACATACAATCATATCCACTCAGTTATACATATAAGTATATAACATCTAATATAAAATTCAATTTAATAAATAGCAAATTTATTAAATTGAATTAAAATTACTGTATATACTTCTGTGTTCTGTAAGAAGAAAACTGGATTTTACTTACAAGAAATTTATGTAAATTTATTATTACACAACACACATTTTATAAACGAAGATAAATAAATTTCTTAAATTACTGTAGATTTTCTAAAATCTTGACAACGGAAATAAATAACGTAATAAAATGGTTTATACGTCGTATATTAGTTGACTACATTTTCGTAATACAATTTAAATCAACAGTTTATAAAGCTTGTTTTCATTTTAAAAGTAGCTCGGTTTCAGCAGTTTTTCTAAATGAAATTTTATCCTACTAACCAGTATTCATACGAAATTCTTTTAAATCGTTAATTTCATTTAGAAGCATAAATCCGATTGCACTGGTTTTCTCACATAAAACAAGACTAATGGTCTTGGTAAAATTCATCATTCGCATTCAATTATATTTAAATTCTTTTAAGATGCTTTAGAATAATCTTTCAGAATTTTAAATATATTGCAAACGAATAGCTAAGCAAATTTTCATATCGCTTTTTTTCATTACACAGACTTGTTATTTTCATCCGTGTTATTCTAAATGAATAAAAAATATGTTAGGAATTTCCAAATTATATTCAATGTATGTTTCTTTCAAATAAACGAATATTTCATTGTTTACATGTTTTTAATTTAGACGGTTTCATATCACAACTCTGACTGTTTGTAATGTATGATGTGATATTGATGATTTCTGATTAGAACTGGATAAATATCATTAAAATAATTGATTACACTTTGTTAATCAATTGTGATCGTTCGTTTATTGTGTACGTAGTCACATAAACGGGAATGGTAACATTATTTTTGATATACGAATACGTTATTTACTCGAAGGTAATAAAATCACTGGAGCCAATGATCATACGATATGGAATTTGATCGATACACTAAACAAATACTGTGATTTGAAATTACTTCAACAAACGTATTGATGACAGATTTAAATAATCAGTGATTACATCTGTACTGTTTTATACTTTATTTTGGCAATATTAATTTAGATGAATACTCGTATATAAAGGATTTGTATATATTTATACAAACACAGAGGCAGACACGTATGTGTGTATACATATATATATATATATATATATATATATATATATATATATATATATATATATATATATAAGATTAAAATATTTTTTAAAAGTAAACGTTTCTTTCCTTCATATTATTAGATTGGTAGAAAAATAATTGCGATTTATGATCTTCAAATTCATATACATCTTTCTCAGCTAATAATTAACTTTATTAATTGAAATAAGCATCATTCAAATCGAGATTTTTTCTAATTAATTGGAATTTTATTTATTCCGGTGATGTAAAATTCCGCAGTTCTGGAGTTGATAAAATCTTGAAATGTACTTTTGGCAGCTGCTTGGTTGTTCAAGACCTTATTCTGAAGAAGTTGTCGAAATGCTTAAACAAGTGATAATATGTTGGTGAGATGTCTGGTGAGTATGGTAGATGATGTAATGTTTTATAGCCCAATTCATCTATTTTTGGAAGGGCAGTCATGCAACGTGTGATCGTGCATTGTCGTGCAGCAGGATTGGACCTTTTCGATTGATCAGTGCAGGGACCACAAGTCGCAGTTCTTGGTCCACTTTATCGATTTCTTGACAATAACTCTCAACTGTAATAGTTTCGCCAGGATTCAAAAAATTCTAGTGATTATACCGACCGCAGACCACCAAACAGACACCATAATTTTCTTTTGGTATAATTTTGGTTCCGTGAAATACTCTGGGGCCTTCATTTTTGTCCAACCATTGCGAAGACCGCTTTCTGTTCTTGTAAAGGATTCACTTTTCATCGTATCATACAATACGATCGAGAAATGGATCGTTTCTGATGGGTAAAAGAAACATAGAACTTCTTAACGGTGATTTTTGGTTTTCGTTCAGTTCGTGCGGCACCCATTTGTCAAGCTTTTTTATTTACCTAGCTGTTTTAAGTGGTCCAGAACTGTTGGAGGTGCGAGGGTGTTTCTGCTGCTTTAGCACCCGTTTTGAATCATACAAAAATTCTCTTACTTGCCTCTTTTCCATCTTTAATTCAATATCCCAATTTTAAGAAAAATTAATAACAAAACTAAAGTCGATGTCACCAGAATACAGACCGAAAATAAATTTTAAAATGATATTAACATGAACAAGATTAAATGAACTTTCAAGGTGATAATTCAGAAAATAAAAACCGCAATTATTTTCCTACGAACCTAATACATTGATTATAATGTATACATATATCTTAAGTTTATATTTATTGCTGTACTGAAATTGTTAAGGAAATTTAAATATTTAATTTGTTACAAACTTTTAATGTGTTTTGTATAAATTTTGTAAATTCTATTCTTTTCACTGAAAAAAATACTTTCAATATCGTTTATATTTGTTTTATCTTCTAGTTTGTTTTTTTTTCACAAATATATCTAATAAAAAATATACAGTCAATTATAGTATTAAAATAAATTATATTAAGAGTTTCTTAAATTTTTGTAATTTATCTTAAATTATTAAGCATATATTTGTAAAAATTTTAGGTTATATTATTAAACTAAATGTAAAACTCCTCGTATCGTACAGAGAAAATTGATCAAAGATCACATAGAGTTATCAAGTGGCTAAAGAGTAGTGATATGAAATTGAAATCATTAAATAGTTGTTACATTTGGTTTAAAAAAAAATAGTAATTTATCTTACTCTACTGAAAGGGTTCAGATAAAACCAATATGTTTGTGTAAATACATGTAGATAATAGGGAGGGAATTTATCTGTATTTTGTAATGTTCAGTTGTTCGAAAAGCTAATAATAGTTTGAATATTGTAATGGTAACGAGTGTGAAAAGTAAAAGAAACAGTTTACATAATTTATTGATCCTTTATTGGAGTACTGCAGAAATATGTAGGATTCTAATAGTACCATATTATCCTGAATATCAGAAAATCCAGACTATAAAATAAGTATAAGTTTTTCTAATGAAATCAAGAAAAATATTTTTACGGTCCCGATTATGAAATCACACGCAGTTTTTCCCAAAGAAAACGATAAAAAAATGTTGATTAACGTTTCAACTGAAAGTAATATTTACAAAAATTATACAAATACATATTTAAAAACTCGATAGTCTACTGTTTAAAAGGTATACAGAGGCGTGTCAGTCTGAACTTACTTTCAATGAAAATATGAGAGAAAAAACATCATCTTATATTCGGGTTAATACGGTATTTGTAAATTTCAGAATATAAAACATGTATATAATAAATCTACTTGTTGTTAACGTTTACAACCGATTCCCTGTATCAATCTTCAATTTTCATCTCGTATGGTCATATATTTTGCAACGGACGATAAGTATGGGATTAGGTAGTTGGCAACAGTCATCTCAGATTACTCAAATGACATGTGTACGTACTTGGATGAAAATTTAATATATATATACACATATAAATATATATATATATATATATATATATATATATATATATATATACATACACATGAGTGTGTGTCAATTTATAATAAATTACATTCGAATAAATATTTTTAAATTATATACGCTTTCTCGTTTCGGTGTTTCATCTTTTATACCATTATCAATCTTGTAATGATGGTTGAAATAGAAATTATAAGCTTGATAGCACAAAGAGATTAAAAAATTGAAATCGATTAGTTTATTAATGCTTCCAGACCGGTACCTTTTTAAAACCCGGTTTAGTGTATGGCGTAGTAATGTACCGGCGCAGTGAGCACAGTTTACCATTAATATTTTTTATGAAAATTACTATTTATGAAGGAATAGAAGGATATTTAATTAGTTGAACATCAAAGTCAATCCTTACATTAGCGATTAGTATCAACAGAACATGTGCATGACAAGAAAATAAAGAAATATAATTAAAAGTATCATGACAGATATTTACAAATAAAAACAAGCCCTCAACTAAGTTTACTGCATTGGAAAGGGAGAGTTAAAACGAAAACAGCACGAATAATTAGTTTTTTTTTTGAGAAAAATGTAAAAAAAGTTATCAAGTATTGGTTCCTTCGTCTTACAAAGATAAGAACGATTACAAGTATAAAATTAAATTTTTTGTGTAATCTGTTTCAGATTAAACTAATTTTTTTTTAATTTTATACATATCACATCATTTAACGTTATTCCATATTTATTAACATTAAAATTTGATAAAACATACCACTATCTGTTAGGTGTTTAGTAAATAATTATTTCCACACATGTATATACAAATATATATATATATATATATACAGATTTGCACCCAGAGAGAAGGGGGTTCCAAGAGGCCCTCGCACCTCCAAAGAAAAGAAAAAAATTACTACTCCCTATATATATATATATATGTATACAAAGAAATTAATGTAACCATGACTTAATTCATTCAAGAGCTTTGTAAAAAGAAAATAAAACTCAATTGTATTCTTTAAATGAATTTTTATAATCACTTAATGAATTTTATTGAATTCACATTAAAAATTGTTTCATCCATTCAACTCGGCCGCCCCTTTCAAGATTAAATCCTAAATACGCCACTGTATATACATATACATATACATATATATATATATATATATATATATATATATATATAGAGAGAGAGAGAGAGAGATAGACAAAGAGAGATAAAAATGTTTCATACTTTGTGTAAAAATGAAAAAAAAAAAACGTCGAAGTGCTTTTGCATCTTTTATACAGAAAAAACAAAACTATCGTTTTTTGTATAGATTCTTAAAAGCACACGTGTCGAAAACGGTCTACGTATATAAATTAATCTGAACCCACGTACAGTTTTGTACTCATTCCGTGCCACTCTAATATTATGCGTGTCTGAAAGATAATATAAAATTTCTTCACAGCAAATGATGCTACGCTGCATAAAAATTAATGTACTTCTCCTCTCTTTATGTGATTCAATAACGTTTGTGACATCTAATGGCTTTTGACAGTGCATCAATTTGTCACAATCAATTAGGTTGGATATTACGGTACAGAAATTTATGTTTAGAAAATATATTAATGTTTATGATCTTGTGAATAATAATTACACTTTAAATTAGATTTTATTAGACAGTTAACACTTCAATTTATGTGCTTTTTGTAGAGATGAAAGATCTTACAAATAAATCATAATTTTGTATTTAAAAATTTCATTTTTCAAACTTAATCCATTAAACACCGTTATTCAAAATTGTAGAAATTTTCGAACGCGCTTAACATGGTTTGATTCTAGGTCCTTTCTGATTAATTTGGCATTAGGAAAAAAATTTTGGTTTTCCACAGTAATATGTTTTGTTGTATCGCAACAGTGGCGACTAATGTTAGCATTATCAAAAAAATATTTCAAAAATGAATAAAAACTAGTCTGTTTTAAATTTCACATTCATCTATTTTATTAAAATCTGAATCAAATGCTGTGATATTTACTGAAACACTTCAGGTGGAAAAAAACGTTATACTTTTTACACACACACACACACACACACATATATATATATATATATATATATATATATATGTATATATATATATATAGTCTGGCTCTTGCAGTCTACATCTATTCCGTTTTTCCTCTCACTTTCGCAAAAATCGAAAAAATTAATAATGTAGTTTTATTGCTATTGAATCAATGTTTACTGTTAATTAAAAAAGTTGAAAAAAAATTTAGCAGAGAAAAAACTTTTCAAAATTAATATTGTATATACGCAACATCGACGCTTAATGGGTTAAAACATATCGAACATAAAAGAAAAAAAATGTTTAATCTATAAATAACACACAAATCAATACCCAAAAAGGAAAAAAATATATTCAATTATCTGATTAATTGAACTGTCTTATAATATACTTAAACATGTGCCCTCTTTACATTAATTGAAACGTTAACATGATTGTAAAACAATCTAAAAAATTCTTTAAGATCTATTCTTGGTAGAATATTCTTTCCGGAAACACAAGTATACTAGAGAGATCAATCGATATTCAAGTATCCAGACGACAAGTCCTTAGTCAACCTACAGCTTTAAAGCTGACCTGACTAATATATAAAATAGAAAAATCTCTCGCAAAAATTATACTATGACATTTTATTTTATTTTTCTTGTTATAACTGAAAATGTCAAGCACTCAACATTTTCTCGTATATATATATATATATATATATATATACAAAGAGATTTGAGTTAAGAGTTTCTTTTATTTTAAAAATGTACAAAAAGAAGATTTATCTTTTAAATTCCAAGTTCACGTATATTAGTTTTTCAGAATTATCATAAATCTTATTTTCTTTCTTAAGAACTGAGAACTGATACATGGTTTAAATGTAAAAAGTTAACAACGTCACATTTATTGTACAATGTGAACATATATGTCCTTTATAGGCATTGGAATTGCATTCCATTAATATGTTTTTCAATATGGACATTGCTTTAATTGTCTATTTAGAAAACGCGTCTGGCGAATACTTTATTAAATATTCTTCATGCCAATTAATCATGTGAATATTTTATTTATACTGACATGTCATCAACTGATGTTTTATAGACTATAGAATTAATATGGGAACGAAAACAGATTAAAATTCATTTGTACATAAAAATATTATTTCCTAATAAAAAAAATATTTATATAGCTTGATAGATTTGTTATTCTATAAAATGGTGTTTTTAATTTTCTGCTTTTTATTTAACAGCACGTTCGATAACAAATATATTAAATTTAAATACAGTATTCTAATTTTAAATCATATTTTTTTAAATTACTTGAAAAATTGATAGCAAAAATACTAATTTACATTTTCTGAATGAATTTCTATGATGAAAGGTTAATGCACGTTCATATATAAAAAGCATCTGATATTAGATTGTTTTAATATATTTTTTACTCCGATTACTGCTGATGAATATGTAAAAATGTGTTGTAACAATAAAATAAAAAAAGCAATATTAAAAATTGATTTATAATAAAATTTCATAAACATGGACTTATAAAGAAATTTGTGAGTAGTTAGATAAATTAAAAAAGATAGGAGCTATTCATGATGAAAAGATATCTGATTGTCTAACAGAGGTGTCCCAAAAATGTATACACATTTCAACAGTCCATAAAACTCTTAATTTTTTTTTTTTAAAACAAAAGTGATTTAAAATAATGGTTGATCTTAGAGTAAACATCAACAAAAGGAAATTTTTCATGAAGTGCTACTGGAAATGTGAGAACATAATTGAAGCGCAAAGATTGTTTAGACAACGTCATTCAAATTAAACTGTTCAATTAATCGCCAGAATTGCAGTTACTGAGCATTCGCTGAGAATCTGGATGTTACGAAGGAACATCATGTTAATTAACAAGGAGTTACAGAGTGGTGTGGATTGTCAGTAAGGGATTTAATTGGACCATTCTTTTTTGACAGCACTATGAGTGGAGTTGTTTATTTGAGCCTGCTGCAGGAATTTGTCATACCACGCATTCGTGACGTGTTTAGAGACAAGGAGAACTTTTTTTTCAATAAAATGGTGAACCTCTTCACTATTATTGTGAAGTGAGGGCTTATCTTGATGACAATTTTCCAAATATATGGATTGGACGTAGAGGTAGTATTGAATACCCCCCGCGCTCTGCAGATCTCACGCGAATGAACTTTTTTTATGGAAACTCATCAGAGATAAAGTTTATGGAACAAAACCATTAACCGTTAATGAAATGAGAGCAGGTATTGAAAGAAAAAACGCCCAAATAGCAAATCAAACAACTGGCTTATTAGCAGTATTTGGACCAGAAGGCCCATCAATTTAAGCACTTGCGAAAACTAAAAAAAATCTATGTCTGTCTTCTTTAATTTGGAGTTTTAACCTTACTTATACCTTAATAAATACTAAATTTATAATCATTCAAAGTATGTATACATGTTTGGGGCACCCTGTATATCGTAACATAGTATCAAATTTACTCAGGAAATGTCCGAAAATGACCAGATTTCAGTCAGGAATACAGCCTATAGACAGATCATACGAAATAACAACTGATAGAATTTTGTATTTAAATCTTAAAAAATGTTATCATATTGGAATTCTGTACAAGTTATTTAATTGGTAGGAAAATAATTGCGGTTCGTGTTTTCTGAATTCTAACCTTAATTTTTTTCAATGAAAGTAACACTTAATCGTTTTCCTGTTAATATCATTTTAAAGTGCATTTTTCGGTCTGTATTTTGGTAACATTGACTTTAGTTGTATTATTAATTTTGCTCCAAACTGAGATATTGAATTAAAGATGGAAAAGAACTAAGTAAGAGCATTTTTTGTGTGGGTACAAAACGGGTGGTAAAACAGTAGAAATTGCTCTTAAACTAAACGATGATTTTGGTGTGGATACTGATGTAGAATGTACAGTGCAATGGTGGGTGCAAAAATTTCGTGCTGGGGACGAGAGTCTTGAAAATGAAGAAGATCATGAATGTACTTTGTTCTTACATTACACCATTTAATTGTATTTTAATGATCGTTTTCTAATTTTTTAGAATGAACGGAGAGGAAAGAGACATTGATATAATGATTTAATTAAATTTAATTCGATTTCTTTCCAGGAGTTTAAATAAATGTGAGGGGTTTCGCTGAACAATTCAAAATATTCCATTTGATATCGCGTTATATGAATAGTTTACAAAAAGCATCTTCAAAATAACTGAAAATGTGTTTCACATTACAGATGGAGTGTATGTAGAAACTACTGATTAAAACTTTAAGAGGTATCCTTTCTTTCTATTAATATTTGGTATTTAGTTTATGAACAAACGTGTAGTTAGATTGTTGACGTTTATATATATATATATATATATATATATATATATATATACACGAATATTGTTTCTAAATATATGAATTTTATTCTGAAACAACAAAAACACTAGAAGATTTGACTAATAATAATCACCTATCCACGATCCTATTTGAATCAAAAATAACAATAATGAAAAAATTGTTGAAGAAAATTTAAATCTTCTGAAATTTCAAGCAAATTTTCTATAATCGTTCTATTGTAATATTTTAAAAGTGACAAAACTACAATAAAAAGTAAGTACAATACAATGGAATCGAAAATAAACCAATTAATGTTTTTTAAAAAAAATTAAATATAAATAAAATAAAATCTTTATAAAAATTCATTATTCGAATAAATGTTTTCAATGTAGCATACGTTTCATATGAATACTTTTTTGTTACATATTTTTAACGTACAAAAGATTGTTTACATTAAAGAAACTAAAAAGCTTGTGTCCCTTTTTGATTAATTAACTTTTTTTACTGTTTTCACAAGTGTACGAAACCCTATCGTTCAAAGTAGATAATCCATGACCCATCACAATAATCACATGCCGTGTTCTTACATATGTATGAAGAGTTGAAGTTAAGACAGCGTGCAGTGTACAATTTATGTTCAGTATGTTAGAGATGTCGTTTCCACTAGATATAAGTCGGTCATCTATTTAAAGATTAAATAACGGAGCTTTAAATATTTCAAAAGACACACTAAAGGGAGTGTTTTTTTTTACTTTCGTTCACATTACATCTTAAATAATATTCAGGATTTGAACGTAATTATTCATTTTAATAGATACATTTAGCATTTTCCTGTACACCACACTTTCTTCAATCAAAAGTAATTGATTATTGTTCATTTTACATTATTGGTCAAATGTTATATACCTTAACATTTTAAGGATGATAGTATCGGTATTAAAATGCGTATAAATAGCAATAAAAAAAAGAAAAATGATCAATTATTGAACATTTCTAATGAAACTTTTTGTGGTTTTTGTGGTAGTAAAAAATCATTTGTAAAAGTGAATTTAGTCACAGCACTAAGACCTATATTACAATTATTAATTTTTAATTTAACAATAATTAAATAAATGATTACAAGCAATTTGAAAAGATTTTTTATAATTTCCGCCTACATGTAATAAAATTATAAAAAAAATAGTTATTCAAATCGTGTCATTTTTGATAACCACAGACTTTTTCTAAACGGATCATTTTCATACAATTTTTTAAAAAACAGTAAATTAAATATTTATGCTTATACTTTTTATTTTTGAAAAATACATAAATATTTTCAGAATTTTAATTTCCTTTCCTCTAACTATTTTTTTTTGCAATTACAGTAATTTATCAGACTAAAAGAACTCTCTTTCTCCAGAATTTAGATTAGCATTTACTCCAATAACTGAACAATAAAACTTTACGTTTTTGAAAGATTGAAAATGTTAAGTTACTGCCAAAAAGCGTTTCTTGATTATACTTAAAACCATCTGCAGGAAAAATAAAAAATTCGATACACAATTCAATTTTTTCTAATAATGATAATTAATATTTATAATTTTCAAAAGAATACATATACAAAAAAAACAATGAAATAAAAATATGACAAAATTAAAATTAATAGACAAAAGATAAAAATATGACCTAAGTTTTTTTTTAGAAAAAATACTAAAATCTAATTCACTTTGATTAATCTGTTGAAGAAAGAATTCCAGTAATATAAAAGCTGCTTTAAAACTGAAACCGAATGTTACAAATAATTTAAAAAAATACATTTTAAAGACGTAGAAAAAAGAATGAAATAAATAAATAAATTACGAAATCAAATATCTATATAAAAATAAATCTACTAATAATATATTTCAAGAAATATTTGTATAAAAACTGTATCTTTGATAACTTTTTTTTACTATATCCGTTCTTAACATTTAAAATTAAAAGCATTTTTTTCCAAACAGATTACAGAACTTTTTCAAATACAATTTTTTTTTTAAAAAAAATGTAATACATATTTACATCACAGCATGTATATATTATATTTTATATATTCATTTAATATTAAATGTATATCTTAATATTTAAACTTGGCAGAATGAAATAAGTTTTATTTCAAAAATTGTTACTTATTTTCCTGAAAATCTGAATGTCATATTAAAATGTTGCTTTTATTCCAAACCAGCAAAATAACCAACCGGTTTATAAATTATTGTTGTTTTCCATTTATTTTGTTTGTCACCTTCACAAATCTCATGAGAATATGTTATGATTATATGCTCAGAAACAACAAGAGTAAAGTTTTTTATATATATATATATACATATATATATATATATATATATATATATATATATATATATATATATATATATATATCATGTCGTAAATATGAACATTGGTGAAGGGATTCCAGTTTATAAACAAATTTTCCATTGAATAGATTAAGAGAATGTTCAAATTCATAAAACAGTAATACGAAATTAAAAATGTATGATGTGTTTATAAAATTATCAAAACGTTTTTTTTTTATACAGAATACCACAAATACATTTATCCATTTTTATCTCAAGCGTCAAATCAATTCGGGGGGAATGTAATTTGACAACCGATAGGCGGGTGCATAAATTAGCGTACAAATATTGACGTTTGTAGATGTCATTCGAAAAACATTTTTATCAATTTTACTCAACCATATAATTAATTTGAAAGTGGCTTTGTAAGTTGATCATTCATTTTATTACTTGCTTTATTATTTTATCATTGTTCCGAAATGACATGTAAATTTGTCTGTTTAAAATTTTATTACCATATCACTCATTCTTTCTTTCATCTCTCTATTATTTTTACGTACTGTTTCAATTATAAGATGAGAATGAATTTGATTCACAAAGCGTTTAATACAATAAAGAAAATAATAAAATATTTATAAACACTATAACTTTTAAATAGGGGACCATATATATTTGTTATTAAATTTATATACATATATATATATATATATATATATGAGAGAGAGAGAGAGAGAGAGATAAATACTTTTATTAGAGAGAATAAAAAAAATATCAGTCACAAACAGCAGACATTTTTTAGTCGAAAAAAACTTTCGTTTACGCAATGGCACTGTCGATAAATGTGGTCAAGAAGGGTAAATATCTCCCTTCTGCATTCTGAAAATCGTTGACCTTTGAATCACACAAGCTGTGATAAAGGCTTGGAGCACTTCTGCAGGTTATTTTCGTTGCTGAATGATCTGTTGAAGAAGAAGTTTTATTGCAAGCTGTTGCTTGAAATGAACTGTATTTTACTGATTTTGACAAACACGGTATCTTCGACAATGTAATGTGTGCATAGTTAGAATTTATAAATTAAAAAAAGTTTATATAAAATTACAATTTTACGGTCATAAAAAAAGACATAAACTTTGTAATAAATCCATAGAAAGAAAAAATAAAATAATGAAAATAAAATCGGTTTTTAAAATATGAATATTTAAAGCAAATGTTCTATTGACTGAACGTATATTGATGTAGCGAAACTTAATATTAGGTTGATAGAAAAATAATTGCGGTTATGCACTCATTTGTGAAGCCTTATTGATTTTCCTAGCTGTTTTAAGTGGTCCAAAATTGTTGAATGATTAACGCCTCACTTTTATGCAAGCTTTCGAATTGTTGTGTGAGGTTCTGACACAACAGGTTCTGATTCAACTAACACCTTTAGTTGGTCGTTATGAACTGGAGAAGGCCACCCGCGACATTCTTGAAGGCTCTAGTGCCCAGTTCGAATTTTTTGGAATCACCATTACACCATACGTTCCTTAAAAGTACCTACACCAAAAGTATTGTTTAGTTTACGAGCAGTTTCTGCTGCTTTACCACCCGTTTTGAACTCATACGAAGAAATTGTTCTTATTTTGTTCTATTGCATCATTAATTCAATAGCTCAATTTGAAGCAAAATTAATAATAGAACCAAAATCGATGTTACCAAAAAATTAAGGTTAGAATTCAGAAAACAGACCGCAATTATTTTCTTACCAACCTAATAAATACGCAGGAATCGATTGTATTCGTAATACATACTAAATTTTCAGTTTTATAGTAATATTAATTATAAGATGCTATTTTAGTCCTCTGTATTCAATTTACCAGTACATGTAGTAATGATTAATAATAAAACACCGTTATCATAAATTATTATATTATAATTAGACAAAGGTCTAGAGAGCTTTGAGGTCTCTGGTCTACACATCATGCTATATGATGTCAATAAAGCTGTAGTCGCTATACAATGTAAAGCTATCTCTTTGAAGCATATCATGGATTCTATGTTCAATGCTCAACTATGTCTAGTGATATACTAGAACAGATAATAAAAATGTAGTATCAGTAATTATCGATGGGTTATTAATTTTCAGTTATAGTTGATGAACGGATTTTTACTTTATTAATTCATTTTTAAATAGATATCTGTTTTTGAACCAAATAATGTATTTCAATAGTGTAGTAAAATACACATGAAAAAATTTTGTGTTCGTAAGTGTAGTAATACATGTTGGATTTTATTGGTATTATATATGTTAAATGTCCTAACTTATATTAACTTTGACTGGAATATTCCATTTTTATTACGAATACAGTTAGTTTCATTAATCAAATATGACATATGTCATAGTCCCAAATAAGAAAACATGACATGCTGGTCGGCAGTTCAATGTGCAATTCACTTGTATATATATATATATATATATATATATATATATATATATACATATAACGTTCATTTCTTAAAAAAAATACTTTACCACTGAACTATTTTACAAACTATACTTTTCATTCATAAAGATCAACTAGAAATATAAAATCGTCGTAAAGCCTACTACTATACTGAACATTTTTGTTTTAATTTCGGAAGAACAGAAATGTACGTTCACTGTGTAGTCTCACACCATTTCATGTGTAAGCACCGGCAATCTCTTATATAGTATAATAGGATTATGTTATATAACCACGGCTTTGCCGACTACACAGGAACTTCGACTCAGTCCCAGTCATAATTATGAACATGTTAAACAAAGACAACGATCCTAATTAATAATATACATTCGTATGACTGTTACGTTCGCACGTGCACGTACAGATATCAAGTAAATGTGGTTTTGCATGAGATTTAGTGGCTCGGACGACTGCGATTTACTGAAACAAAATAAAAACCACGACTGGAAAAATTCAAATAGAACTGAATGTATCATTGCTGCTGTCCTACTACTTACATATATATATATATATATATATATATATATATATATATATATATATATATATATATATATATATATGTATATATGTGTATATACATATGTGTATATACATATGTGTATATATATATATATATATATATATATATATATATATATATATATATATATATTGCTGTTTTACTCTACAAATTATTTTAAAATAGATTTTTAAAAATCGGAGTTTACTACAAAACAATGTAAATTACAAACTGATTTATGATTTAAATATTATTTACTGAGAGGAAATAAAATAAACTAAAATTTGATTGCATAAAATGTTGCAGAATAGAAGTAGGTGAATTGTGAAAGAATAAATGTCATTTTTATGGATTTTTTCAAACAACAATGTTACAAATATGTTATTTATAGTTGAAATGAAATTGCAATTTAATTATTTCATCAGTGGATTTTATTGTAAGTTTTTTTTTCAAACAGTATATAAATCTATTTTAAAATATAACGACACATTATATAAAATATTTTATTTTATAACTTTTTACTGAATATATATATATATATAAATATAAATATATATATATATATATATATATATATATATATATATATATATATATATATATACGAAGAATAATAAACGAAACTGTTTCTAAAATTAAGATACTATTTAAGAGCTTTTTTAGTACTATAGACTGTCCTGAAATTTATTTTTATATAAGTCGAAAAAATATTAATACATATAATCAACGAATTAACTTTCTGTATTCATTATCAAAAGCTTAATTTCAGCTCAAGTAGAAAGAAATTTATAGTGAAACGTGTAATTGCTAAAGAAAGATATAAACTTTATTATACTTAAATGATAGCGAAGAAAATCCTACAGCTTTATTTAAAAAGCACGATATAAGATAAAAAAAAAGATGTTTTATCTGCCAAAAGAAAAAAAAATAGTTAACAGGGACAAATCTTTTGTAAATGTGACCAAGACATTTGCGATAAACATACAACAATTAAAATTCATTCCTTCTGTAGGATTAATTAATTGAATTTTAATGATAATTAATATTCATATATATATATATATATATATATATATATATATGCATATTAATTATCATTAGAAATAAATTAATTAATCCTACAGAAGGAATGAATTAATTTAAAAATATTCAACATCTTGAGACCTTGTTTAACAATTTTTCATATAATATTTTGTTTTTCAATCTATATTTTTGTTAGAATTCTTTAGTAATAGATAATAAGATAATATTAAGTTGTTAAGAAAATAATTGCGGTTTTTGTTTTCTGAATTCTAACTTTAATTTTTTCAATGATAATGTTATTTCATCGTGTTCATGTTAATATAATTTTAAAGTCATTTTTCTGTGGTCTATGGTTTGATAATATCGACTTTGGTTTTATTATTAATTTTGCTTCAAATTTAGCTATTGAATTAAAGATGTAAAAGGGCAAATTAAGAGCATTTTTTTCGTATAAGTTCAAAATGGGTGGTAAAAGCACCAGAAACACCCTCATCATCACACGTCCAACAGTTCTGGACCACTTTAACAGCTAGAAAAATTAAAAAAGCTTGATGAATCGGTGTCGTAAGAACTGAACGAAAACCAAAAAATCATCGTTACGATTTTTTTTGTATGAGATCAAAACGGGTGGTAAAGCAGCAGAGACTGCTCATAAACTAAACGATGCTTTTGGTGTGGGTGCTGTTAAGGAATGTACGGTGCAATGGTGGCACCAAAAATTTCGTGCTAGGGACGAGAGCCTTGAAGATGAAGGTCGAGGGCGTGCTTCAGTTCATAACGACGAACTGAAGGCGTTAGTTGAATCAGAATCACGCACAATTAAGAGCTTGCATAAAAGTTAAGTTTTAGTCAACAAACGGTTCTGGACCACCTAAAACCACTTAAATTAAAAAATGTATACGAATTCGAAGGTCATGAACCGCAATTATTTTTTTACAACCCTAATAATTCCGTTTTATTTAATTTAAAATAGAACAAGAATATTTAATTTTTAAAAATTAAATGAATTAGTAGAACGAAACAACACACAAACTTATCATTTTACACATACAATACGATACTAATATATTTCATTTATAATAAACTATGAAAAGTATCATTTGTGTGACTTAATTAATCACAATGTAAATATATTCATAGATATATTATTGCGTTTTAAATTTACAATGTGTCTGAAATAGTGCAATACGCACTTAATAATATGATTTAAAATAAACGAGAATTACAGTAATTCGTCCTGCTTCACTCGAATGTAATTACCGTGGAGGAAATGCACGGGTATTGATTTAAGAAACCGTCAACATAATAAAAATTAAACAATTTCCGGCACGGCTGGCAGCTCTTCAAACAGTAATTAAAGGAGACAGCAACGCCGTTGGCGAGTCGCAAACAAAACATAATCTCACACAGCAGCAGACTGATTTAAATGTCTGACTAACTCCAGCGGGAACATCTAGTAGTGGAGCTCTGGGGACAATGTACTGTCACATACAATACATCTAGCCATATGTCCCTTTACTCAGTATACTGGTTGTGTGGCTCAACAGTGGTATTTAAATTTTTTTATACGATACCCTCGACACAGATCAGAATTGTAATACTTGTGACCCCCTTTTTAAATATAAATATTAAAATGCACGAAGACTTTATTGTTGTGTTTAAATTACTCAAAATGAAATGCTAATTCAAAGACAATAAAAATGTTTATATATATATATATATATATATGGTTGAATATTAATTATTCTTTACAACGTGTATTTTGAAAAAAATATACATATTTTAATATTAAAAAGTTTGATAATTTATATTGTACATATTTTTAATTTTTGACATATTTTATTTAATGCAGAGTAAACATTGGAACGTTTTATACAAATAATCGAAATATTTACTACACATTTCAAAAATAATCTCCTCTGTGATGGAATTCTCTATTTAACGAAAGGTATTTGCTATAAATATTATCAGCTGTACATTGTTTATAAATTTTATAAGGCAGATTATAAAGATATTTCACTGTTTTTAATTTTCTGTTCGAAAACAATACCTTTTTTTAATTAAATCCAATACATTAATTAAATATTAAAAAAAAATATGAATTCCATAAATAGTTTTAATTATGAACAGAGAAAAATGAGCATAATAAAAAAGTAATTTTATTATTATTTCCTTTACATATTCAAACATAATATTAATGAGTTTGTATTTCAATATGTGTTACTTTTTTAAAATATTTTTTTCTCTTATATATTTAGATATATTTTACGTGAACTTGTAAACAAATCTGTTTATAATTAGTTATACATTATAAAATAAAAAATATAATATTATATGACACGTAATTTATAATTTAATGTTTGCATTTTAAATTAAATATCAACGGAAAGGTGCACCATTTTTATTGTCTATCGTTTGAACATTGACTTTTTTATACCTGGTTTATGGGTGTCATATATGTGTCGTGTATCATGGGATCTTTGCTGTAACTGGGTTATTGATTGGGGGTTTCTGTGGGTCAGCATTGACACTGCATTTGTGCATTACTTTATTCTAGGCGTCTATTTTATTGCGGTCGAAATTATTGCATTTACGGGGATTGTATCTGTCACTGTGTAACATGTTACATGTACTTTTTATCTTCCTACAGAGTAATGTATGAGTATGTGTATTGATTGTATATACATGGATGGACGGATGTTTCTACACATGTACAAAGAGGACACGGCATATATACACACACATCAATATCCCAAAAAATTATTCGAACGTAACAAATGGTTTGGAAAGCAGAATAAGTACACAATTTATGGAAACAACTATCTGTACTATTTGAATGGATGTTGAATATTCCAGTCCACATTAACTAATAAACTTTTATTGCTTAAATTTTATACTTTATGTATTAATAGAGGTAGATATTTGAAAAAGGGCAGAGAATGATAAATGGATCGAATTTGTTCGGACAGGTTTAAATGACAAATATGAGGGAGATTTCATAAATTTAGCAAAAATTAGAACTTTTGATTACTTTATGAGTTTTATACAGATTTTATTTTCAGTTTTAATTCAAAATTGGATATTTTTGTAAACGAGTTTTTTTTGTCATGTATTTTACTCATAAATACACTTTTAATATATGTCGGAAACGCAATATGACAAATATAAGATACAGAAAAATCTAATCTTAGATTTTTCTGTGTCCTTGGTGCTCTGTGGATGACGATGATACAATTGAAATATGTGCACAAGTAACAATCGAACATAATGAATAATAAGTTATTGAATATTTATAATCAGAAAAATATTTTTTAGTGGTCTGTGGAGAGAAAAAAAGAATTAATTTGCGAAAATTACCTTCATGTTCGATTTGGTACTTCCATGCTTTGATGACTGAAGTTGTAAAATAATGCAGAGCTATGACTATGGCTCTGTAGTATTTAGAATACATTTCAAAAATGATAAAATTACTTTAGGTGAAGAATTATATTTTAAAACTAAATAATTTCTTATTTTTACATAAAACTTAAGTATAGAATTTTGACTTTTTTTGAATTGAGAATTTTTTTTTATCAAGCGTAAAATATATTTAAACTCCTACCTGAATCTTTTAAAGAAAAATTCATTGCCTAAGTAAACTTACATACAAATCATGTACTTATTAAAAAGTTTAAAAATAATGAAACAATAGCTCAAATTTATTACTTAGATCTGCTCAGTTGACATTTAGAATTTAAAATAACACCAAACTATTTCTTTACTGACAATTTTTTTTTTAATATGACAATGATTAAACTGAATTCCGTCAAGATTCAACTATTAAATTTAAAAATCTCAAATGACAAATAGTACTCTGCTTTTCATACTTTACAGATTCCATTTTATTCGATTATAAATTCAATCAGACTTTATATCAATAAATATTTAGCTGTGAAATAAATCGCAAAAATAAATATGAGAAGAAAATACCAATAAAAGATATTTAAGAACTTGTAAACATTTAATTTAAATTCTATTCAGTTAAAACTAAAAGTCTGCTTAAATTCAACTGTATAATTTAAACTAAAAAAAAACACTCAATTTCACTTTTTAATTAAAAAAGTTTACCATTGATTTTATATAATTAAAGGCGTGTATGCATTTGTTTACGTATTTTCTTTAAAAAAGTTTATAATTAAATAAAGAAAATATACGAAAATAATAAAAATAGTTTATGTTGCTAAAAACAGATCTCTCTCTCTCTCTCTCTGTTTAATATATATATATATATATATATAGATACTGAAAGAATAAATTCTGACCTGATGGCCATGCTCTTTGCTTTTAAGTGATGCCAGCGTTGATTCATTTCATCCAACCGTCGCTGGAGCATGACTGCATCTTCTTGGCTGGCGAGCGAGCCGAGCAATTTACGTCCAGTGCCACTCAATGAGGCGTAAGCATCGCGATGAGTTTCGATTTCGGATTGTAAATCCTGAAACAAATCAAACAACGTATAATCATTAATTATTTACAATACAATAAACAAAGCATTAGAAAGACAGTTCTGATTCAAAGAACAAGAAGTATAAATAGAATCATTTAATTCGGTTTGTTTTCAATTTACAGTGAGTGGTACAAATAATAACGACCAACTCTTTAAATGATGTTGTTTCTTAACGGCGAATGTTATGTTTTTATAATATATGGCTTGTAATAGATGGGTATTATTAAACTTGTTTTGAATTATGATCTGCGGTTTGTTTAGTTAGAGTCAATTAACCTATACATAGTCTGTGAATATAAAGGCTTGAGACTTAGATAATATTTAATATATTAATAATGTACAATTAATAAATTTAATATATTAATAAGGTTAATGTACACCAGTGATGTCAAACACACGGCCCGCAAGACTCTGAACTGCGGTCCACGACCTGCAGCTTGAAGTTGATTTTATTAAAATAAAAAAATATAAAATTTTAAAACATTGTAAATTATAGTAATATACAATTATAGTAATATATGATGATATACATTGTAAATATACTGTAAGGAACGCCGTTTTATGGTCAATTCCGATTTAGTTAATTTTCCTACTTGCAAAAATTATCAGGAATTATATTACGGTTGTAATTTAGACAAATATGCTTCAAATATTCAAGAATTACTATTTGAATTTGATAACCGATTGAAAGGATTCACCGTATGTGAAAATGATTTTTTCGTATTTAGTGGTTCGTTTTCTTTTAACACCGAAGAAGCAAAAATTAACATCTAAATGGAATTGATTCAAATTCAGTGCAACACGGTGCTAAAAGAAAAGTATAATGATGTTGGTATTACAGATTTTTATTTGTACTTGCTAGAACATTTTATTAATAATTCGTACGTTTGGAGCAAGAATCTCAGCAATATTTGGTAGTACACACCCATGTGAACCATTATTTTCTCTTTTAAAGACTAATAAGAAATCACACAGGTCAAGATTAACAAATGATCATTCAACATCTATAGTAAAAATATCATTACCACAAAAAATTACATCCGATATTGAAAAAAAATAATTTATGTCAAAAGATGCCAAGTTTCTAGTTAAAGTAATTTTTTTTAATTTCTCTAATTTAAAATTTTGTTTTAATATTTGATACTAATACTGAAAATTAATGATATTATTTTTTATTTTTATAAATGTATTAAAGAAAAAATAAATGTAAAATTTAAATTAGTTAATTTTAAATATAAATTATAAGTTTTTTTTCGCTTGTTAAATTTTTTTTGGCGACTTTTTTGTCTGTGGCACGAATTAAATTTGATATGATCATCACCCATGATCATATATGAGTTTGACACTACTGATGTACACTGATTGAAATTTAGCATATAAGAAAATTGGTAAGTGGATGAGGGTCATAAAATCGACTTCCTTTGAATTGATTAATACGGTCAGATTTATAATAAGATAAAAAATTTAACTTCGACAAACATTGTGTAATGATTTCTATGTTCAAAATGAAAGGAAGAGATATATTAATTTTTAATTTATAAATTAATCTATTCAACATATTTAAAAAATATTTAAATATTTCATAAATACATAATATAATAAATCCAAAGAAATTTGTTTAAAAAATATTTTTTCTTAAAAAATTCCTATATTTCATTATTTATAAGAGATCTTAGGAATGACAATTAGTGAAATACTTATTTATTTTTTTTCCTGATTGTGAAACTTCGGAATGTGCATTTAAATTTTTGTCGAACTGCTTAAGTTTTATTGTCAAACGATTTTTTAAAATCAAAATATAGAAATTGAAGAAATCAAGACGAAGAAGTCAATGAATGAACACATTATAATTAGACTATAACATTCACAACTGTATTTCTCTGCATTTGCAAACAATAAAAAAATGCATGTTTTATTATAAAAACATGCACAATTTTTATTGATGGGATGTGAGATGAAAAATGGGTCATTTTTTCTTGTTTGTATTACTTTAAATGCGATTTTCTTTTCGACATACATCTTACCTGTTCTAGATAATTAAGTAGTGTCATAAGCGTGAAATTAAGATGTACATATCGGGCATCTTCAACGGAACGTGCTTGAGTGCATGTGGTCCGCTTTTGGCGACAAATGCTCCGCGGCCACGTGACGCCACGCGACGTGGCCACAAGCTGCGAAGCATTATCGCTTCGCGTCACAATCATCACCTTGTTCGGCCATTTGGCTACCACGAAAGTCGTTAACTGTGTCTATTCATTTCTATATTTATTCAGTTTACAAGCCAATCAGTTAATTACACTTCACAGAAGATTAAAACATTTCTGTTTCTATTACATTTTCACTCACTTATCATAATCAAAAAATATTTTTTTAATATATAAATACTATTTTATTATCTCTTCATCTATTCTAATACTTCAGCGAACTTATAAATTATATTCTCTAATTTAATTAAAAATAACAGTATTACTTAAAATGAACTATTTCTAATACAGAAATTTAACCCTTATCACTCCAAGTGTGCTTCTTAGTCACACCACCGATGTTCGGAGTTCTACTCCAAGTGTGCTTGTCAAGCACCTCTGATTTCAAGCGTGCTACTAATTGAACGAATTTTTTATTGATATATTAGCAGTTTATTGTTGTATTGGTAGTTTATTGCTGTACAGATTGTGCTATCGGTAATAGTTTATGTTGAGAAAAGAAAAGGAAAGGCGAAAGAGCTTTGTCACACTATAAGTTTGTCAAATTATTAATAAGTCAGCTTGTAGAAGACTTTCGAAATAGCAATGTATATGGCAGGTCTTCTGGAGCAGATAAAGAACAATGCTTAGATAGAAAACTTCATATAATTAAACAGTTTTCCAAAACGAAAAAAGAAGTATTTTGTTTGTGCATTCAAAGGAAAAAATTGCGTAAAAAACAAACAGTTTTCTATTGTGAGACCTGTGAACGAAAACCTGGATTGCAACCCAATGAATGTTTAAAAAAATACCACATATAAGTCAGTTATAACTAATTATATAAATATTATAATTACAATTATATTACTTCCCACTTTCCCACTTACGACCCGTCTAACCCTTGGTACCGCTATAAGTGGCCGAAGCTACTGGCGTTGTGATGGGTAGACCTCCCTCTGATCGTACGATATCTGGACACGATCACAGACAGTGGGTCGTGGGCAGCGGACTTCTCTCGCGCCCCGAACCGACCCTCCCCCGTAACACTGTCTTGTAATTACATCAATATACTGCTCAAACCGTCCCTTTCTCTCTCCTCAATATTTGGGGACGAGCAACTCTATCACCTCAAGTTAAAGGTCCCGTGCCTCGCATTTGAACCCGTAGCGCGCTTCACGCTGGCACAACTGTTCTACGAATATTACTTATGAAATGAATCAAGATTGTTTTAAATGACTTGAATATTATTATATTCCGAGAATAAGTTGGAGTTGCCAGTCGATAGTCATGCTAAACAGTTGGAGTGATAAGGGTTAATATTGTTATAACAAAGTCTTTTTTTTAACTGACAGTTAATCAAAAATTAAAAATATAAATAGAGATTATTGAAAGTTTAATTAATCATATATTTATTACGATAATATATTTATTTACGATTTAGTTATATATTTATAAATTGCAGCTACTTTATTAAACAATAATCCTGTTGTGGAAATCTTGTTACTTATAACTGATATTTTTTGATAGTTAAGTTCTTAATTTCATATTTCATACGACCAGAAATTGACTGAATCTTACTTAATTTACTAACCTATTATAAGGTAAGAATGATTAATTTAATTTAATGTACCATTAGAGACAAACGATGATGACACGCATATATTTGAATTTTCAATAAAAATATTCATTCTAAATTATAAATCGAAAAAATGATTTATTTCTGATATTTCAAAGGAATTTTAAAATTGATTAAATATCCAAATGTTATTACTTAAAAAATTGACATAATTAAGATTTATTAATTATCAAAAAACATAAAATTTATAGACAGAAATAGAGAATCGAGCAATTAGTCAAAAAAGTCAACTAGTGAATAGATAATGAATCATTTTTTTTATTTTCTGAAACATAAGTTACGAAAATAACAAAAGCAGCAACTGTGAATATAAAAGAAAAAGATCAGATGAAAATTACATTTGTTATGAACATCTGAATCTTTTTTGACAACTAAAATGAAAGAAAACTTATATGAAAGAACTAGGGAGCTCGTCGCGTCCTGCTCGCTATGATCACAAACCCTCGGGCTCGCTGCGCTCGCCCACTTGGCAATTATAAGCCACTCTACATGTAACCGAATAAAACAATAAACATATTTTATAAAACTCATGTCTATATAATCATTGTTGCAGAAAGATTGCAACGTTGCTGTTTTAGATATGAGATAAACATATTTGAGAACAATGAAAACTCGACGTCATAAATAAATAAATGACGTCATCGACAATTTTTTGAAGACAATTTTGATTTTATATACATGTACTAGGGAGCTTCGCCCCATCTCGCTGCGACCGCCCATTTGTCAATTATAAGCATGTCATGTAACCAAATGAAACAATAAACATATTTGGGTATCATAGAAGCCATATCTTAAATAAATAAATCGACGTCATTGATTTATATATATACACACACATATATATATATATATATATACACATATATATATATATATATATATATATATATATATATATATATATATATATATATATATATATATATATATATATATATATATATATATATATATATACAATACACATGTTAGTATGTCTATATATAAACATTTTTGTAGATAGATTATTTTTTGCAACCGACGTCATAAATAAATAAGTGACGTCATCGAAAATTTTTGAAGATAATTTTGATTATATATATATATAGAGAGAGAGAAAGATAACAATGGTAATCTTTATAATTTGATAGAAAATTGAAATTTTGAATACATTTTTATTTACTGAACGCAATAAAAGTATCAAGTTACATTTTTTTTTAATAAAGGTACGATTTACAATGTACTTCACTTTGGACATATGTTCGAGTACAGATGAGATCTGTGGCCTCATCATATCAGTTTTCGATTTTTTTTACATCTGATGTCGCATTTTAACATTCTGACTCGGATCGGAAGAAAATTTAATAACGTACACCCACTCGTTGATTAATCAGACAAACGTCATATGTCATCCAGACCAGAATCAGTTTTATCCATCAAGTGAGCAATTCTACACGTGTCTCTTTATCAGAATCAAATACGCGAGGGGAATACGTAACGACGGCATCACGTTCAATGAGACAAAGCGACAACAATCCTATATTCCCGACATGCACGACGCTAAACAGCTCCGTGACGTGCGGCGTCGCACCGCCGCGCCGCGGACGCACAAAGCCACGCAACCGGGCGCGCGGTACGAGCACTCAATGCGAGCGCAATTAGAGAGACGCAGGCAATTCGGCACTGCCATCCGTCATCGTGACGTTTTACCTGTGAGACGCGCTATTGTCGAGCAACCAGTCACTGAACCAGCGAGCTGCTGAACAAGAGGACCGGAGGGAGATGCGGCGGTGACATCTATTACAGTATTAGACAATAGACCTCAACCTACTTCGGATGATGATGGTATCTCGACGACAACGACGAAACATTATTATTATTATTATTATCATTATTACCAGCTATTATCATAAGATAGTTGTGGTAATAAACGATGATTAAATTAATGACGGTCAAATGATTATACTAAATAATTATCTTATTACGAAAATGTGTGTGTATTATATATATATATATATATATATATATATATATATATATATATATATAAATATGAATTTTTAACTGAAATCTTCAAAAATGAAAATAAATTTATCCCATAAACATTACCAGACTATAAAATGGACATTTGTATTTCTATCCATTTTCAATTGTGTTATAGCAAGTTATTGTTAATAATTTTTTAAAAAATAATCCCTATTGACACGTTGATCGCCTACCATAGATCGGGTGTGTTTCCTACGGGGTTCAAATTCACTGACGCACTAGCAATATATGTGCTTATAATTGATCTATTTGTTTTTCAGCATAATTCGAAATGTTTTAAAAATAATTTCTATTTTTATTTTCTATGTTAAGGAATAGTCATATTCTTAAAATATTAGGTCCAACTATATGCAAAAAGATAAAGAAGAAGTGACTCACAATTTAGAAATTAGAAAAAATCCACAGGGTAAAACAATTAGAAGAATAGGGGTTCTTTGTTATCAGAAAAGCAGGCAATGTTTGGAATAACAAGAAGGTAGGAAAATATAAAAAAGACAGGAATATATTGTCTCAGTTGTCCAAAAACACCGCAGATTTGTTTAAATTGTTTCAGCGAATATCATACAAAAGTAACATATTATATATTTTTGTAAAAAAAAATATTTTTATCTATCTGTATATATATTTATATGTTATTATTACTAAATATTTGTTTTACAAATGAAAATTGTTAGTTGTAAAAGCCTGCATAATTTGTTGAAAAAAACCGTCGCACACAATTGGGTGACAGAGCTTCTGCGGAAATACGGTCACTCGAATTTGGGTGGCGAGACGATCAAAGTGTTAAGGTTGATTAAGACACGAAATAAAATATGGGATTAAGTAAAACAATATGCTTATGATTTATAGATGATCTTTTCCTAGTAGTATCACTACTCCAATTTAACATTTTACTTACACTATTTTTCTTCAACATTATGTTATTATGGATGAAACCAGTGTCTTTTTCATTTGATTGACTATATATCTGATTATTACTAATGATCTTAAGATTAATAATTTCTATAATTATTTAATAACTATTAAAAGTTTAATATATAATTTAAAAAAAATGGTTCGAAAACCGAAGAGTGAAATGAGAATATTTATGCAGTCTCATATATATATATATATATATATATATATATATATATATATATATATATATATGTATGTATGTATGTGTATATATATATAATAAAAAATTTAAAATCTAATAGGTTTATCATTATTCCTTTTAAAAATATAAAATAAAATTCAACATGACTTATTGTATATAAATAATAAAAATGTCAGTAATTAAACAAATTGAGATATGTATTACTAAAAATGAAAACAAAAGATAAAGAAAACTACAATACAGCATAAATCAATCCTGAATATAAACTTGAAAATATGAAAACATTACCATTTTATGAAGAGTCGTTTAAAAGATTGTAAGAGAGTTCATAACTCGCGAATAATTTGAGATGTTGAAATAAATGAAAGAAATAAACATTTAGGTTAAAATCTTTTAAATGTTATATTAATTTTTTACCATAATCGTTACTATAGTTAGTACATTTCTACCAAGTGGTAATAAATCTTTTTCTTGAGTAAAAAAAACTGTTTGATTTTTCAGTTAATCCTTCATGGATGACAGCCTTAACTTAGTGGTCATTAAAAGTAAAAATATTTTATTTTCAGTTAAGGGATGGGAATAAGTGGAGATCAAATCAGATCTGGAGGATGAAGAAGAGCACTGAATTCCATTTTATTATTTTCTAGATGAGTTTTGAAGTGTATGGTTTCGCACTGTCACGACGAAAGACAGTTAAGTCACTATTAAGTTAAGACTGCTGTGAAGAATTGGTGAAAGAATGATTGGAAGAACAAACATTTGATTTCTTCACTGGTGGAATGAAACATTTACTATACATTTGCAGAAATGTATTCAAATTGAAGTTAATTACATTCATAAATAAAAATACTATTTTTAAAAGTGTATTCTAAGATGTATCTCTTTTTTATTGTTTTAAACAATATCTCAAACAATTTAAGAGCGATGCGATTTTCTAAAAAGTTTTTAAAAAAAATAAAAATAAGGCAGTTAATGATGAATGATAATAATTAAGATAATTTTTAACATTTCTGTGGTCGATTTCCTTACCATATGAATTATTTTCAAATGTTTCAAACATTATTAAAGAAAAGATACATTTAATAAAATATTCCATTCTAGTATAAAAGTTATTCGTAAAAAATAAAATTCGACGAAATTTCTTGTGTCTTTTGTATTGTCTATTACTTCCTGTAAACATACGAACTGATTGAAATTTAGATTCGAATTTATACGAGACTAAGATTTGAATCAATTCCTTACATCCGAAACTATTGAAAACATTTATTTATATTACTTGGAAAAGTAACTTACGGTATAAAAGTATATAGGTTTTAAAATTATATTGATTTTATATTTTAGTGATTAAATTTAACATTATGAATATATATGATTATTTCTATTTACATAAATATTAGAATAATGTATTAATTCTTTCAAGTGCATTTAAAAAAAAATACAAATTAAATCAGTTTAGTAGAATTTATACCACGAAATAATACTGTAAAAAATAAATAAATTCGATATAATATAACGTTTGAACCGTACTTTAAAGTAGATTATATAAACCATAAAAAGAGAATGATGTTATATAAGAAAAAATGTCACATTTTGTCATAATTTCAGAAATATATTCAATAAAGCAATGTGCGTTACGAGCACAGGAATAAGAATTATATTTCGTTCGGTGTGGAACCCTGACGCCGAAGAAAAATAATATCGTAAAATGTAAAACTTATCAAGACCAATAAACATTTAACAAGTACCATTTTATGGACGCCTTTAGATTATATGAATGAAAGTGAAAGTCGTCGCAATAAAATGATTTATTGCGAAGAACATATTTATTTTGACACCATTTTGGATTTCCATGAATCATTTTATGTGATATATAAAAGTGTTCCATTTTTTATTAAAATAATATGTGTTGCTCTGAACCTGTATAATATCGGTTACCTTTTTTATAAAAGTTTCAATTCGATTATTAATAACTGATGTAATCACATATGTCATTGAAAGTGATTACACTGGATTCATTTTTAATTAAGTTCAGTGAAATAAAATTTTCAATTACTTTCAGCAGTAAAAAGTGTTAAAAGAAAATACTCTTGTAAAAATCAAATGCAGGCTTAGAATCACTTACTAAATGTTTGACAGCTGCATTTATTTTTCTAAAACAGTAAAAACTTTTTAAAATAGTAAAAACCTACAGTTTCTTACTATATATTTTTTTGTTGATTGTTAATGATAAATGTAAATATAACATTTTCACCTCTTCCAAATTAAAAGAATACGTTTTCAAAAAAGTAAATATTCCACAAAACATAAATAAATTTCCTTCCCTTAGATAATGTTGTCAAAATTCAACAATATATTATATTTTCATTTTTCTTTCTACGAAATTATGTTTTTTGCTACATGCTTTATTAAATGATATATATATATATATATATATATATATATATATATATATATATATATATAAATACATATATATATATTGCAATAGTAAATATTATTTTTAATATACGAATAAACAGACTCGTCAAGGAAGTGACAAAAAAAGTATATTAGTTTCTTTGCACTGTTTTCATTTCAACCCATTTTTTGCACAACTAACAAACGGATGCTTGATATTGATTCACCTTCCAACCTTCACAAGTTTTGGTCAAGGTCGGTACATTTCACTGAACAATAAGCATTATCATAGTTTATTATTAGGAATATAATTTAGGAAAATATTTCTGAACAGAAACATTTGTGAGTATATATATATATATATATATATATACACACACAATAATTTATTTCATTAAACAAATGGTTCCCTAGTTTTAAATAAATATTTACAATGTACATTTTCATCTAAAGTCAGGAATGATAATTTGTTATCCGTATTTATTCCAATAAAATTTGCATATCTGAAAATAGAGTAGATAAAAAGTATTTTCTTTTAATAAAAAGTTAGTGATTTTTATGTGCCATATTATTACATTGTCATTTCTTAACATTTTCAATTAATTTTAAGAATAAAATATTTATAAAATACTTTTCAATATTTGATAGTGACTATTGTCATTACTAAATGATGTTTATTTATTAAATAATCTCAAAAAAGTTTTATTTTAAAAAATCGAAATTATAATATTTCTATGCAGAGATTCAAAATAATAATTGTAAATATACTCTTACTTATAACAATTTAGCGACCATAATATCGTATTTTCCATAAGGAACATTTACCAACCATATAATTATTTAACTTAATTTCTATTACATAAACATTCTTTTCAGAAAAAAAAATAATGGGTTGTTCTTTCATAAACAAATAATTAAAAGTTTTGCTTTTTTCCACTGCATATAAAATATTACAAGTAGAGTGGTCTTTTTAGTCAAATTAATTTAAAAAAGATGTTAAAATCCAATTCTTACATATCATTTTTAAATACATAGTTACCATTTTTAAATACTGTCCTGGTGCTCTCGAATTTTATAAATAACATATCTTATATTCATAAGACTCGAGACCACAATAATGTATTGTTGTGATTACAGATATAAAAACAGATAATTATAATATTAATATCAATTTAATATTAAAAAGTGATATTTACAAAATTAAACAAACATAAAGAAATAATAATATATGATAGCAAAGTTGAAGTCAAAAACAAAGATGAAATACTAATAAATAAAAGGCAAAGATCAATTTTCAGTTCCATTGTTGATGTTTATTTATTAAAGAACACTGAGACACACGGGAACAGAATTTGAGAATATTTGGGGAAAAAAATTCGTACTATTAATTAAATTAATTTTTTTTATTTTATTTTAATTAATTGAAGATTTGATTACCTAACAATTCATATATATATATATATATATATATATAGTGTTTGTGTGTGTGTAAAAGGGAGAAAAAATAAATGTGTAAGAATATATGGTACGAATGTATATAAGAGATTACGAAAAATGTAAGTAATAAATCTTCAATAACGTCGTTAATTTTAAGAAGAGGATCGGGTTAAATATAAATTGAAGAAAATGCTGTAAAAGGCAATTGTTTTTATGATCCTATAATCGCGGGGTGTCGTTGTGCGTGTAAATTACCACAAAATTTACGCTATTAGTCGCGATGGCAGTGCCGCCGCTTCAAGGAAGACATCGGTAGCTTCGCGTGATTTCTGTTTTCACTTTCATCCCCACAGTCATCGAACAAAGGTAATGTATGCAAATTGGAAAACGGGCGAGCAAACGTTGGGGATCCAACCGGCTCGGTTCCGCGACTCCGTCTCTGTATGTGTACAACGACGAACGACACAGTGCAAGCAAGGAAGTAAACGAAGGTAACACAACATCTCATAAACGGGTTATGTTTTGTTTATTATCTTTGTGCACAAGGGGCGGGAGGACACAAGACCTGTCTCATAACCCGCTCATACTACGTCCCCATCATCCACCTGAGCCCATCTTCAACGTTCGCGTACAATGCTGTGGATGTCATTAACACGTTGAGGTAAAGGAAAATATGTATCAAAATATTCCAAGTATGAAGATGCTTCGAACATTATACGGAAAGAATTTCGCTAGACTACAAGTCTACAAGGTATGAGATTTTTTTCTATATGAAGATGCTTTTTTATAACATAATAACTTTCTTGGTGGGTTGTTATCAAATTATATAAGACAGTTATGGTTCAATGTGAGTGTACCTTTTTTATACACAGCTTTTATGCTTTTAAAATGTAGTGCTATTATGTATGTATACAGGTGATCAACAACTATGTTAAACGTATATGTTTTATATGGCGATACATATTATCCACTACTTTTGTTTATAACGAAAAAGTGTATATATATATATATATATATATATATATATATATATATATATATATATATATATGTATGTACTGAATTAAAAAATAAGTCATAAGATCTGAAAATTGCTCTTCATCTTTAACTTTCTTAATAACAATACTTTTTTTGTTATATTTTCTTCTCGTTTTTATGTCTATTATTCGATATCATTTCAATTTCTTTTCCTTAAGACAATATGGGTCAGTATTGTCAACAATCAATGTCTACTAATAATATCAGCTTGGTAGGAAAATAATTGTGCTTTTTGTTTTCTGACTTTTAACTTTATTTTTTTTCAATTAAAGTATCATTTCATCGTGTTTATGTTAATATCATTTTAAAGTGCACTTTTCGGTCTGTATTTTGGTAACATCGACTTTGGTTTTATTATCAATTTTACTTCAAATTGGGTTATTGAATGGAAAGATGGAAGAAGATAATAGCAATTTTTTGTATGAGTTCAAAACCGGTGGTAAAGTAACAGAAGCTGCTCGTGAAATAAACGATGCTTTTGGTGTGGGTACTGTTAAGGAACGCACGGTGTAATGGTGATTCCAAAAATGTCTAACTGGGGACGAGAACCTTTAAGAATGTCGCGGAAGTCTTCTCCAGTTCATAACGACCAACTGAAGGTGTTAGTTGAATTAGAACCACGTACAACAATTCGAGAGCTTGCACAAAAATTAGGCGTTAATCACCCAACAGTTATGGATCACTTAAAACCACTTAAATTAGAAAATGTACATTGATTTAAAGGTCAAAAACAGCAGTTATTTTTCTACCAACCTAATACCTTTATGCAGAATTTCTATGTAGAGAAAAACTATCTAAAAATGATGAAATTTGAAACCAATTGCAGAAAATATGGACTTAAATGAAATTTGTCAGAAGAAATTGAAATACAAAAAATATTTCTTTTTGAGATGAATTTTTCGCTCTCTCACAAGTCATTAGAGTGTTTCTTAATAAAAATGTTCAGTTCTCGATTATTGATCATTATGATTGTAGCTTATGTACATTTCAATGGTGATGCTATATCCTCAAAGTGCTAGTAGATACAACAATATTCTTTTGGGAGATTTTCTACACAATAAAATAAATTATTAATGAAAGAAAATTTTTGTCGAAGTACCAAAAATATTACTATTATATTTGTTAGAAATAAAATAAGATAGAATGCAATAGTGAACTTATGAGATTATAAGTCAATTTGAATTACTAAAATAATTAAAAGTCGGTTTAAGATAACATATTTACAATAACCAGCGCTTGTTTATAGTTTCATTTTGTACTTGATACGTATTGATACTATACGTTGTTTCTTCTGATATATATGTATGTATATATATATATATATATATATATATATATATATATATATATATATACATTTAAATATGAAATATATGTTTGTCTTTTATGTGCAACATTCCGATCTGTACGTGTCTTATGATTTACGTCCTGTTGTCACTTGTAGTGGAATGTGCCCGTGATGTTTTAATAAGGAAATAAATATATAAAAAAAATACCCAATTAATTTTATTTGAAAAAAAAATTATAAACTGATTTTTTTTGTAATTTCTGTATTCGAATTAGAAATAAAGAAATCAATTTATTCAACCAAATCATTTGACACAATATAGTTCGGGTAGTTTAGCTCAATTCACTACCACAAATGATTTTTCAGTCACTTAACAAAACACAAAAAGAATTACCAAAAATGTTTAATAACCAATACATTTTTATGGGTATCTTAAGGGTATTTCGACAGAAATACCATTATCCTCAGAGTGAGAAGGTAGAAAAAAATCTATTGTTTAATTAAAAGATTTTTCTGTAACTCATTGATCTATGGATGAAGTCATCGTCATCGAAATACCTACGAGTATAAGCAACAATCAGAAACAATCAATTAATAAACATTTTTGATCTGAAACTTTTTTTATTGCTTGTAAGGTGAGTGAGTGAGTAAAATTATTTAGAGAAAATAAATAATTTGACTTTTTTCGACTCGAACCACTACTTTTAATTTTTAATTCAACAAGATTAATTAATAAACATATTAAAAATGAAAATAAATTTAGATCGAGAGCAATTTCGATTTCTAAAAATGTAAGTATTTTACATTTAAGAGTCAAGTACGTCCTACAATATAAGTAAAATTTTATAATTGTTGAAAGACAAATATATATTTTTTTAAAATACAATAAAATAAATCCTCAAAAATTACTAATAAAACACTGTAAAACAACTTTAAAAAATACATAAAAAATGTAATAACACTGAACACATTTTATTTTAAACAAATAATACAAATCAACTAAACACAAACATCATACACATCTAACAATTTTATTGTCAAGTGGCTTAAAGTTTAATGAAATTTGTAAGTATTATTGTCGTGTTTTCAGTACGTACATGTATAGTAAATGTACTGTGATGGTTAAATCATGAGTTCGATGTAGATTTTGATACCTCTTCAAAATGTAGATTTACGGAGTATTCTATCTATACTATGCGAATAGGGTTTGTTTAATTGTAAACAAACCACTTTTGAGGTCTAATTTCAACGTTTATTTCGGATAGCTGGCTTTATAATCACTTGTAAGTGTAATACAATAGAAAATCACTACGAAAGGTCATCCTTTAACACACACACACACACACACACATAGATATATATATATATATATATATATATATATATATATATATATTTATATTAATGAAATAAACTAACGCTTAAAAATATTATTTTTACACAAAAAAGGTAAAATATGAAAATAATTGATGACTTGTTGGCAGTACAATGGAAACATATATATATATATATATATATATATATATATATATATATATATATATATATATATATATATAAAGTCTATTTTTAATATTTAAAATAATAAAATAAAATGAATGAAATATATATTTATTTTATTACATTTCTGAACAATTGCAAATGGTTGTACGTTGTACATTTTGTGTTGACCGCGATGAATTTATATATAAAGTTGAATGGAATGTATATATGTGTTCGGTGACACGTTGTATTATTCATATTTTTTTAATAAGCGTTGTTCTATTTTGAATTTATGGACATAACGTTGTTACGTTTCGTTTAAATATTAATTTTTTATGGTCATAATCATTTAAAAATGTATATAATAATATAATGGTTTTTAATACTGTTCAAACGGACAAATATTTAAGTATGAACATTTTAATTATAAATACAATTTATATTTTTAGAATAGGAGCAAACAAAATGTAACAACGCTCGTGTATATATATATATATATATATATATATATATATATATATATATATATATATATATATTATACACTAAATTGGTAGTATTAGTTTAATGTCGAAGAATAATTTGAATAAAAATATGAAACATAATTAAATGATAGATAGTTGTTCACATAAAATAATAAAAAATACAGATATTAAGAAACTCTTTTTAATATTATAAATACAAAGAAGAAAATTAAAAAGAAATTTATTAAAACTTTTATTTATTTCAGCTAATCTATAACTCTGATGGAATATTTTATGCATGTGTATTTTCTGTTTCTTTTTCTTTAATTTTCGAACGACTTTATGGATTGAATGGATTAATTCAAAAAAAAATATAAATGAAGATGAAACAAAGATTGATTTTAGAGGGTAGATCTACTTTTGAAGGACATGGAGGCAATTTTAAGAAATATATATATATATATATATGTATGTATGTATATATATGCAATTTATTAATTACTATATCTTATGAAATACATAGCAGAAATTTCAAATTTAGTTGATTTTTAAATATATTGGTTTTTAATTAAAGTTTTTAATTTGGAGAAAACATAAAGCTTCACTTCTATATCATACTCATTATAAAAGAAGGTTTTTATGATTTAATTATTCCCATTACCACTTGTATCTGTTCTTGGAATGTAGTTAAATAATAACTGAATATGATTTAACATTGTTTTTTTTTAATTTAGATTTTTTTATTATTATTATATTTAATAAATAAAATATTATAGTATCTTTCTGGTATTAAACGACAAATGTTTAAAAGTTCATGAGAAAAAAAATGAAATTAAAGTGGATTTCTATGAAATATTAAAGTGAATTATCTTTCCCTTCGGAATTTTAATAGTGGAATAAATCTAAAAACATCAAGATGTGTAAATGAGAATAAAGAAAAAGCATCGATTTGTAAATTAAAACTTTCAATATATTGTAAACACTGAAGATATTATTGAGAAATGGTACATAAGAAAAAAAAATAATTGTATTATATTTCCCATACTTTTATTTCAAAAGTTTAATATTTTTGTGAATTTTATACCTTTTTTTTAAAAAAAATTATGCAGATATACGTTGTTTTCAGTACAAATTCAGTAAACAGAATATTAATATTTTATTTTGAAAAATATTTAATTTTGTTACACGCACGATATATATATATATACACAATACACACACACTATATATATATATATATATATATATATATATATATAAGGTGTGTGTGTGCCTGTATGCAACAAAAAGAAAAAAAAATATAATTTTCGAAAATATACGACACACACCATATATAAAGATATATTAATTGTATTATGATGTTAAAGATAAAATTACTGACAAATTTTGGTAAATGAAAAAAAATATTAGCTTACAAATTTCATTTATCTACGTACTATATTTGCTTATACTTGATTTTTATGTACTATGGTAAATAAAAGTTAGCAAGAAATTGAAAGACATTATTATTTTACATATTTCGGCCGAAATTTGTATTAGACGAGAAATTTAATTATCAGATATTATCAGGAGGATGTGCAAATTCTACAACAAAAAGTGTATAACGACACTTCGGTTTGTTGGTCGCCGATATAATATAAAGTTTACATTCACGCACAGCGTCGACAACCGGTACAGCGTGTGCGATGCTGCTGTCAACGCCCGCCTTGTACATCGACGGCAGAGGGTGGTGGCGGCGTCGGGGGTGGAATGTAACGCGCGAGCGTGTGGTTGCATACGCGACCGCTAAATTATGCAGTGTTAATTACGAGATCATGTGGTGTCGCGCTAGCTCATGTCGGCTCATCCCCAAACCGAAACTGTCGAGTTAGAACTGCCGTGCGCTACGTTATCTATATTCATAATCAGGCCTCGACAAATACACCCGTCGACCGCTCGTCACTGCTGTGCCGGCCAACTAACTTTGCGTTGTTACCTGTGATTATAACACACGCTCATATCAACATAAAACGACTAACCCTACGGTCCAAAAGCAACAACGAAAAATATGCAAAACCGATCGTTCTTGTTTCCTGTATTAATCTCATCGTAACGATGCCAAATGTAATGATATTGCCGATATTAAAAAAACGAACTTTTTTGGCCATTTTTAATTGAAAAACGTTACTCTTGGCGATTCAATCAAGCAAATGATAATATTAAAAATAACACCCGGTTATTTTTGACGTACGTTGGATTTTGATTAACATTTTATAACCGGTATAAAAAATGTATTATGCAGCAATAAACAACTTTACTTTTACAAATACATACACACACACACACACACATATATATATATATATATATATATATATATATATATATTCACATAATAAAATACCACTTAATATGGAGTAAAAAAAAATTTAAATGCTAAAAACTCATTGTTATTTTTATACTTAGGTAAGTTAGAATTTACTTATTATTGACTGAGCACCCTTTCTCCCACCAGGGCTCCAAAGAATTAAAAAACAATTACGGCAAAATTTTGTCAACTATTAATAAAACTAAACAAGTAAATTTATAAGGTTGGTGCAAAAATAATTGCGGTTTTTATCATTTTAAGTTCGGCGCCGATTTTTCTAGTTACCGTTATTTTTTGTTATAGTCATGTAATACGTCACTGTAAACAATGAAATAAGCACCACTGATTTCAATTTAAGTCTATTGTTTTCATTCTTTAGAAATGTTGGATATAACCTTTTAAATTAGTCATGGAAAAAAAGTAAAATCTCGCGATTTTGTTATATGAGTTTAAATTAGGATGTAAAGTAACAAAAACTGCTCGAAATATATTTTTTTTAAAAAAATGATAATCTGTTTCCTATGAGAGAAGATTTTCAAAGATTACGCATTAGTTCAAAGCGCTTTCGATGATTTCGTCAATTCCAGTACTCCAGAATTCTATCTTGTAGGAATAAACAAACTTATTTCCCGTTGGAAGAAATGAGTGCAGGCCAATGATCTTTATTTTGATTAATAAATATAATTTTTAACTGATATATACATCTTTATACGCGATACAAAAAAAACGCAATTATTTTTGCACCAACCTAATAAAAATAGAACATTTTCAATAAACTGAAAGTATGTTATTTTTCAATAAAAACTGATACTACATTTCTTTGGCAATACAAGACAAAATGAAGCTTATGAACTGAGAGGCACATGTTCTCCGATCGCCTTACCGCATTCGTAATTTAATCTCCTTTGGCCGTTAAAAAATTAATAATGTAAAAAATTACAATTTTTATACATCTACACAGCAATAAATATTTTTTTAAATCTAATTACGAAAGAAATAATTACGTACTATTAAATAAACTCGTATTTTAATTAAATAACAATTTTCTCTCTATACACACACACATATACACACACACACATATATATATATATATATATATATATATATATATATATATATATTGCGTTCTCGTTTAAAAAGAACGAGAAAGATATTAGATAAGAACGGAACTTTTTTAACAGAAGCCGAGACCAAATTAATTGCGATAATTTCTCTCTGCTAAGAAAAAAACAAACCAACAAAAACAGTTACTGCATAAAACTTCAAACTAATCGCATTACCTTATGTTAAAAATAAAACTAAACAATTTATGATTAAATATCGAAAATGACAAAAAACTGAACATCTTCAATACATTTACCAGTAATCTTTCAGTGACGATTTTTCCAATACGGTCATAAAACACTGTTATATACCACGTCGATTGATCTAATTTTAAATGTTTCTCATTAGTTAATTTCTCATCAGTTTGATGTGTTCAGGGAACGCTAAAGTGTATATATTGATATTAATGGCGTTGTTCACTAACTTTTGTTCGGAAGACTGTAATTTAACATTAATTACACTATTAATCAACACGGCACTGTAAAATGAATTTAATAAAAGTAGAAAAGTGTCTTCAGACTACGCACTGCATCTTAATTCGAGGCAGACGCAGTTTTTTAACCATCTGTTAATTATATCATAATTGATATTTTATATATATATAAAAAGTATCTCGTTTTTCATCATCCACACCGAAGTCATTAAATAAAAACATATAAATTGTTATGTCAGTTTAATTTGTTCCGTCGACAATTTATTATAAATAACGACCATCTGGATAAATCTATACCGATACTCGCGTTACGAGAACGCATTGAAATTAAATCGTCGAAAAGTTAGTCAAGCCTTCTGTAAAGAACTTATCGCCGAGTCGATTTGTTAACTTTGCGCGAAAAATGTCATTGTGGAAATAAGCTAAAGTGTCACAATTTCGTTGGCGAGATGGAAGGGGCTCGCATTCAAGCCCGACCCAAAATGTGTAACAGCCGTGAAGAACCACTCCGTTAAATTAAACGGAGCGTGAGAATGATTGCAATTCAAACTCAGACGTTCAAGTATCGCAGACGCATTGCCTCCTGAAAATGATCACGGACTGATCGAAATTTATATTTTTAAACCACCTGTTTGAACCCGACTTTCATAGATCACTGTCATCGACAAAACTTAATCTATATTTTATATATGTGTGTCTATATACATACACTTATATATACACACACTGTGAACGGTTGCTCAGTCGACAATCACAAATGACGGAATCAATGTCGAGTTTCAAGAATCGCGTGAGTAATGACAAGTTAATTTCATGATGTTGAACCAGCGGAAAAGAGGACAGGACTCTATTCAATCGAACCACATACACTTATGTATTTATGTATGCTACATATATATATATATATATATATATATATATATATATATATATATATATATATATATACAGAGAGAGAGAGATCAAATATCCTGTACTTTATAACAAAAGTTATTATTTTTTCCAAAATATTTTTATTTGCTTATATGAACCTTATTACATTTCAAATGTGAATTCAGAATAATGTTTGTCTATGTTAAATCTATAGAACAAAGATAGAAATAAATATTTCACAAATATATTTAAATATATGATTTTAGAGCAGTCTCCTACAAACGAACCAAAATGACTGAAAGATGAAAATAACTTCTGTCATATAACTATATTTTATTTCCATAAATTTAAACGTATTCTAATGGTTCACTAAGTACTGACAAATTAACTTAAAAGTTGAAATAAGTTTTTATTTAGTAACAGTCTTCTTAATCTCTTGTGTATTAATCAAGAGTCTGACTCGTAAATTGCAAAAAAAACACTTCATCAGTTAATCACGAGTTAGACTCGTGCAGTCTTTATATAAGTTAAATACATATGTTTTGTGTGTCAGCTATTTGATGTATTTTGTGTAGTGATCATTTTTGAAATTGTATTAAAGGTGAATTAGTTTATATTTTTGCGAAATATTTACCTGAAAAAATGAAGAAGAAAAAACAAACATTTGAAGTTTATGATGAAGAAAATAAAAATAAGTTCTTAAGAGATAAAAGAATTGAAAGTGAAAAAAGAAAGAAATTTGTGTGATTTCGAAAACATATAAAACGACTTGTTAGTTCAGAGAGTGAAGAAACTGGTAATATTTCAATTGATATTTCTATATCAGAACAAAATGTATATAAAACTAGCAGTGGCAGGATTGTGATAATGAACCAGAAGTATTGAATAATGAAGAGTCAGCAGGAATATACTCGGTAGCTCTGCATAGTCTAGGAAAGAATGCTTCAGTTTTAGATGTATTCTACGAAGTTCTAACCAAATATTTTTGGGCAATAGTAACGAACGAAACCAATAGATACTTCCTTTCAATATAAATAGCCATTTTGTATGCATTTAAAAAAAATACAAGCACAAGGGGTTAATTTTTGCTACAGATTACTGTTTGGTGTTTTCATTCATTAACGCTTTATGTGTTCATAAGGATACATTTAATTATAATACTAATTTGCTTATTCAAAATTATGCTTTATAACAATAATGTTTAAAACTCAAACAAATAATTTCATGCAAGTATGCACAACTGTGATTTTTTTATTCAATTAGCATCAAACAAAGGTGCCGAATAAAGCAAGTTTATAGATACATCAGTTATGAGTGGAAATCGACAGACTACTCATTCGAGTAAGTTAATTTAAATTTTTATTTGTAGATAAAATATGCAATATAAATGATTAACGTATTTAATGAATTCTGTTTTTATGAAATCTATTCAATATCATTATATTCTTATATAATTGTCTATTATAATCATATGAACACGATGTTCGCGTATGTGATTTTAGTAGATAAAATTTCATCTTGATGTACTTGCTTCAATTTTTTACTACTTTTATGGTATTTTTTTTTATTTCAGCGATCTTACAGTTTAAGTAACAGTAGAACTGATAAAATATGAAAACAATTATTATCAAAATATGTACATTATACAATTTAAGATAAACATCTATTCAGATAAATGCTTTAGAGATGAATATAACATTGGTTTAATATTAGGTCAATGACAAAAATGTATTTTACTTTCGAAACTTTTGAAATATTCTGGGTTAAATTTACATTTTTATTCCTTCTTTATTTTTCAATCAGTCTTTATATAAAATTGATATAATCATTTTAAATTCAGATATATGTATTTAAAAATAATATTTTAAACATTAGTTTTTAAACTTTTCTTTTGGTAAATGTGTAGGGATTTATTGATAAAGATTATGTTCCACTATAGACAACCATCTACACATTCGTGTGTGTTGCGTTATATATATAAATACATAAATCAACGGTACTATACATCTATTAAGCTGGTAGAAAAATAATTGCGGTTTATGACTTTCAAATTCATATATATTTTTCTTTTTTTTGATTTTCCTAGCTGTTTTAAGTATTCTAGAACTGTTGGATGACTAACGCCTAACTTTTGTGTAAGTTCTCGAATTGTTGTGCATAGTTCTGATTCAATTAGCGCCTTCAGTTGGTCGTTATGAACTGAAGAATGACGCCTGTGAACTTCTTCATTTTCAAGGCTCTCGTCTGCAGCACGAAATTTTTGGAACCACCATTATACCGTACGTTCCTTAACAGTACCCACATCAAAAGCATCGATTAGTTTACGAGCAGTTCTGCTGCTTTACCACCCGTTTTAAACTCATACAAAAAAATGCACTTATATGATACTTTTCCATTTTTAATTCAATAGTCAAATTTGAAGAAAAAATATTAAGAAAACTAAAGTTGATGTTACTAAAATACAAACAGAAAAACACACTTTAAAATGATATTAAAATGAACAGATGAAATGACATTCATTGAAAAAAATTAAGGTTAAAATTCAGAAACAATTAACCGCAATTATTTTCCTACCAACGTAATAGTAAGACTGCTATACACAATAAAATATACAATTACGTTAACCGTCAAATAAATATTAATTAATTTAGAAAAATTATACATTTTTTCTTTTAACTGAATTCACTATATACAATTTGTTAATCACAAATTGATAATACAATAAATTAAATAGTTATGAACATAGAGAGCTTTTTCGATCAGTGTTGTTAACAATTCAGGAAAATTAATTTTTTAATGAAAGGTGATATATTCTACAAAGATGAGATTCGAATTTGTGATATATTAGTCACAGTCACACAAAATAACATGCTAGTAAATTTTGAATTAATGTTTAAAACTGTTCTGGAAACATCACTGGATACTAGTGACAAAAAAATTCGTTCCTCCGTGATGATAATAGTGATCTCGTAGTTCTTTCTCTGTGATGACAATAGTAACTGAATGAATAGTTTATTCAGTTAATTCAATAATTTCACAGTAAAAATTATTCACCATGAGCTAATTTTGGATTTTCATTGTGCACATTATATTCATTAATTATTGTTATAGAGACTTTTTAAATTGGGTTCTTAAACTTTTTAAAATAATCCTTTATAAATACACTTTTTCGTTTTTTTTACGGTTAAAATGGAAACAAAAATTTAGAATAGAAAGAATTTAATGAAAAAGACATTAATAATTGTGAATATACTTCCTTAAGGTATCAAATCGGGTGGTACAGTTTTCAATAAGATAACAGGGATAACAGGGAAGAAACAAAAAACAATATAAATCATGGAACTCATTTTTTAAATAATATTATCTTGTTATTAATGTTATGAATTTTTTAATGAAAAATGTGTGAATTAAAAGATTGAAAATGTACATTTTATTGTAAATTCTCTTAAAAACTCTAATATAATTCCAATTAGAATGAATTATTTGTACTGATTTCTTAATGTTATAGTGAATAATTCTCATTTTTGAAACCGTTTTTTTTAAACACATTAAAAGAGAAAGTGTTGTTTCTGTTATCTCAAATAATAATATTTATTTTAAGAGGAATAACGATATTTTTTATTCAGAGCATAAACTCCATCATCAACACCAAAACCAGAAAATGTAGTACGGTGCCACATTCGTACTGTTTTCAATTTTGCATCATTTAACATAACGAATTACTCTGCATTCGTGAGTAGCGAATTAGGGTGCGCAATGTCTTGATTTTGATGTATATTGCGTTAGTTTGAGAATCTGAAATGACATAGAGCTTGCGCGCTTTGACGACTTTCTACGTCACAGCACCTCATCGTTTACTTACGAGATGTGCACATAAATTATTCAGTTCTAAGGGGGCGCTAAACACGTATAAATTTAACATAGGTTTGATCTGTTAAAGTCGACGTCGATGTTAAATCTTGCGAATTATTTTTGACAAGATGGCATTCAACCATGTCAGAGGAGGGGTAGTTCGTAACGTTCCATTGTCTCAGACAATCATTGGTTTTGTCGTTAAGTGACGTTTATATATCACTTTCGATAATCTCATTCATGCAGTTTTTACATCCTTACAAACAAATACATATATATATATATATATATATATATATATATATATATATATATATATTTCGTTGCTTGATTAGTTTTTTTTTACCGACGTTACAATCAAATTTCGAAAAGCACCTGATATGAAATTTATTTAAAAAAATAAAAAAATCTTTTTTTACAAAAAATACTATACTATTATAAATTTTAATTACCACACACAATAATTAAGAGTAATTTGTACCTTGTATTACTAAAACTGGAAAGCGTTCAAATTTTTAGTATTAAGAATTTAATATTAGATTTTTCTTTTTTTTTTAAAAAAAAAACAAATTGTTTTAATGATAAAATACACAACATTGTACAAATACTGTTGGCTGCTAAAACAATAAAAGTAGACAAGTAAAATAAAGTAAAATAAACGACAAATTCAAGAAGAGGAAACATTTTGTTTAATAAACAAGCATAAAACAAGGTCTATAAACATAAAACTATGTACAAAGAGCAAACTTAAGATTATATTTGAGGAAGAAATAAATAAGAACGCAATAGATAATAATAATACTTTAAAATTAAACATTTCATAATACAATTTAGAAGAAAATAGAGTGGCAAAAATGAGGAATAACGAATTATGACCATTGTTCTAAGACTAAATAGTTCTTAAGTAAATATGACAATGCATATTTAAAAGAAAATGTATTATAATATTGGAAATAAAATACAAATTAAATTTAAATGATTGTGATACACACACACACACACACACACACATACATATATATATATATATATATATATATATATATATATATATATATATATTAAATAACTATAGCAAACAAATTTAAAACATTTTCAATATAATTTCATCTACTGTTTAACAAGTTTCGATTTTTTTTCCAGACTGATTATTTATTCTGTTCCGATTTCGCATGTATTTTAACTTAAATTTAAAACAAATAATCATTACTTAATTGTAATTTATACAAAATACTAAACCTAGAGAGAGAAATATTATAAATCCGCTTCATTTAAAATAGAACTGAACATTTTTATAAGTAATGAAGAAATGAAAAAAACGTATACACAGTTTGACAGATTTTGAATATCTGGTACTAAAAGAATGAATCATCACAAATAGAATAATAAATCGAGTGAACCGGTAAAAGAAGAACATCCATTTTTACAAAAAAAATGTTGATAAATTTAAATTTTTGTTTTGAATGGAAGTAATTTTAGAGTACAAAGTTGAGATTGTACGGTAAATGAGCTAGTTTCTAAAAGAATCTCATTAAAACCTGACTCTTTCTTTAATTTGCAAATTAACGCCTTTTTTCGCATTCATATGTAATTTATCTAGGAAATAGGATTAACGAGACACTCGTATTTGTATAGATATTAAAATTTTCTCTAAATATTACCAACATAACTCTAAATATTAAGAAAAAAATCTGAAGAAGTTACATATTTTTTTTTAAAAAAAGATTAAAATTAATTTATATATAGTTTTTTAACATTTAGTACTAAAAATAATAAGTAGAATTTTTTTTAAATAGTTTAAGAATGGAAGGAACACAGCTCAGAAGTAAAAATACTTCCCCTCTTACATATTACTACAATTTATTCATAAAATATGTATAAAGAATACATATTTCTCGAAACATTATCTTTTATTTAAAATATTTAATATTCAAATATAAATTTGAATTATGAATAATTTCATTCTGGAAAACACAAGTCAAAACATACAAGGAGAACAAACAATTTTATTAAATAATGCATGCCGAAACCGATACATATTTAATACATTTTCAGAAGTATCGTTCATTAACGAAAACTGTTAAAACCTCAAAAATAAAATGTAAACATGAATTTCAGTTTTCAGTGAAAAAAGCTTAACATTTTCTTCATTCATTCATCGATATGTAAGGTGGGTAAATGAACGGTAATTTTTCATAAAATACCTGTTAAACCAGATATTTTACTTTCGTCTAGTGTTTATAAAGTATTCCACGTCTCACTTTTGCCTGAGGGATTGCGCAGCTCTACCAGTGCCGCGAAGATCATTACGTTTAATATTTAATACAGTTAAGGCAATAAAAGGGATACATACATTCTGACGAAATATATCCACAACAATACAACTACTATCCAAAATGTATATAATATTTAGGACTCTATTCATATAAAATACTTTTGGTATATTTACACAAGCAAGTATATATATATATATATATATATATATATATATATATATATATATATATATATATATATACAAACGTGTGTGTGTCGGTGTATAAAAAACATGTTAAATATAACAATGAAAAAAAGCGTTTATTCATAACATTATGGATAAATATTAGGCAGCGTTTAAAACAGTAGATTAATTTCTATTTTAAAACAGACAATGATGTGTACACATAAAATATGCTTGTAATCGCAACGTTTTATGATTGATGTACTTTCCAATATAAAGAGTAAACTAATTAAATTGTACAATGATACATTTTGTTCATGTACTTAAGCTTTCAATGAAAGCACAAGTATTAACAATGGAAAACACTAAAAACAAGCTGTAATTTAATATTAGTTTGGTATGAAAATAATTGCGGTTTTTGTTTTATGAATTATAACCTTATTTCTTTTCAATGAAAGTGTCATTTCCTCGTGTTTATGTTAATATCATTTTAAAGTGTTGTTTCCGGTCTGTATTTTGGTAACATCGACCGTGGTTTTATTATTAATTTTGCTTCAACGTGGGATATTGAATTAAAGATGGAAAAGAAGCAAATAAGAGCATTTTTTGTATGAGTTTAAAACGGATGGTAAAGCAGCAGAAAGTGCTTGTAAACTAAACGATGATGATTTTGGTGTGGGTACTGTTAAGAAAAGTACAGTGCGATAGTGGTTCCAAAAAATTCGTGTTGCGGAAAAGAGCCTTGAAGATGAAGAAAGTCGCGTGAGGCACTCTTCGTTTCATAACGACCAACTGAATAAAATCAGAACCACGCACAACAATTCGACGGCTTTTACAAAAGTAAGGCGTTAGTCATCCAACAGTTCTGGAGATCTTAACACAGTTAGATGAGAAAAATGTATATGAATTTGAAAGTCATAAACTACAATTACTTTTCTACCACCAAATAAATTCACTTAGAAGCAGTCGTATGTCCCTGTTTGGGGACTATAATTATATATTTTCTTTCACAAATCCATTTCTCACCCGCTCCATAAACCATGAAAGTTTGAACCAGAAATAATTAATGATAGTTTCTAATTATTGCTTATTTACTTTTCGTGGGGATGCCATTTTTTCAGAGTGATACGCTACAGAGAAATCTATTTTTTCAATTGAAACTTTTCTTATATACCTCTAACTCTTATATGTAGGTATCTTAGTTCTGATTAGTCTTCGTTGTTTTAGACCACCTGACAATTTGTTCTCCACAAGTGTCAGCAGATAGATATTAGAGACTAATATCAAATTGACTGCACAAGTACCAAAAGTATAAAAAGAGAACAAACAATCAGATGATTGAAAAAGGTAACCCATGTCTATAATAGCTCTCTTTTTTCTACTTGTAGTTTTTCATATAACGTTAACATCAACCAACATTATTGTTTAGAAAATGTGACTAATGCTGTAGTACTATCTAAATTAATTCAAGTGTATTAAATTTATTTATTGTAAGTGATGTACTTACTGTAGTCGTGTATGATTTCAACACATTTTTTTATCATTTATAAATTTAAAACATTACATTAAATTATTTTTTATTACTATTTTTTCTAATCATTGCATTTCAGACCCATATTGTATTTCTATGTAAATTAAAATTTAGTCACAAAACAGTTTTTGGTACTGTGATTAAATTCCTTTTTACATATGAAGTTTTCACTCCACCAAAAATAACACAAACAATTCTGATCAAAAATGCTTTGATATTATTTATCTATATATAAAAAAATCCCGTAAAATATCAAAAAATGGACAAAAAAATAAAAAAAAAACATGTAGAGATTTTGTAATAAAATATTATTAATGATGAGAGCCGAAATTACACAAAAAATTATGATATTAGTATCATAACAATTATAATAAAATGTGTGTCTTTATAATACAACTACGTTGCAATATAACTGCGAGAATGATTACATAGCCATACTAACTCACACACACACACACACACACACACATATATATATATATATATATATATAATGTATATTAAGATGTTGAGCGAATATATGTGATACGAGTGAAGCGAGCGAGGGCGGAGCTCCCCAGGGGTCGGTGAGCGTAGCAAATAGAAGGCTGAGCCCCTTTTTAAGTTTATGAAATCATTATTAACAATGAATATTATTAAGAAGGCAACTAGTGAGAAATTTATGACAATTCAGCTGTATTCAATAGTCAAACAAGAACGTTGAAGTCGCAAAATTTATTTGTAAATCTGGTAAATTTATTAAAAGAAAAGAGGGAGCTGTTAGAGACGCATTAAATAAAGGTATGTTTATTTGTATACGTGTGAGTCCGTTGATGTGTTGTCCTTATGATGTTTGTCCTTTTCGATCATTTGAGTGTTTGTCCTCTATTTATAATTTTAGCACTTGTGCAGTCAAGTAGATATTAGTCTTTAATATCTATCTGCCGACACTTATGAACAAAAATTGTCAGACGGTCCAAAACGATAAAGATTAATCAGGATTAAGATACCTACATATGACTTGTAAGTATATAAAAAAGTTTCAATTAAAAAAAAGGAAAAGTAGATTGTCTGTTCAATCAAAAGATGCCAGACATAAACAATCAATTCTTTATTGTGAGACTTATGAATGCCAATCTGGATTAAAGCATTCCTAAGGGTTTCAATAAAAATCAAATATTTGAACAGTAAATTGTTTTTTTAAATTATTATTATTAATATTGCCAACAAAATTTCCACTAATGACTTAGCAAAATAAAAGATGTTTTATAATGATTCTATGATTATCAGTTTATGATATTTTCATATTCTAACATCTTGTATTTAACATTTGCATCAATGGGAAAAAGTAAGTTGAAGATACTGGTTGACTGTCACACCGAAAAAGGTTAAAATGATAATTTAAATTTTTTATGTATAATTATGTATAGATGAGTGAATAAATATTTTGAAGAGTAACTTCACGATTATAAGAAATATTCTATAAGAAATATTCTATAAGAAATTTACAATGAAAATAATAGACAGTTATATAATAATATTATAAATATCTAGAATATGTTTAAAAACATATAACTTTCTTTCTTCTAATTTAATTATATTTTACATTTTTTTATTAATAAATTTGAAATTAGCTGTTATATTCAGTAGAACAGAATTTTATATATATATATATATATATATATATATGTATATATATATATATATATGTATATATATATATATATATATATATATATATATATATATATATACATATTATAAAGCTGAACAATTATCATTGTTTTCAATTTCATTTATATTTTCTCATTCGCCATTTCAAACTGACAATAGTGCTATTATAAGAGGTCATCCGTAACGCCTCTAACAGAAATTTAATGTGATACGAATGATCTCTAACTAGTTATATACATGCTGAAACATGTCCTTTGATATAATCTGGCCGTGACATCAATAAAATGTGTGGCTTCTTCGAACACAGATACGACATTATGAGTTTTTACTTAGGTTGCTCCTTGCAAGGATCTAATTCTCAAAGAAACATGTCAAATACCGAAGAATGATGTTTCTTGAGTTGATTGTAAGATGACTTCATATGTATTCTGTCGCGACGAAAATCGTGTAGGTTGTAACATTTTCTTATATACATAAAATATTATATCTAAGAGCATATAAATAAGAACACATTCGATCTTATCGTACCTTGTTTCTATACATTTAAAAAGTTTGAACACTTTTATAAAGTTTAAAGACATTTATAAATAATTTAGGTACGTTCGGGAATCAAGTTTACACTTTTCAGCGTTACACATCAAGGGATTAATTTTATTGATTTATATGATTTTTTTTTAAAGTCATGCTGTCAATTTGAAGTAAATATTTACCATTTTTCAACATTTTTGTCCGATAATATATATATATATATATATATATATATATATATATATATATATATATATTTACAGATTTTAATAAAGTAGTAGTAGTAAGAATTTTTTTAATACCAAACGTCATCACTGTGTTCCTAAATATCGTGTTTTTTTCTGTATTCATACTTTATTTTTTAACTTTTTGTTTGTCGTTGCTGTACTTGCCTTTTAGTTGTAGCTCGTGGCAGAATGTATTCTTTTTTTCTCTTCGTTGAAGTCAAATTTAGGGCAGTTTATTAATTTATGATTTGATATTCATTGCACTTGGTCATACGAAATTACAGGCTATGCCAAAACTATACTAAAATCTTCAATGTATTAGGTTGGTAGGAAAATAATTACGGGTTTTGTTTTATGAATTCTAAACTTATTTTTTATCCATGAAAGCGTCAATGAATATTTCATGTTAATATTATTTTAATGAACATTTTTCGGTCAGTATTTTGGTGACATCGACTTTGGTTATTGAAATAAAGATGGAAAAGAAGAAAATAAACTTAACTCTTTATGTGAGTTCAAAACAGGTGGAAAAGTAGTAGAAATTATTCCTAAACTAAACGATGCTTTTGGTGTAGGTACTGTTAAGGAACGTACGGTAGTTGGTGGTTCTAAATTATCGTGCTGGGGACGAGAGCTTTGAAGATGCTTGAAGATGAAAAAGGTCGCGGGCGTCTTTTAGTTCATAACGACCAACTGAAGGCATTAGTTGAATCAAAACTATGCACAACAATTCGAGAGCTTGTACAAAAGTTAAGTGTTAGTCATCCAACTGTTCTGGACCACTTAAAAACACTTAAATTAAAAACATATATATGACTTTGAAAGTCCTAAACCATAATTATTTTTTTTTACCAACCTAATACAAAAAGTTGCTAATATTATTAATTTGAGATCTTAAGATCTTAATCCTAAATTCATTACAAAAAAATATTACTATATATATATATATATTTATTTATATATATATATATATATATAATTATATGTTAAGTTTATAAAATTTTCCTTAAATTAATAAGTGATGTTCAGTAAAAAATTAAGAGTGTAAAAGAAGATTAAAAATTTTCAGAAGTATATTGTAATTTTCAAATTACATCGTTTTTTTTGTTAGAGTAATTTCTAGATACTTTATATATATATATATATATATATATATATATATATAATATATACATATAACAAATGCCAACAAAAAATGGATGGGATTCGAAAATTGCAATTTTAATTATAGAAAAGAATATATTTATATAATATACTTTATGTTACAGGGATTATGATTCTAAATACAATTACAACCATAGTATAAATTTACATGACTCTATTGTTCTACATGGTAATTGTTCAAATATACAGAGTAACGGATCTTTTGTCAGGAGAGGTAATATAGGAAGTAAAACATTATAATGGTGTTTTGAGCATATTTCCTTGAGTTATACATGCAGATAAAGACGAAGAGATATGTTGTAATGATCTATTAACATGTCAGATAAGACTGAATGATAGTTTTCAAGACACGTTTCGTTTATAAAATTGGTGAATGATACGGAAAATTTCGGAAATAACATTATTTAAACACTTATTATGTCTATAAAAATGTTTATGTGCTATTAAAACGAACAAAATGATATATACCGAACTGAAATAAATAAATATATAAACAGAACGGACTTAAAAATAACAGATACATAAAACTGATTTTATAAGAATGAATATATTATACAAGAAAAGGAAACGTAGTAAAAGAGAAGGATAAATAATTTTATCTGATTTACATAAGATCTAATCTTGATATTTATGTTTACTGCAAACGGTTCAAGATGCTCACGAAAATCATAACATTTAAATATAAACATTTTCATTCAGGGCCGAGAAACGGGAGATGATTTTTTCCTTCGTTCAACAGAAATAATCTTGTACAAAAAGCATTTACAGAATTTAGTAGCAGGAAAAAGGAATAAAATTATCAAAGAGGATTTCCTAGAATTTGTTGTACTGACAAAGAAATATGTAAAATAGCAGATAAGAGTAAATCGATGTCGACAACATCGATTTACTCATCTGTTTACCTTATTCAATCCTACATCAAGTTGGTTACCTGCGGGTAACCAACAGTGTGGGTCGGGTCAACAGTTAATTTTGTGGTTCGTGGGATACTGTATAGAGATAATATTTATAAAGCAGGTTTTATGTTTTTAAATAAATTTCATATAAATGACAATCTGTTTTTACTCTAAATAATAAAATGTTTCGTATAAGGTTGGTATGAAAATAATTGCGGTAAAGTACATGAATTTGAAAGTCAAAAACCGTAATTATTTTTCTACCAACCTAATAAAATACATTATAAAATAATTATTCAATTTTTTATCATAAACTATAAATGTTTTATCACTTAACTTTGTTTGTTAAACAAAAACGTTTTTCTAATAATACTATTATCTATTAATATTTGTAATGGGAACAACTAAAACATTAATCAAATTTATTAGTTACATCGGTATCTAACACTTTTCTGTTTGTACAGACCTAATAGTCTTTTTTTTTAAAAAAAACATGGTTTTATAAAATCATATACATAATAAAAATGCATGTATGTATATATACATTGTAAAAACATACACTGAAAAGATTTATAATGTATTACAATGCGAATGATATGCCCAAAACATTAACAGAAGAGTATGTATGTGGGATTCTTTTATGTACATATATATATATATATATATATATATATATATATATATATATATATATATATATGTATATATATATATATATATATATATATATATATATATATATATATAATGATTTTTCCCAGCTGTTCTGTTTTTATGGCACCTGTTTGTTATTTCTCCAACGTTCTGAATGACACGAACTCGTGCCCCTCTGCATAGATCGTACTGGTAAAAATAATTACATTGCTTAATCGACACAGGCACAGTTAATTTTGTAAATCTTTAATGTGAGTCTCGACACCTGTGTGGCTGCAGTGAAATTAAAATCGGTCGAGCGACGTCGTTCGCGAGCTTCGTTACCGACATCCTGCTGTGACATAAAAACACCATACGGCAATAAAAAAATCTTTTACTATCAATTTTCATTATATACGGGGGATTTATTTTTTCTAAATATATTGCGCACATTTATTACTCGATATTAATAAATTTTCTTTTGAACTCGTTTCAATTACATGTTTGGTGGGTGCTGTGAATTCTACATTCTTTGGAATTTATTTAATTAAAAATTAAATAGAACACACACACACATACATATATACAAACATATATATATATATATATATATATATATATATATATATATATATATATATATATATACACTCGAATCAATACACATACTTAGAGCAGCACCGGGGGTTACAAGCACAGGTCTCAACTAAAAATGAATATTTCAATTTTTACTACTTCCATTCTGATAAAAGTTTAATGCGAGGAAAACAATGGCTATAGTCAATTTGAAAATTATATATATATATATATATATATATATATATATATATATATATATATATACGTATTAAAATTTTTTTACGAATTTTTAAAAGGAAACGTAGTAAAAGTGAAGGTTTAAATAATTTATTATTATTTAAATTTAAAATTTATTGCATATCGACAATAGTAAATGGTAGTCGATTTAAAGGCACTGTTATTGTCTTTTAGATGGTTTTTAAATGTTTCAAAAAAAAGAAATAAACTTAAAGTAGTTAAATAGAATTTATTCTAGAGTGAAGAATCAAAAATATCTTACATTTTTTGTACTTATAGAGTGAAAATATTAACGAATTTGCTTACCAAATAAATATAAGTATGAAAAAAAATAATTCGAGTCAATATAGTGAAAATAAAATGATTATTGAAATTTAATATTTCAATTACAGTCTCATCAATATTATTTTGGATGTCATTAAAAAAGACAGGATGGGAATTTTTTGGACTGAATTTTACAAGAGAGATTATTGATTGCACTAGTTGACCGGGGACAAACTATCTGCAAGAGTTGTAAAAGTTTCTACTATGAAAGAACGAGCAGATAACTTACTAGATGAAACACATGAACAAAAAAAATTGATAATTGAAAACCAACTTCTAAGTACTGCATGAAATAATGCAATAATTGATACCATAATCGACTGCTTGGGCCAATTATAAAATTGATAACTGTAAGTATATTATAAATCATAACGAAATGGTGATAATGAACACAAACAGAAGCTTATTTAAATAAAAGATCAATATTTTCTTCGAGTTATTACGTTTAAAACTATTATTTAGTTTTGAATAATTTATTTAAAAAGACTCGTGCTTTGCCCTTTTTTGATTTTCGTATAAAAATATTAGGACTCTTATCATTAAAATTTCAAATCATTTATGCTCTGTTTTTATTTTCCTTACTTTTTAAAAAATTTTTCATCTGAAAACCTAAATTACCGAATAATACGAACGATCCTTCCTCACCCAGTCAGACCAGAAGTATATAATTTATTTTATAATTGTTACTGTAGTAAACTATTAAATTTTGTACCTTAACATTATAATAAAAAATTACAATATACTTTTTGTCAAATACTTTGATACTAAGATTTAAATTTTTCTTTTACATAAACAGAGCGAACCAAAGTTAATAAATGCATCACATTTCATACTCTTGGCTTCTATAATATTCTACAGAGACGTTTTTATTATAAAATTATTTTGTTTTGTTTCGAAGTAACAAAAAATTGTAGTTAAAACTCTTATGTTGAAATGTTTATTTACAAAAAGGAACTGAGTAAAAACGAATACGTTAAATTAACAATAAAAATCTCAAATATGGATTCAATTCAGATAAAGAAAAAATAAATTCATACGTACACAAAAGATCGAGAAACTGTATAAAAGATGAAGCTAATTTCGTGAGAATGTTTTATATATATATATATATATATATATATATATATATATATATATATATATATATGTATATGTATATATACAACTATATTGAAACATAAATAAAGTTTTTGTAAATAACAAAATTAATCTATTAACCCTTCGCACTCACCAGCTGTACTGCCCAGCCACTTAAAGGCGTTCTACTCTTACGCCCAGCGTTACTGTCCACATTTTATCATTTACAGATAAAAGCTTCGATAAGCGTTCGTCCAGCAATGTCGTCGGGTGTTTATACTTTTCTATATTTATCATGTTCTTATCCTAATTCGTAGTATACAAATTTCTGATCTGCAGTACAGCCGAATTGCTTGGAGTGGAAAAAGGTTAACAGAGTTGCTGAACGACAGACAGCAACAAAGATAGAAAAGAGAGTAAGACTGAATAAAACAAGTTAGTATATTTCAAAATACACCATAATTTTCTATGCAAACATGTCTTAAAAATAATCATAACCATTAAAAATATTAAACGTTTAGATTTAAATCTAAAATCACGATGATGAATATTAATTAGACTTTTAGAAAACATACTTGTAGAAATGCGGTAATATCAAATATTATTCCTACACATACACACACACACACAAATGTATATATATATATATATATATCACATGTATGTATATGTTTGTATTACAATATTGTAATTGGATCTAATCTTACAAGTCGTATCCCATTTGCGGTTACACGCATAGACACACTTGGAAAATCTATCGGCTACAATATACACACAGACAGTGTAATGTTTGATGATTATAAATAAGATCCTTATGAATGGTGAATACGTATTTCAAAAGCTATTATATTAAACAGTGTTTACTCAATGGAATGATTTATTTTATACTTTAGGGATGTTCAAAATGTAACTTTCCTCGATTACATAGCCAAACAAATCGAACGTGAATACTACGCTAATGTTGATGTTGTGTTTACATAGCATAAACTACATACGAACACACACATGCATTAATACATACAAACACACACACATGAACATATATACATATATATATATATATATATATATATATATATATATATATATATATGTATATATACATACATACATACATATAGTGGAACCCCGTTAATCCGGATCCAGTTAATACGGATCCCGTTAATCCAGATCCAGTTAATTCTGATTTCCGATTTATCCTAATTAAATTTATAGTGCCGATGAAACTGGTCTTTTTTACAAGAAGCTGCCAGGAAGGACCTTAGCTGCGAAATTAGAAGATTTGGCTAGGTTACAAAAAAAGCAAAGAGAGGATCACATTGCTTGCTCGCAGTAATGCTTCACTGAAACATAAATTACACCTTATATTGATTGAAAAATCTGTTAAGCCACGTTCTTTAAAACATACAGATATTTCTTCTTTACCATTTGTTTACAAGTCCTTGAAAAGTGCTGGGATGGATAGCGCGATTTTTAATGAATGTTTTTTCACAATTATATGCCAAGTGTACAAAGTCATTTACAAAAAGAAGGTTTGTCATTGGAAGCGATATTGTTAGTTGATAATGCCCCATGTTATTCAACAGAAGACGAACTGGTTAGTGGAGATATCAAAGTTAAATTTCTTCAGCCTAATGTAACAGAATTAATGCAGCCCATGGATCAGTGAGTTCTTGAAACTTTAAAGCGCCGTTACAGAAATCAATTGCTCAGCAAATTTATTGGAAAATGAAGAAAATGTAGAAAGACGTAGTCTCCATTTTGAAATCAATCAACATCAAGGATGTAATTAACATGGCTGTTTTATGCCGAGACCAAGTGAGTGAATCAACAATTGTACTTATACTGAATGTACGTTTTTGCTTTATACTGTTAATATTGTTGTAAAAGTATATAAAATGCGCAATAAATAAAATAAAATGCATATAAACTGAGTTTTTTTAAGAATTATTTCAGATTATCCAGATTTTCGGTCATCCTGATCGGTCCCGGTCCCGTTTGAGCCGGGTAAACGGGGTTCCACTGTATATAAAATACTAAAAATTGTGCAAAAAAGACATTGCAAAATGTACAAACATATCGAAATAAAATCAAACTAAAACACAAAAATCAAAAAAAAACAGCGCAGTATTCTCAGTGGAGTATCTCTGCGTGCAGTCTCTCTCCTATCTCTCTCGCACTCGTACAGACATATTCCCTCCATCTCTTTTGTTCGCGGCTATGTTCAAGGTAACGTTTTTCAAGACACGCCATAGGATTTTACCCCTCGCTAACGCGCCCATAGAAGTTTCACTTCAAAAAACATGTTATTGATACCCGTTTTAGGAATTTCATATTCTCTCTCTCTCTCTCTCTATATATATATATATACATACATACAAATTTATATATATATATATATATATATATATATATATATATATATATATGTCATTCTAAAACTTTATTACTATGTTACTATTATACAGTAAAAAGAACAATAATTAAAATTTTCTAATACTTCATAAGAGAATTGAACATATAACAATAAGTTTTCATAACGTGTGTTTCTATTCTATTATATTCGTCTTTATTTCAACGGTTTAACGATTTATTTTCTAGTCTTTCTCATTCTAATTTTATTTCGTTTTAAATCAACTGTATTCTTGTAGAACGAATTAGTAATATAAAAGTCTAAAATGTGAACAATGAGAAATGTATTCAATATTACAAAATTTTATCATCGGATACAAATACAACGATATAACATTTTCGTTATCGTCTATGAGTCGTTTTTTTTTTGATATTTTCGAATAACAATCGCGTATCTATCCGCAATTCAGTGCGAAGTCTCTTTAAAGCCATCAGTTTGTGTTCTGTTATACGTGGTAGGTGTAGTGACTTCAGTTGATCGGAAGTAGTCAATAACGGCGACGCAGATGACGCGCAGATCACTTGTAAATGAGATTTCTTTCTGGCGAACGGCAAGCGTTCGCCCGTTTTTATGCGGCCGCTCAAATTGATTCCTCGTGTCGAATCGGATGTTTCCATTTAGAATAGCGGCGCAGTTGAATTCAGAATAAATTATATGTTATTTTCTAAATTAGGATTGATACCGCATATTGTATTGAATTTCAAATATAACGATTCAATTATTTATTTTCGTTCACTTAATTCTCAATACCGACTCGCTTTTCTTTTTCTTTTCTTTTTTTTTGTTGTAAAGACACACTTTCGTTGGGTATGATTTACATTTGAATGTAATTCGTTTCTCGGGATCAGAACAGATAACGGTTCCAGCTTTTTTTTGATAGAAAAAGTATGAGATTTATTTTGTAGATTACAAAGAAATGGAATTACTGAAATACAAAATAAATTAATATTTATAGAGGTTTTTCTCGATACCGATTCAACTTAAAATTACATAAAATTCCAATAACAAAATAAAAATGGAGGACTAAAGTAACTAATTCTAAATTTTTGTATAACGAATTGGAAATTAATTTACAACCAGTTTTCACTTTCTAACAGGTATTAATGAACATACACTAAATAACTTTTCAATAAAAAATACAGTAATATAGTTTATGTAATTAAATACATACATACACATTACATATATATATATATATACATATACATTTTAAAACACTGGTTAAAATACTTCAAAATTTATATTCGTTATAAAAATGTGTCCAAACCACTATATAGTTCTTATATTAGAAATATTTAAGGACATCGTTAAAATAGTAGTATCTATGTAGTTATATATATATATATATATATATATATATATATATATATATATATATATATATATATATATATATATATATATATATTATTGTCCTTGTGTGACATGTTCGTAGATACATCATTGTCTCCAAGTATAAGGACTTTTTTATCCATGTGAGTTTTCTACAATATGGACGTAAAATCAATGTGGCTTACTATTGTGAAATGCTATAAAAAATCTATAAGACCAGCACTAAATAAAAGCGATCAAGTCTTACATTTAAGACTAGAAGATTGTAAAGCCGTTGCCTATAAAAGAACGGAAGCAATGATTTTGACCGGTTATAAAAATAGTAACTCTTGAAAATATAGTAAGTGTTTCAATACGAACTTCGTTCCATTTTTAACACAAAATTGATATATATATATATATATATATATATATATATATATATATATATATATAGTTTTCACTTAAGAAAAAAAATACTGTATTGATCTGTCGACGTTTTTAAATTATAAATTGAGAAGTATGTAAATAATTTATTGAAGAATAACATAAAAAATGATACGTGACACATACTACAGTTCTAAATTTTATAAAAAACTTTTATTATAAATATAATATAAATATTCATTTACTATCATTATATCTGCAACAAAAATTCATGCAGTTATTTAAAAAAAAGTCATTCTGAAAAAAATAATGAAAATTTTCAGAAAAAATGTTATATTTTAACAATATATTTGAACATTTTAATTTTTTTTTGTAATTCGTATAGATGTTTATATAAATTAACTTTTAAATAACAATACATGTATAAAAATGTTGATATTTACCTCTTCACTCTAAAAAAAAAATCTATCCACAAAACAAAGAACAATATCGTATAACATTTGAGTATTTGTAAAGCAATAATCAAATAACATACTTTAAAAATATATATAGAAATCACTTATAGTAAAATATACATCGGTAAGAATGTATATTTTACAGAAAATGGTAGAAATGTTCGAATAAAACGAAATAAAAGCTATAATATAAAACTTGTAAGTTGACAGTATAAGTCGCAGAAGATAAATATTTGACACATTGTAACACGTTAAAAATGTATATGTATGTATATATATATATATATGAACAAACATATTTCAAAAAATAACATAAATTTCTCAATTTTTTATTAAAACAGTGTTTCTTGATGTTGTTGCTTCCTACGTTGTGTACACAAAACGACGTTTGTATGTGAAATTCATAACTGTGTTGCGAAGCATGTGTGCTCTTATAAGATTTTTGTCAACAGAAAACGTAAAACGCTCAAAATTTACAAAAAAAAGTTCGAGTAATAGAATATTAAAAAAGTATATGACAGTGGAAATGTGTAAATTCGTTATAATCTAAAGAAAATGTTTGATAGAAAATGGAACGATAAATAAAAACTATCATATTATTTTAAATGAATTTCATAAGTTTATAATTAAATTTCATTGTTTTTTCGCTTTTAAATGTAAGCTATTTAGTAATATTTTATATAATACATAAATTATACAAATTGAATTATTTATTAAAGAAATTTACTAATAGAAAAGATTATGTTTAAAAGATTACTATATTATAAAGATATTTTATTATATCGCTAGATGTACTTTTATATAATTCAAAAAAACTAAGTATAGAAAAATTAAGAAATTTGAAAGTTGGCAGAATTATTTTTCAATGATATTTCATGTATTTATATGTTTACAAATGAATAATCACTCTCTAAAAATCACACAATTTATTTTCTGATCAAGATATTTGATTACGTCGTAATTGATTATTCTGATTATTGTCTATGCGCATTTTTGTGGCGATGCCATGATCTTCAAAAGACACGTAGAGATAAATCTTACAGATCAAATAAATCTTAAGAAAAAAACTGATTTAAAAATAGATTTTTCCTGAAAACTTTAAGATGATGGAATTTTCTCTTCAATATACATAACCAATAAAAATAATAATTAATGATTAATGATTAATTTTTGAACATTTTCATCAGAAAAATATTTATCGGTTTGTGAGTAGTAAAAATTCATCTGTGAACGTGAATTTACGTACAATGTCAGAAAAAATTCTAATTAATTATTAAAATGAATCACTAGTTATTAATAATTGTGTTTGTCCCTCAGTAAAATATATGAATACATTTTGAAAAAATTAAACAGAATCTTGAAAAATTTTGTATTTTAGAAAACTGTGCGAATTGTAATTTTTTTTAAATTTATATTTGATTTACACGAAATGTTACGATTACTTATGAATTTTTCTAAACTGAGATTTTTAAGTCTTTTTTTATATTAAATTTTAGAAATTTAATTCGAAATATTGGGTTCAGATGTTATAATTATTTTTGGATAAACAGTTGTAAAATTACTTCTTAACACTTTATCGACCGGGCGGTTTTGTTATGAACCTGTGACCTATTACCGGGGGCATTTTTATAAAACGGGAAAAAACATTGATCGTTTTCTTCAAAATTCTTGTGAATTTTGAAGTAATTTAGATATTGAAATGAAAATTTAAGGACATACGATTATTTCATATAGGACGCCAATTGGTGTTCCTGGTAGACAATGCTAATTTTATTTAGGATGCCAATTGGTGTGGCCGGTCGTTAAAGTGTTAATTTAATTGAAGGGAAAAATATTATAGATTACATTTTAGAAATTTCCCAAAAACTGCACGATCGTGTACAATAAATCTATTTCTGTCGTTATGGATAAATTCATTTTCACACAGGAATTTTAACTCGTTCTGCAAACAAAAAAAATTCTTGACAAATAAAATATTGATTATTGATTCTTTTTGAATTGCCTCAGAGCGATAAGAAAAAAAATATCTCATCAATGTCTTAAAAACTCATAAATGTAAGCAGATCATAGATTTTTCTGTACCTTACTCGAACCTTACCACTTTGTGGATGATAAAATCGCTAGCAAAATGCCCATAGCAATAATTAAAAATGAACAGTAATCGATTATTGAATATTTTTCTTCGGACATTTGTGAGTGATTTTTGGGATGACTGACAAATTCATTTGTCAAAATAACTATATAATTCGACATGGAAATTTTGAATATAATTTACTTTTCAATAATCAAAACGAAACAAAACGTTCAATAGCAAATTATCTAAAGAAATTTATTATTAACATAATAGAAATTTTAAAAAAATAATTAAAATTAAATTTAATTAAGTCCAAACATAGTAGAGTCTAAACCCTGTATTAAATTATTAGTAAATTTATATATTATATTGAATTCCAATAAATATTTCACAAACACAAACCGACACACACACTTTGTGTGTATATATATACATATATATATATATATCATGGTCTTAGGTTAAATACCGTTCACTTATTAAGTTCTGTGTATTGAAACTTCTGCAACAAACGATAAAGTTATTTCGCGATATACGTAACTTATGACCACCGATTAATTTTACTGATCAGTTTATATTATATTCAAATAGTCGGTATCGAAATTGTTCTAGTGTGTGTGTTTGTGTGAAATTTATTAAATGATATATACACTAATTACCATATTATTAGTGTTGTCTCTAAACATATTTCAAATGTAATTAAATGAAAAGAAATTTATTTTAAAAAGTTGTATATTTTCTCACTTATAAATATATTGTATTTCAGTTTAAAAAATTATTTTGTAATATAATATTAACATTGATTTATTTTCACTATGAAAATGTGAATTTATTTTATAATTTATTAATTTAATTTTCATTTCATAAGTAAATTAGTGGATATCCAACAAACAAAATCAGTTTCTGAATGTCGAACCAACTGAAAAATTCAATTTTATGACCAGAAATAAAACATTAAATTTAAGATATTCGAGAATAGCAAATATTAACATATGAGAGTTAGTCAAATATAGACCGAACTTTTTTCCATACTCTATTAAATTAATATTTTGCAAATGTAAAAAACGTCAATTTTCTACATAGTTCCTGTCAACATTTAAACACTTATGTCACAGGGTTATCCCTCATAGCAACAGAACCGGATGTAAAAAAACTTGTTTCTAGTCATCAAGCACATGGTTCTCACATTGATCGATAAATACTCAAAGTATACGTTTTTATTTAATTATTGTATTTTGTATAAATTATAAAAATTATAATCAAACATGTTCTTTTTACAAACAAAACATTTAAATAGTTACCTTTCTCCCAGAAAACCAAGAAAAGATTACAGGAAGGAAACAAGGTCAGAAAGGGATCGGAAAAAGGTTGAGAAACACTGGTCTAGTGTATTCACGTTAATTTATCTTGAGTTAGAGCGGCAGTATGAGGCCAAGGGAGCGTCATGCAGGAGCAACATGTAATTTTTCGAAACTGTAACTCATTCCGAATGATGGACTGCACAATATTATGGCTCATCCTAATTTATTTAAAAATTCCGACCACATTCAATAATGTCTCGAACTACTGCTCGAATTTTGTCTGGTGTGATACTGATCTTAGGGCGACAGGATGAGTTAATATTTGCACATCATAACGTGTACCAGACGAACGCCTTATTCCATGTAAACAATTGTGTCTTCGATAACATTTCATTTTCGAATTGTTCCGTAATCTTAGTACAATGTCGGTTAGTTTAACGTTTTTGTTCATTAAAAACTTGACTATAATGCGTGTACCAACGGTATTATAGGTACTGCTTGCTCGCTCATCGTTAAAGATCTTACTTACTAAAGAAACGAATGCGAGGTCATGTGCATAGCAAGGAAAGTCTAGACACTCTCACTAATATCTCCACTCGGTCTCAGTCGTGAACGTTCACTCATTCAGAAGTACGACAGAAATTCAGTTTATATTTGTCTGATCCTCGTCCAGGAATTTATATAGATCTGAAAATGAGTTTCAGAGCAGTATCGAAAGTGTATTGAGTCTGCATGTATAATTTTCGAATGCACAGTTTATGGTATGAATATTAGGCTTAAAAAGATACAAATCTATATTATAAAACTGTGTTAGTTTGATAATTATTAAATTTTTCTACTTTTAACTTTTTAATAATATAAAAAATAAATGGTTCTTTGTACAAACTTTTTGTATTTAATTCATTAAAACTTGATTCCTTTTATACAACGAACTGTTTGGTAACAATGAACAAATATATAGGGATTTATGATTAATTTGTTTTTGTTGTTTTTAATTTATTTTTTTTTAGGAAAAATCCACACTTTTATAATATATATTTAGCTATAAAATTATCTCATATTCTGATTTAAACTGAATTTTATAACTTTAAATCTCTAAAAAAAATTCTTGCATTAAATTAAACAAGTGACTATTTGCAAAAAAAGAAAACATCTTTATAAATTAACTAACGTCTAAAAATCATATATAATGATTTCAAATTCAACTCTAAAGAAGATATCAATTACGCTGAAATGGATAGTGAATAAAGCGAAACGTGGAAAGAATTAATGAGTGACTATCGTTCAACGATTGCAGGATTACTTGTTGCACTAAAAGTGTCTCCATCGACAATTCTAATAGTAGAGAAATCTATTTCATGTACTTTATTTAATGCACTACGTTCACGTGTTAGAAAATTCGATGTCAGAGAAATGCATCGTTCTAAACGTTTGTACCGACCGAGCATCAAAGTAAATCGTAGATAATAGACTGCTGTTATTTTTTTTTCTCAAGTAGAGAAGCAAAAATAAAATACGAGGTCGTTGTTACTATGACAACTTATATAATTTTTAAGCTGGTAAAAAAATACTACAGAAACTTTTGAAGAAAAATAGTGATATTTTTTAAAACAAGTAAAAATTTCAATTATATATATATATATATTATTTTTGACAAAAGGGAAATAATAATTATTAATATTAAAAAATGAAAAAAATGGTTTTAAAATTGTCAAATATATATTTTTAATAAAATATATAAACTTTGAAAGATAATAATAGTGCGAAACATTTTATTTAATTTGGCGAATATGTATACTTGTCAACACAGACATACATATATATATATATATATATATATATATATATATATATATATATTATATATATATATATATATATATATATATATATATATATATATATATGCATATACACCAATCTGTTTTTACCTATACATTTTTTGATTCTCATGAGTACACATTTTTGTGTGTTCATGAGAATTTGAGAAAATTCCAAACAGAAAATATTTGAAAATATGATGTGTTTAAGAGTACATATGTACGCTTTAAATATGTGTACGCATAGCGTGAATATTTTGTGTAAACCATTCATATATTTAAAAACATTTTCATGTATTTCGATACACAATTAGTATATATATATATATATATATATATATATATATATATATATAATGTACACTAAATTCATAACATAAAAATAGAGTGGGTGGTTAAAATATCAATTTATATTAATTAAAAACAAAGTTTCAGATAATAAATATATATTATTAACTTATTTGGGATTTCATTCACATATTACATGTGTTAATAGGTGTTAGTTTTAATATGATAACTATGTCATAATTTATTCATTTTTTATTTTATTACATTTAATTTTCGGATTTACATTTTAAATATTCGACATACTCTTTTATTAATCATTTAACTATTTCACCAGAGGGTAATTTGAACTAATCACGAGTTGAAAAAGCTTTTTTTTATATTTCTTTTATTTATTTAACCTAATCATAAAATAAATTTATCCAACCCGATGTTACTTATCAAAAGTATGAGATAGAAATACGAAAAAGGATTTTTAATCTCTTTTAAGTTATGGCATGTTATCTGATTTTTCATTTTAAAAATTAACAAAGTTATATTTCGATTTCAAAACAATAAAAGACAACATTTACTCTCGGGATCAATATACAATGGCTATTCCCGCTTTGTAGTAAATGTACAATGTACTAAGTTAATAAAGACAGAAACAAATTTAGACGGGAACGACACAATATTCACTTCCTGTTTTAGAATCAATTTAGCAAAATATATTTCATGGTTAGTAACAAACTGAGCTGATTTTGTCAATTTACAATTCTTTGAATTTCAGTATCGGAATTTATCTTTAACTTTGTTATTTAATACGGACCGGCCGAATACTTATACAAGACTGTTTACTATAGTATAAAATATTGTAAATAAATCAGGGTCTTTCTAATTGTTGCCTCTGTATAGTTGTCAGATAACTGACTAGCATCTTTATTACTTTATACTGCTGAAGCTTTATAGGGCCATGTAACACAATGTGAACATAACCGTACTATTTGTATTATTATTTATTAATATCAGAATATATACTTCATTACTTTTGTTAATAAATAATTCAAGCTTATTTCTATTCAAACAACAAGTATTTTTATTGTAAAATATTTCTTTAGGGATATTTTGATTTTTAAAATTTGAAACGTATTAAAATAAATGAAATGAAGTTAAAAATATAATACTAATTAATTGCATATAATGTAGAACAAAAGAATAATCAAAAATGTTTTTCCTTTCTTGGTAGATATTGTTTTTAGAATTTAATTAGAATTTTTATAATTTTATTCGTTTATAATTTAAAAAGTATCTTACATATAATATATAAATATATATATATATATATATATATATATATATATATATATATATATATATATATATATATATATATATATATATATAGACATATATATATATATATATATATATATATATATATATAATCAAAAACAAATGATGTAATAATTAAAAAGTCACATACCATAACGACGTACATTTAAATTGAGAAATCATTGATGAGACTTACCTGTAATAAAAAATATAATAAAACGATAAAAATTGTTTTATATCAAATATACATTAAAATAAATAATATTAATAAAAAAAGATTGTATGTAAATAAATAATAACTTATGAGTCACATTCATTTTTATGTGGAATATATGGCAACATTACAGTACATTTTTCTAAAATATATATTTATAAATTATTTTGGACGTTTCTGGAGAGCTAAACATCTAAAGACTGTTTCTATACGTACATATATGACATATGATATTTAAGAGCGTACCAACTGAATCATAACTATTGAACGAAAATACATAAATGTCTTAGGACAAAATTTATATTCCAATAAAATATGTTCTAACAATGCATAGAATATTTTTATTAGAAATTTATAATGTTACGTTTACCAGATAAAAATTTTAAAAATATCTATTCAAATATTCTCTACAAGGGTGTATATACATATATATATACATATATATATATACAAACACAAATATATATATATGTGTATATATATACACATATATGTATATATATATATATATATATATATATATATATATATGTATATGCACATTTATGTGTTTATAAGGACTCAAAAGAGATCTATAAAGATGTAAAATAAAGATATAAGAAAAGTTATTAAAACTTTTTGAAAAAGATAACTAACGGATTGTTCCAATTAAAAAAATTAAAAATTATTTTATTCAGTGTTGTAACATTTGAGAGTGACAATGAGAATGATGATGAAATATTTATATCAAATAATTTAACTAGATAAAACCTATTAACACATTTAAAAACAAACAAATAATTTTAAACAGTTATTATTAAACATAATGTATGTGTTTAGAGTATTATTTGCTTATATTAATATTTATAATATAAATATAAATATATATATATATATATATATATATATATATATATATATATATATATAGTTATATATATATTGTTATATAATAAACAATACATCTTTTTAATTTACAGGATTAAATAAAAATCCACAAAAAAATATTCATTTTAATTCGCTTTTAAATAATCCGAAGCCTTTAGCGAATATTCAAACATAGCTTACCCGTATTTTTAAGAATATTCGTAGAAGACCACATTTGTGGCACAAAACCAACGAGACGGAGAATAAATGGTGAAAAAAACTGTCTGTGCTCTGTTACGCTTTGTTCTTGGTATGTAAATAGCAGCTAACTGAATAAAATTTGTACCACATACTGAACGAATTTGATTTTTTTATTCCAATACATTTCATTTTTATGTTTTGGATACATTGATTGATTCACAAATTCACAAAGAATCAATACTTTTGTAGTTAATATTACTGTTCTGTACGACTTACAATTTAAATAAATATTTTCAATATATGTATGTATGTATGTGTATATATATATATATATATATATATATATATATATATATATATATATATATATATATATATATATATATATATATATAAAGCATTCTAGCTGCCATCAGTGACTTTTTCATCTACTTAAATTTAAAGTAGAAGTAATTAAATAAAAAAATACTTGCAAGCAACTTTCTGTGCGCGTAAAAATTGAATTAAGAAAAGTTTTAGAAGTTCAACGTGATCCTTTTCGTCTAATAAAAGTGAAATCTCGATTTATGCAGTGAATCTGTGCGGAAATAAAACGTAGAATAACAATTCAAATTTAACACATCCGAGAAGCTTTACATATAAAACTATTTAAAAATGTTATTTAAATAAGTGTTGACTGTTAACTATAGTCAATGAACTTTTTTATTAAATAATTGTGTGTGTATATATATATATATATATATATATATATAATGTTAAAAATACATTACTACATACATTTTTTATATTAAATAATTGTTTATTTATATATATATATATATATATACATATATATATTAAAAAATATATAACTATATACATTTTTAATATTGATTATCGCATACAGTTCAAACTTATATTATTTTTTTTTTTGACAAAAATTATAAAATTTTATATAAAACAAGAACTGTATTATAGTTCATTTATTTTGATGGTTATTTGTAAAATATAAGAACTTAAAAATAAGTAACATATGTATTAACGTATGAATTTAACTAATCATCAATATGACATTTTCCTGTTAACAAGTGTATGCCTCATCGGTAATTAACCCTTCTGCTGCATAGTAGTGACAGAAAAAGCTATCCAATGCGGGACTTTTTTGTTATTATAAATAATCAAAAAAATAAATTATATCATCTCTGAACACTTTAAAATATTTGATTTTCATAGAAATGCCATTTATTAACAGAGCGTATAGATTATGAAAAATTTGATAAAACTTTTCTTTACTTCGCTCTCTGAACATGACGGACCATTGAAATGCTTATAAGTAAAAATCAAAAATGATCAATAACTATTTATTAAGCATTTTTGATTAAAAAGCGTTTTGTGGTCTGCAGAATGAAAGAAAATTTTATTTGTGAAAAATAATACAGTTTATGTTATATCAAATTTAAGCAATTATCTATTTTTTAAATAAATATACAATACTTTGATGGACAACTTTTGGTTAAGAAAATTCGTAAAAACCTTCCAAGAAAACATTTCCTCTAAGAAATAAGGCATGAGAGGATTTTCAAATGATCAAAAAGTTGAAAAATGATTCGATAAAAAGGATTTTAGCACAATTATAGTTTTAGTATTTCGCTAAATTTACTTTTAAAAATAAATTTTTCTACCTTATTATACTACAAAAAATGTTTAACAGTTATTTATTCGTATTTTAATGGTAATTATATTATCACCAGTATATTAAACCATAGAAAAATCTAAGAGATTTTTCTCTACTGTAGCGCTTCAAAGATGGCGGTATCATTGAAACATGTATAGAGAAATAATTAAAACGATTAATAATCAATAGATTGTAGCTAATGAAACGAATAGAAAATATTAATTCGTGAAAGAGAATTTAGCACCAGTGCTGAAACAATATTTTGATAATTTTTATGCATTTTTTCCTCGTAGCCAAGAAAATACAAATAATTTAAGAAATGAAAGATTTTAATGTAAACTTTTTTTCGTAAAAAAATAGGATTATTTTATTAAATTAAATTATTAAATACAACGCGTTAAAAATTAAACATTATTTAAAAATAAAACATTATTTGGATATTTATTTGTAATTATCAAAGTACTTTAAAACGATATATAAACGTACATATTTTCAGCTGTGTACTTGAAACTTTTCTTTACTGTTATTTCTGAGTCATTTATTTATATACTACATACATACATATATATATATATATATATATATATATATATATATATATATATATAATACATGTACATGTATGTAAGTACACAGTAATATATTTTTGTTTAAGTACCTCTGTCATACGCCACTGTCGACAAAACATCGCCACAGAACAAGAGCTCTGCTGCTGTGTGTGTGCAGGATATAGAGTTAATTGCAGGAAGGCTATTCGACCTTCGGCCCAGTAGTATCTCCCACACCTGTCTGTCGAGGAAGCCCTCCTCACAAGTCGACATCAAAGTGTCGGACGTCAGTAAGAGCTCTCTCGGTTGTACGCGAAATGTACATGTACTTTTTTTTTGATCCTCCGACAGCAAGATAAGACTGATCATACCTTTAGTCAAAGACGGTATAAATTCAATAAAATTATTATTGAACAATGAAATTTACAGCTATCGCCTCAGCAAAAAGCTATGTGTTGGTTGTATTTTTTTTGTGTTGCGACTGTACAATACAGATGCATCTGGGGATTTATTCTTTTTGTTTGCTTTTTCTCCACTGTAAAGCTCTTTGTAGCAAATACGTTTTATCTGCGAATTTTTAATTTCTTTTTCAAACAGTGCACATATCAATAGTATAGTTTACAATTAGAAAGTTTATCTGAATTATTTTTCAAATATTCGTAATATAGAAACGAATTAAAATTTATATATATATGTATATATATATATATATATATATATATATATACCGAATTAGACTTTTTTAATCTTTAACTACAATTTCTTAAAGTTTAACTTTAAAGTTTAAAATAATACAAGATATAATAATTAAAATTGAAAAAAATAACGGTACAAAGATTATAAAAAATCAATTCAAAAAAGTTTAGTTTTTATAACGTTTTTTTCATTTAGATATATGATTATTTTTTTTTCAATTTAAGTAACAAAATTGAATATCGTCTATAATTATTAATTACACTATAAACACGATTTTACATTTTTGTTGTTGTCTGATTTATTATATTAGCTTGGTAGAAAAATAATTGCGGTTTATAACTTTGAAATTCATAAATATTTTTTAATTTAGGTGGTTTTAAGTGGACCAGGTTTTAATTGTTGGATGACTAACGCCTATCTTTTGTGTCAGCTTTCGAATTGTTGTAAGTGGTTCTGATTTAACTAACGGCTTCAGTTGGTCGTTATAAACGGAAGGACACCCGATACCTTCTTCATCTTCAAGGCTCTCATCTCCAGCACGAAATGTTTGGAGTCACCATTGGTTCGTAAGTTCCTTAACGTTACCCATACCAAAAGCATCGTTTGGTTTACGAGTAGTTTCTGCTGCTTTATCACCCGTTTTGATCTCATACAAAAAAATGCTCTTATTCGCTTCTTTCCCATTTTTAATTCTATACCCCAATTTGAAGCAAAGTTAATAATAAAGTCAAGGTCGATGTTACCAAAATACAGGCCGAAAAATACATTTTCAAATGATATTAACATGAACACGATGAAATGACTTTCATTAAAAAAATAAGGTTAGAATTCAGAAAGCAAAAACCGTAATTATTTTCCTACCAACCTAATGGTTTTAAATCAGGAAAATTAGTAAAAATAAAATAAGATTACAAAAGCTCATATAACAATATCTAATAAACACACACACATATATGTCTGTATGTATTAATATGCATTTTTCACTAATTTAAAGTATGTATGAAAATATAATTTATTGAGAAATAGAAAGATATATTTTTTCTAATCTAATCTTTTCAACATTTACCCACTTTTGCATATTTAATTATTATTTTATTGGCAAATATTTTTTACTTTGATATTAGATGTATCAAAGTATACTTTTATTTCTCATTACAATTTATCAACTGTCTTTTTGTTTTAAAGAACATTTAATATAAATTTTAATTTAGAATAAAACGCGAATTTGATTTTTTGAAATAAGACACTACATTATAATTAGGTACCTAAAACTAATACAGAAAAAACAACTATAAATAAATAAAACTATATAATTGCAAAAACAATTTTCTCTGACTACTAAAAGAAAAAAATAATAATAATAAAACTCCTTTTTAGAGAAAAACGCTTATATCTTTTTCGTTACTTTCACTTACTTATATGTGTGTTTGTGTATTCGTAAAAATAAATATTACCACCTTAAAACGTTCCTGCAAAAAATGATAAAGTATAAAATTTAATAATATTTAATACATCCGTTCTGAAGGCGTTAAGTTGTTATTTATATTCAAAGTTCATTCATTAGAGATTGGAGAAAATTCATGTTCCCCGATCCATCCATCATGCGTCTTTCGCCAACGGCAATGAGATCTTACCTTCAAAAACCCACCTCACTCAAGTGTCGCAACGTACAACAGTTTGATAAATTGCCTTGTAATTAATTCAAGGGCAAGATCGCGTATTCTAGAGAAATTAAGTATTAGTGACGTATAACTCGGGCCCGTCTCTTGAGATTACGTTTGTGTCCCCTCATATCTTGATGCCATAGACATCTAATTGATGATATTCAATTGACCTTTATATAGTACATATAGATGATGTGTATAATAACCGCAGTCGATTATTAACACCGTTTCGTTTAAAAGACAACGCGTTAATAAAACTGGTTATTGAACTTTCGCATTCATTTTTTTACTTTTTCTCATCTCATCATCTTTTTTTACTAAATTAATAAATTTTATCCATCAATTTTATATTTTTATATAAATTAATTAGGAAAAAAGTATTAGAGAAAAATTAAAAAGAATTCCTAATTTTTATCGATAAAGACAATATGATAGCAAATATTAGAGGAATGTATCATTTTCAAGTGATGAATCAATTAACTACTTAAAGACCACCTACTACTGAACACTCACAGTTAGAATCAAGTGGCGAAGTTGATGAATTATCTACAACAGGGTCAGAAATTCAATTTGGAATAACATTTATCGCAATTAATTAAGAAAAATGTTCTTTAATTGTTTTAAAAACATCTTTATTAATGGTCGAAGAAACTGACATCATATACTCAGAAGTTATAGTGATTTAAAAAATATTCGCATCATTTAAACGATTTATTAAAGTACGAACATACTTACGATGGAATTAAGAGAAAAAAATCAATGCAAACAAAATAATTTATGCACGAGACTTTTTCTCATGTACATATTTTGAGAACGGACTCTTAAAATATATTTTTTATTTCCTTTTAAAAATACAATTTTTATTTTGCAAGAAATCACACTTTTGTTGATTCAAGATATTCAATAATAGATTATTGATCAATTTTATTAATACTTTTGCGAATTTTGATGTAACCATCCTCAGATAGTTAAGGTACAGGTATTTTTAAGCTTTTTTATATTTATGCTCTCTGAGGATGATAGTATTTTATCAAAATTCAGATAAGCAACAATTAAAAATCAATAATTCAATACTGAACACTTATATTGGGGAAAGCTTTTAATATTATTTTTTTGTTTAGTACAGTAGTGTCAAACTCATATATGAACATGTGCCACCAAATTCAGTTTAAGAGAGTCTGCGGACCACAAACAAAAAGTCACCCAAAAAAAATTTAGCGAGCGACAAAAGGTCTTTTATTTATATTCGAAAATAACTCATTTAAATTTTACATTTATTTTTTTTTAATAAATTCATTTCAATTTTACATTTATTTCTTCTTTAACGAATTTATCAAAATTTAGAAAAATACATTAATTTTATGTATTATTACCAAATGATACAACAAAATTTTAAATTAGAGAAATTAAGAAAAATAATATTTCTTACTAGAAACTTGGCATCTTTTGGAAGAAACTGTTTTATTTATTTCAGGTATAATTTTTTGTGATAATAATATTTTTACTATAGATGTTAAATATTCATTTGTCAATCTTAACCTATGTGAAATGTTATTTGTCTTTAAAAAGAAAATAATTGTTCGCATAGGTATCCACTACTAAATATTTCCAAGATTCTTGTTGCAAACAAACGCATTATAATTAAATAGAATGTTCTTGTACATACAAATAAAAATCTAGAATACCAATTTCATTATACTTTTCTTTTAGCACCGTGTTGTACTGTATTTTAATTATTTTATTATTTTAATAAAATCAACTTAAAAAAACAAGCTTTAGTCTGCATGTTTGAGACCACTGGTTTAGTCAAATTAATAAACTAAAAAAATAAAAATAAGAATTTTGCAATCTTACGACATTGCTTATATTAAAATTATTTTAAATAGTTTTATGATATACAAATTCGAACATACATATCATAATTCATGTAATTTAAAATGTAATTTGTAACAGATATATAAAATAATCATGTTACAAGAAAATAATCTAACGACTAATATTAAAAGAGATGCATGTAATTATCAAAAATATACACAATTTAACAGTAAATATGAAAATGGGAAAACGTTCAAGTTTATGATTTAACAAAACTGGTGGTCTTCATTAGAATTGGACACCAGAAAACTTGCAAACAAAATATAAAATCTCGACAACTTCTATTATATATTCCAACTACAGCAGTTGAATAAATAACTTAAGATAAACAACTGCATATAAATTACTGTAGAATGCGATGAAGATAAATGTGGTATGAATTAGCGCATAGATAAAGCAAAACAATTCGGAAAATTCACTTGTAACACAAATACATTTCCACAATCTTTGCTGACACTCTGTATAAAAGCATTTGTATCAGTAACGTGCGTTGCATATTTTCCAGTGCATGAACTAATGTGTGTCTATATACATATATATATATATATATATATATATATATATATATATATATATATATATATATATAAATACTACAGTAATTTCAATATAATCTGTACCTTCAAAACAATACTGTGAATACATAATATATATCTTCATATGCATTCACATTTTGTCGTTTATTCACAATATTGTCAGGTCATTTGCAAACGTCTACGTACAAACGCTTTTATGCTACTGTCAGTGTTTTGAATATAAATGGTTTATGTTATTATTATTTTCTTTATATGTAAGATTAACAGAAAATATCAATGTATTTACACAGAGAGACATATGTCTATATATCTAGACATGTATATATACAAGTGTATGTACATATATATATATATATATATATATATATATATATATATATATGTATGAATATATACTTCTATGCATGTATATATAAAAGTACTTGTCCTAACATCGGTCAGACCGGAATTTTAGAAGCGTAGTTCCGGTTTCATACCACTCTAACAATACTTTTCAAACGTCAAGCTCCAGGTACATGTTACGTATTTATAAACGAATCTGTATGTACATTATATATATATATATATATATATATATATATATATATATATATATATATATATATATATATATATATATATATATATATATATATATATACATGTACACTTTTATATAAGAATATATATTTACATATATATATATATATATACATAAATAAATATATAAGTGTATATATAGAGTTGAGATTAGGGTATATTAATAGTAGAACTTGCCTCAATTTACAAGTTACAGTCAATACAAGAACAGTTTGTACAATATAATTTCCTAAAAATTTTTATCGAGTACACATTTTAGAGAAACCTGAATTCAAGAAATTCAGAATTCAAATGCTAATAATTTTTACATAAAATATTTTTTTAACGGATTGTCAAGATGATTTTCTTTTTGAATCACCGAGCGTTTGTTTTCTATTACTAGTTTCAGCACGTGTAACAACCTTAAGTTGATATTACAATTTATTAGATTTAGTTTTTATATGAACTTTACAATAGCACACGTACCTGCACTAGTAATGGAGAGAACAGGTAATCCAAAAGGATGAAAACCATCAATAAAAAGCATCAACGGGATCACAGGTATAAGAACACTATTATAATTTTACGTTTTTTTACATTGGAAGTAAAAGTAGTGATGCCAGAGAACACCTGAATTATTTACTTAAAATAATAATTATACTTTAATAAATAAATCAATTATGGTTTGTGGTGATGTTGAAAAAAATATTTGTATAATTAAATTTCAGCACGATATCAAATTCATATCGTGAATGAAATTTTATATTTAATAAAATATAAAAGACATCAATATATTCAATCGAATAAAATGATTTAAATTAAGTAGCAATTATATAAATTCTCATACGGGTAATGATAGGTGAATAAATTTCAGTGTATGTTATCGTTTTCGTTGATCGATTTAATCACATAATTAATAACTTAATTAGTTACGTTTCCGGCCGTAGTTTTATCTAAACATAATATCATGCTGTCGGATTTTGACGACGAATACAAGCGAGCGGCGAAAACATTTCAGTTACATTGCTTCTGAACTGTCAGTAGCAGATTTAAGACTCCACTTCCGGTGAAGTAGCTTCGGTCAGTCGACGGAAAGTGACCGCCGACTGCTGCCACTGTTGCTCCCGGGAGCTGACTGGGTCGAACGGGATGATTTAGCCGGCGGACGTGTAGTGTGGGGGGTAGGCGACGACGGACACCATACGTTCACTCCTGGTCACATGTGCACGGAAAAGCAGGAGCGTCTCCTTATTGCTGCCAAAGATTTATGCATGCAATATCTGGTGACCGATGCGCGACCATTTCACACGCATTTAGATGATTTCAGCCTTACGATATAAAAGCTACCACGCTGTTAAAACGGTCGAAAGTGATTTGTTTTTCTGCTTTTAGTTTTGCAACTTTTTATGTTTATTTCGTATCTGGCGTACGTAATTCAATTTATATTCGACATGACATTTTTCGATTATCAATGGTGATTTTAATACAAGATACACTTGAAAGCAAGTTATGTGAATGTGTGTGTTTCATATAGTTTTCTTTTATTAGCGTCATTACAAATACACATATTTCATCTTGTATATATACATATATATATATATATATATATATATATATATATATATATATATATAATAAAAATTCACATTGATTTTTTTTTAAACGCAATAATGACAATAAAATATTATAAATGTCAATTTACATTATATTTGGAATTGAAATTTACTTTTTAATTATTCTGTGTTCAGTTAAACGAACACATTTTATAACTGAAATGAATTCATACAAAAATACGTCAATTGATGACAAAAATAATTTTTAATATCAGTTTTCGTTTGTCTAAAATCATTTCAAAGTTAATAAAATTCATTATTTAAAGAAATGTAATTAATATTGATTTATATTTTATTCAAAATTGTAATAAATAAAAAATGTATTCAAATATATTTGTTTCAATTAAAAAAAATCTTAAGAGTACAAAAGTACTCATTATACATATAAAAATATATATAGTTATCTCTATATGAAAGCTAATCAATGTAAATATTTTTGGTAGGGATTTTTTTTCAATTGCATATATAAGCAACGGTTTCCATGAAATTATGAAGGACAAGTGGATTATTTTCGGTCGTACTTAAAATCAGCCCCGAATTTAACAAAATAAAGTGACGAAACCACAACAAAATTAAATCAGAATGTTAAGTCGAGCACCGAAATTCATATGTATGACCTTTATAATGGAAGTTGGGCACTGAAATTCATACATATGACCTTAATAATACTGACTCGTTATCGACTACGCTACAGCTATGTCGTTTATAATTATCGCTATTAAAAATTGCAGTATTTACTTTATTTTCTACACATACACACATATACACACACACACATATATATATATATACATATATATATATATATATATATATATATATATATATATATATATATGTTTTTAATTTTACAGATTTCTATAACTGTGGAACAATCAAATTTATATTACGATTTAAAATATTATCTATATTGCAATGACTTTCTTTTTTTATATCAGAGACAAATTCTAAATTATAGAGTTTAGTACAGAAAAGAGTTTTACAAATTAATTACCCATTCCTCTACAAACAATAAAAAAAAATTCTGATTAGAAATTTTCAGTGGCTGAATAAAGATTATTGTTGCTTATATGCATTTTCATTGCGATACCATCATCTTCAGAGCGCTAAGGTGGAGAAAAATTCGAATGATAGAATAATAAACATCGAAATACAGTTGCTAATGGATTAAAATCGATCATAAGTGCGTACTGTTTCACAAGAAATACAAATTCACGATGATGTGTTAAGTAATATTACTTATAAAAAAGAAAAATATGTCTGAAGTCAGATTCTTGAAACAGGAAGAATTCGAGACAAAGAAATTGTTGACTTATCTCAGGCATCGTTTACAGCAATAACATATATTAGAAAAATAATATTCTGTTAATAAATAAGTGATATTTTTTTCAAGAATTAACTAGAAGAAAACTATAGACTATTTTACAGGGAGAAAGTAACAAGGATTGTTTTTACATTACAGTTTTGGAACTGTGGTTAAAATCACTTTTGAAAATTAATATCTCGAATTAATTTTAAATAAATTTAATCAAATATTTTATAAATGATTATTGATCGTTGGTTTTTAACAATTTGATAACGATGCCTTTTATCTCAAAATACAAGATTTCCTGTACCTATCCATAAAAATATTTTACTAAAACTAATATTTGAATTACATTCGACTCTTACATTAATTTTAAACCGACTGATTAAAAATAGAATTTAATTTTGATGAATTTTGTGACCTACACATTTGAAAGTATTAATCAATTATAAAATTATTAATTAATTATTATTATTATTCATTCTGTAAAAACGTTTGTTTTTTAATGACCTTCTTTAAAATTTTTCTTTGTATATTTATTATTTCAGACGAACAATCGACCGAGCGATCCTTATACTATTTTGAAAATCAACGGAAATAACAAACATTTTATTTACAAATCGAGATACATCATGAAAAATGTTATAAGGATGATTTGTTTAAATATATTATACTCATGTTATATTTTTATCGTGTGTTTACTTTAAATTATTTCATAAGGGAATAAAATAATTCGATACGTATATATATATATATATATATATATATATATATATATATATATATATATATATATGTATATATATAAGTACATTTTTAAAAAAAATAAATGTATCAAAATGTAATTTAAAAAATCTTCATTTACCCACAAACTTTGTTTTATTAAATTGTATGTTGAATTTCGCGACATATTTTTTTATTATCCTGTAGATACCATAAATGATTATAGAACATAAATCGAATAATATTTTCTTATGTCTTTCAATGAAAACAAAATCTCCATGTTCTGAATATATATTGTGCTCGATTGTATTTTTTCGCTCGGAAAACTTTATATATCTTTTGTATTATATTCCAAAATATGTTATTTTCTTCGTTATATAAAAAATTGTACGCCTCCTGTAAAATGCCTTTAGGCATTACGAAAGTTCTCTCTACTACGCCATTATTTACTTTAGTAATCATTCTGTGTTTCGTCACCCCGTCCGTGATATTTTCTGCACATGTCGTGTACACCATTCTATATATTTTTTATACTGTCTGATAATAATTTCAATTATAAATTTCTAATAAAGTACTTTTTTTTTAATCACACGTTTAAGCTTACAAAACGTGTCTATTGACTTGTTCAGAATATTAAAAAGTTAATAACTTTTTTCAATGAAATGAATTTAATTGAAGTACTATGTTTAGTTTTATATGCATGTGCGATTCTATGAAAGGTATTGAGAACTTTTAACATTTTCCTATGCTTATTATAATTATTTAAAACATTTTCCTCCATGTCTATTTTACGTTCAAAATAATTATAAAAAATGTTCTACAATTTTTCATTAGGTTAGTTATACAGCAAGCAGTTTGTTTTTATTTTCAAGACGTTGTTTCCTGTTGATCTATTATATAATATATGAAAATAATTTAAAATCACAGCAGGTAATAAAAAAGTTTTTTTTAAGTAAATGAAAACTTAAAAATTTCAGAAATTCCAGCGAAAAAATAAATCGATATATTGGATTGATAGAAAAATCTCAAATTACAGTTTATGACTTTCAAATTCATAACAAACACCGCAATTATTTTCCTACCGACCTAATACTATAACAATATCATGGTGGAAAAACGATGGCATCATTCGTGAAGATAGCTGAAACATCCTGAAAACCTTTATAGAAAAATGACACTTTAGAAAACTGTACTTTTAAAGAATTGTACTTTGAAATAATTGCCTTCCCAAAATTTGTTTTTAGAAAAATTTGCCAGCTAATAAAAAACCGAATGTTACTTTTGAGCTCATTTTTTTATGAATTCATATCCAAAAATAATTATTTGGAATTTTATAAATTGATTTATGAAACACTGTCTAAAATTAGATGTTCAGTTCAATTATAATTCTATTAAAATAATTATTTTACGATGACAACATTTATTTTTTTTCGTTTTTCTTATGTATAAGAAATCGTTATATAATATCTAAATTTATATGTAATTGTACTTGTTTAATAGTGTGAAAAATCTCAATTTCTGGTTTCAAAAATTTACAATTGATTAATAAAACTAAGTTTCTTTTTAAAAAATAATTTCTTTAAATAAAAATACACTTGATTTTCATTTAAGCTTAATTTTTGATTAATTAATAAAAATTTTAAGTAAATTACTTTTATTTTTTGTATAATTAAAACTTATTCAAATCTTACTTACATTTTTTGTTCATATCAAAGAAAAATAACATAATGTAGTGAATACAATCGAAATCAACCTGAGTTTTCATTTTAGAAAAAAAAATGGAATGAAATTATTTCCCTTATCCATTTTCTCTTACTATCAAAATATAATTTACGAACATCATCTTTAACATATAACGGTATTGAAAGTGCGGCATCAGGTAATTATTAATTGGAATACATATTATAACCGTATGCTCTCCGACACTGTTATTAAATCCATCAATAACGCAATCAAGTCGTTTAATAGAGTGCCGAAGTTGTTACCGATCGAGCCCGTTGCGTGTCGTTATAGATGACAACACTCAAACCATAACCTCAGCGCGATTTATGGCCTATGAATATATAACGATCGAAAATTTCTTACCGACTCTAGGGGATTTATGTTCGACGCCAGGAAATTGGGATGCGGTTGTCTTTATAGTTTTACGAACGCACCACTAAGAAACAGCCGACTGAATATAAATAATAATTTCGGTATTGAATTTATGATTATATTCAGTATTTTTAATTTTATGATAGATGCATCGATTTTATAAAGAAATTTGCTTCAAAAGAATAATTATTATTGCTACATAATATACTATTAAGTGTTCAATGAGTATGTATTACGTTGGTAGGAAAATAATTGCGGTTTTTGTTTTCTGAACTCTAAACTTAATTTTTTTCAATGAAAGTGTCATTTCATTTTATTCATGTTAATATCATATTAAAATGCGTTTTCGGTCTGTATTTTGGTAACATCGACTGCTTTTATTATTAATTTTGCTTCAAATTGGGCTATTGAATTAAAGATGGAAAAGAAACAAATAAGAGACATTTTTTTTCGAGTTGAAAACGGGTAGTAAAACAACATAAACTGTTCGTAAACTAAACGATGATTTTGGTGTGGGCGTTGTTAAGGAACGTACGGTGCAATGATGGTTCTTACAATTTTGTGCTGGGGACAATAGCCTTGAAGATGGAGAGGATCGTGGGTGTCCTTCACTTTATAACGACTAACTGAAGGCGTCAGTTGAATCAGAACCACCCACAATAATTCGAGAATGTGCACAAAAGTTAAACGTTAGTCATCCAACAGTTCTGGACCACTTACAACAGTTTGGAAAATCAAAGGTGCTTGACAAATAAAAGCACAAACCGTAATTATTTTTCTACCAATCTAATATATATATATATATATATATATATATATATATATATATATATATATATATATTTATTCCAAAGTATTTTTTAAAAATTTATACCTTAATTAAAAAAATAATGAAAATTTAAATTATTCTATATAATTATTCTATATTACTATAAGATATTTTAAAAACATAATTTACTATTCACATGAATGTTTAAAAAAGGATACCTATAACTCCAAAATTATATACTACAAAAAAAGTTTGCATATTTATAAAACAGGAATAAGTTTATCATTTTTACACCTGTCTCTCTCTCTCTCTTTCTCTCATATATATATATATATATATATATATATATATATATATATATATATATATATAGTTATAATCATATCCGCTTGGTGGATTTTCGTCAATACGGTTTTTCATTTCTTAATTATTTACAAGCAAACGCTAGACTGATTCTTAATGTTTTGTAGAAAAAAAATACAAGAGACATTTATCATCATTGTTTCTTTATCTTTTATATGAGAGTATGATTTTAGGAAGCAGCAAGTATAGAGAAAAAGTATACTTTATAATAACATTCAATTCATTCAACAAAGGTTTGTAACAAACTGCATATTAAATACTTGACAAAGTTTCACAGTATCCTGAAAGCAGAACCGCTGCTTACAGATTTAAATTGTTCGTAGCTCGGTGTCATGGTTATTAATGATTTTGCACATCCAGTGGTATCTTTATCCTTTCGGTCTAATTAAGAGACGAGAATGGGAAATGTTTCTTTCTAGAATGTATTATACTGAGAATTTAATTCTAAAAAGGATAGGTTTTAACGACATTAAAAATATACAAATATTTTTTATCTATTTTTTGATTTATATTTTTTTAATTTGAAAATATATTTTAATGCATTATTAATCGTTTATCATTGTTGTTTTATTCTGAATGGATTTTTTACCGGATCACGTGCAATTTGCATGTTTAAGCTATTCTTATTTTAATCTACAATATCTAAAAAGTATAAAAAGGTATATTTTTTTAAAAAAACTGAGAAAAATAGCATTAACTTATAACTGATCTTAAATTAAAATTATATGTTATAATTTATTTTTGAAATACATATTTGAAAAACGGATATAAAGAATTATTTTTTATATAATTTATCTGTTGGAACTGTTGGATGACTAACGCCTAATTTTTGTGTAAACTCTTTAATTGTTGTGGGTGGTTCTGATTCAACTAACGTTGGTCGTTATGAACTGAAGAAGAACACCCGCGACCATTTTCATTTTCGAGTCTCTCGTCCTCTGCAAGATATTTTTGGACCCACCACTGCACTGTACGTTTCTTAACAGCACCCACATCAAAAGCATTGTTTAGTTTAAGAATCGTTTCTGATGCATTACCATTCGTTTTGAATTCATAGAAAAAATTTATTTTATCTGTTTCTTTTCCATCTTTAATTCAATAGCTTAATTTGAAGTAAAAGCAATAATAAAACATTAACACGATGAAATGATTCTTTCATTGAAAAAAGGTAATGTTAGAAATCAGAAAACAAAAACCGCATTTATTTTCCTACAAAACTAATATTTAAATGAAAACAAAGATTTAAGGAAAGATATACAAACTTATTTCCATGATACGAATTAATCTAATTTTATTTTGCACATATACGACGTCATGAAAATAAACACTTAATTAAAAAACAAAATAAAATTATCTTAATTAAAATTCTACACATAATTGAAACACATTATATAGACCTTTTCCCTTCACAACATAAACAGTGACAACGGTACGAAACTAGACACCAGTCCTTCACATGAACTTGACCTGACGCCTAGTTATTTTATACATAAAATCATCATTTTATGTAAGGTCACTATTACGTCAACTTCACTAAGTCTTGTTTTAAAACTCATTGTTCCATTTGAACAGAACGTCAAATATGTTTTGTACGATGATGCCGGAGCCATTGGACCCGTAACCGGCGGGTTTTTCGAATAATGGCTCGTAAAAGTTGTTTCCACCGAAATCGCAATATCCGTTCAGTAATGAGGTATTTTTGACACTGTATCATTTCAGAGACTCACTGGTGAGAGAATTATATTTGTAGCGTACCCGAATTTATCATCTTCGTATCTTAATAGCATCATACTCGTCGTCTATAATCGAAAATGTGTGGGAAATGATAAAAATTACTTGATGGTGCGATTGATCGTAAAATATCAGTTTGGAGCGAAAGTTACATTATTAACAACTATATATAGTAAACGCTGTTTTAATTACATTCCTATACACACACACACTACATATATATATATATATATATATATATATATATATATATATATATATATACATAACAGTTAATTCTCTTCCACGAATGATAAAACATATATCTCAATAAAATATTATTTTTAACAGATCGTCAATCATATTTCATCTCTCTCTTTTTCCTTATATATATATATATATATATATATATATATATATATATATATATATATATATATATATATGTGTGTGTGTGTGTGTTTGTACTCATAGAAATTTAAAACTAATTTATATAAAGCTGATAAAACTGAAGAGCAAAAAACGAAAAATATAAGAGTAAGTAGAAAGTCATCTCTAATAAACTTTTATGTGATTTCATAAACAAATTTTTATCTTGAAAAGTTTCTAAAGAACCATTAAGAAACTATTCGAGGACTAAAATTAATTTTATAGTCTTTTCTATAAAAGTAAAATAATCGCAGTTAGAATTTTTACCTAGATAAAAATTACATTGTTGAATCATTAACGAGTTGGTTTCTTGAATAATACAACTAAGATAAAAAATATTATGAACTGAAATACAGGATTATATATATATATATATATATATATATATATATATATATATAAGGGGGCTTCGCCCCTTGCTCGCCGCGCCTACAACCGCAAGTCTCGCTGCACTCGCCCATTTGTCAATTATAAGCATGTCATGTAATTTAATGAAACAATAAAAATACTTCTTAAAAATCATTTATGTTTATATAAATATTCTCGTAGATATATTGCAACATGTTGTAATATATATATATATATATATATATATATATATATATATATATATATATATGTGTGTGTGTGTGTTAGTATGTTTATATAATTATTACTGCAGACAGATTACAACGTTTTATTTTATATATGAGATAAACATGTTTGTGAACCATACAAAACAATGACGTCATAAACAAATAAATCGACGTCATCGATTTTTTTGTGGATAATTTTGATTCTATAGATATGGAAAAATATAATTTTCTTTAAAATTAATTTATTTTCCACACGAGATAACATTACCTTTTTATTAGCTAAAAAATAGACAGCAAAATTATTTTCTTAAATTGAAAGAATCAGAATATTATCAGATTACATACTTTTTACGTTATAGGAAACCAATGATATTTTATGAAACTGTTCTAATAGTTACTAATCGTTTTAATTTTTCTAGACAACATCCTAGAAATATTTATACATCGTATATTTAGAACCTTTTAGTAAATTGGTTTCTGTCTAAGATGAAAATATGTAATAATTAAAAGTGTATTACAAGTACGTTGGCACTGAGAATTAATGTACTTTGTTAAGTTTTTAAAACATATTTTTTTACATTAAACCAATTTTACTGACTTTTTATGAGTTTAAATTATGCTAGTTCTAAAATAACATTAATTAAAAAAGATTATAATATATGCGCTTCAATAATATTGTTCAATACAAATTTTGTTGATTAGGTATACCTGTTGATATATATATATATATATATATATATATATATAAAATAATTATATGGATGTACAATTCATAAATGCATCATAATCTCTCTATCGTTTATAGTTTATTAGTGACTGGCACTCTAAATCAGATGAATATTACATACAGATATTAGGTCATAACTTTTTATACTGTTGCTTGCTAAATTGATTCAAGCATCATCTACCACATGATAACATGATGAGACGACGTATCGTAATGCATTTAAGTAAGTATTAAATGACAGTCACATCAGTTGTTACTTGGAATTTATAAAAAAATTGAAGTTGAATTTAAAGGAAATAAAAACTTTAATTACCATTAGCGACACTGTTACCTAAATACAGTGAAGGGGTATAAGATTTATATTCCAGCATGAAAAAATGAGATATCGAATAAATTCAAATAAAAGTACCAATGTTCATTATAAACATTTTTCAAAGAGGATAGTTTAAATTAAATATTACATTATAGGATAGTTTAAAATAATTAAATATCAAAACTATTTATGGAATGTTTAGTTTGTGTATTTATGAGGTGTCTGAAAATATTTGGAGTTTAATCTAAGAATTTCTTTTTCTAATCTATGGAAATAATAACTGTGTGTTTAAAATTAAATTAGACATTGATAAATGAATATTTGATATTTCATAGCGGCTTTCCTGACTGAAATGAATTATATTTTCGTATGCTGAACTAACCGCTTCTATCAGTGAAAGATTTCAATAATAAATTGAAGAGAAGAATAAATAAAAAGTATTTGTTTTTTTAAAAAAAAAAATCCATACCACTGAATTTGCTGTCTTAATTAGATGTATTTTCAATGTACTTATTATTATTAAAAAGGAAAATACTATATAATACAGAAATTAATAAAATATATTTTGACTAGTTGGTTATTGAGGTTTTAGGCCGCTTCGTCAGCTAGTCATTAGCACCTGAACACAAATACAATTTAAAAAACACCCCGTTTGCGCATTTGCACTCGAATCGCCCCTTAATTCGAACGCTAAGTATGAGTACCAAACGCTTAAAAATATCCAATTAAAAAGATATATTTTAATTGATGCAATAATTAAACATAATAGTCGAAACAAATACATTTTTTTAAATATAGAAAAGTGACCCATTTTATAATTTTGTGCTAGACAAAATATCTATATATTTGAATTCAATAAAAAAAATCATAAAAATCACAACTATCTGACAAAAAAAGTGTTTATTTATTGATTAGTATTGTGATTTATACTAATTTATATTACATAATATTGATAATTGTAAATATATTTATATATATATATATATATATATATATATAATTATTTGATAAGGGGTATTATGTTCTCAGGTGTGTTTAAACATATTAATACCTTAACAGGTTGCTGATACTAAACGCTTTCCGTGAAGCATTCAATCGTTTCAATATAAACAAACAGTGGAAACAACAAAGTGTGCAATATTTACACCTTAATTGGTCAAAAAGCAGTGTTGCTTGAGCCATTACGTGACACGTCAACTCGAGCAAAGACCGCTTGCACTCGTGTTTGTATGTTTGCTTTTACGAGTAGATTGTTTGGTCCACATGTTACTTGTTGTTGTGAGTGAGTTTAGGGGGGCCGAGTAGACGACTAGACGTACGTGCGTTTCGTTGCGAACATACAAGTCATCGTCCCCCTTTCTAATTGGTTTCCAACGTGCGAAGCACACGAACCCTCGTTTCGTGATCGGCGACGGCTCGACTGTGCCGTTCTTCGACACGTTCTCTATTGCCAGCTTTTTCGTGTCCGCATTGTTCTTATTTGCAATATCTAATGTAATGCGAACGAACGCTCAACATATTTCAAATAGTGTAAATAGTAACGAAAACGGTTTTCTATTAATCAATAGACTAGTATTGTTCAACGGGTCGAAACAAAAACATGTACTTAGTACACTTTCACAGAATTTACAATCGTTTTGAAATATAAATCAAATTAGATAACGGATTGTTGATCATTGAGGTCGAATCTATACTTGAAGTATGCCACATAGTATTAACAAAATGATTTTTTTAAACGATTAATACATTTAGATGCACATTATGTTTTAAAGTATACAAATATTCCAAATAATACTAACTTGCATTAAAATATAAAATAAAAATTATTGTCGAAAAATATACAATTTTTGTTTATAAATATCATAAAATTAAAAATATCATTAATTATGTTTAAAGTTGAAAACATGCAAAATATATATTAAATTTCAGTAAAAAAATGAGAAAAATTTAACATAAAATTTCGAAGATACATCCAAAACATTAAATAATCATCATTTGTTTGAAATATGTTCTAGTATAATAAAGTATATCACAGAAATATTCGTACAAAATGTGAATTACATATATAGATATATATATATCATTTACCTGTTTTGATGAATACGAACATTTGCTAAAAAGCTAATATAATACAAATAAACTAATACACATCTACCAAAACTTTGAAACAGCAAACAAAACTTTCAGTTATATACTTACAGATATTTAATTCACTGCAATTAAAACACGAGTGAGTTGTATAGATATAATGCAAATAATTTGTATATACTCTGAAATATCTTTCAAATACTGAAAGTAAACTTATGTTTATTTTCATTAACAGCTTAAAAATTACATTCATATATATATATATATATATATATATATATATATATATATATATATATATATATATTATATGTGTGTGTGTGTGTATGTGTGTGTGTCGTTCAATTCGTTTGCCTGCGTGAAGAAAATTGAAATAAAAGGAACAGAAATAGAAAAAGTTACGAAGTATATCTATCTAGGCCAGCTTATCTACAAAGATGGATCATTCATTGAAGAAGTAAACAGGAAATAAAAATGGTATGGAGCTTATTTGGACGAAATGTCTTGATATTTAAATCAATAATTCCACTTTTTTTGAAGAAAAAAGTATTTGATCAATGTATAATACTAGTCCTTACCTACGGTAGCGAAATATGAGTACTTAACACCTAAATCACTCAAAGATTTCAAAAGACACAGAGAAGTATGGAAAAATGTAAGCTAAGAATAACAAAAAGAGATAAGAAAAGAATAGAATGGATACGAAAACAGACAGATTCTTATCAGTATATACGTACATACTGATAAAAATCTATAAAGTAAGTAATTTGCTGGATAAATCTTTTAAAACAGTCATCTTTAAAAAACTTTCTGAAAAATAATTTTAGACATAATATTGTTAGAAACAAATTTCTCGTAGATAAAATTTGAGCCCATTAAAAATTAATCTGTAATCCGTTATGGAACTTTTATTGTTAACTATAACTATCTGTATAAATAACATTTTGTATGTATGTAAATAAACATTCACTACGTGTATGCATTTTTATATATGAATGCAGTGTGAATGTATATGTTACATATTTGTGATGGTTTTCTCGTTTTGTGTAATGAAAAGCAAAGAAATATTTGAAGTTACGAAATGTACAAGAAATGAATCGTATCTAAAATATATTTGATAAAAATTGTGATTCGAGAAGAGGAGGAAGACACGCTCGCGCGGGCACTCCGCATTCAAACCATCGATGCTTTGTGTATTATTAGAAACTCTTAACCAACCCTGATTGAAAAGTGTGCGCGCCTCAGACTACTGGTTTCCATATTTTCAAAACGTTATTTTATCAATACTTCCAGCTCGTCGAATCAGTTCGACAATTCGTACGCCAACGCTCTTCATTTAATTTCGCCGCTTTTGAGAGGGTGAGTTGAGCGAAAATTGTTAAAGTGGGTTATCGATTGTTACATCTCCAGATGAATAAATCAGAGCGTACTCTCACAGCCATCATCTACAACGGATTATCGTGAAATAAGAATGACAGTTGTTTCAATAATTCATAATAAATAACTGGCATATTATATGCAATGTTCATTTCAACATTTGCGAAATTTATGTTTTTTTTTTGTCGCTCGTTGTATGCCAGACATTTATTGTGAAATAGTTTGCTTACAATCAGAAGTTTTACGAGAGATTTTTATTTTATTATCAACTGTCTCTTATTTTACATACATACACGTTCTCTGACACATTTCGTTTGATTTGCTGTAGCAGAATTGTTATTATTATTATTGTTGTTGTATATTTGAAGCTTTCGAAGTCTTTTGTAAAGATGCGATGCGGTATTTTTTTTTGTTCATTTTCAAGTAGTTTAAACTCATACATTCTGTATACATTTGGATTTCATTTTGATAAATTCTACGCTTCAAAACATACGGGTTATTAAATTTTTCTTTAATATTTGAATACATAAAGAATGATTATGAATTATTATTTTTTTTATTTAGTTCAATATAAAGGATTATTAGTGTATAATCCTTTATATTGAACATAAGATGAAGTTGTTAATATTAATAAAATTAATATTAACAACTTCACATAGTCAATTTTAAAGTACCACATTTATTTTTAATGTTATTAAGTAAAAACATTTTTTTTAAAAAAACAGAAATACATAATTAATTAATTCATTAATATTCATTAATTTAATAACTTAGTATGTTATACAAATTTTATTTATTTACATATGCATTAAGGTCTCAATGACAAGAAATAATAGAACAAAATATATTTCAAAACTTGTATTCAAGAATTTTCAAATATTAAATGTTTTATATATGTATGTGTATATATATATATAATCATACAGAACTAAATAAAATATATATTTAATTCAAATGAAATGCATTCATAGTAATATTACTCTTGAAGAGATTTTATATTTGTTTAGGATTCTCGTATATTCAAGAAATAACATAACAAGGGTTACTGTTATATATTATTATTTTTACAAAGGAAAGACACTACCAAAACGTCAATATATATATATATATACACACATATATATATATATATATATATATATATATATATATATATATATATATATGTTTAAGTAAGAAAATATGTTATAATAATTTATCCACAAGTAGGTGAAGTTTCTTAAGGAAATAATAATAAATGTGTGTTACTTTATAGTAGAATTGTGTTAAAAGTATGAATTAAAAAATCTTCATTTTATTATTCAATTTTTTTGTTTGTATGTGTATATATATATATATATATATATATATATATATATAAACACATATATGTATGTGTGTGTGTATGTACGTAGAATAACAATGTTATATTGTACATTAATTACTCCAAATACTAACTGAAACCAGATATTAGACTGTAATACAACAAAAGAAAAAGCAGTGGATTGAGATATAAAATAAGATTTCAAAATAAAATATTAACCCAATATTTCATAAAATAACTGAAATGAAATATTTATTCTGCATAGATTATATGTGTTTAACGAGATAATGTGTATTATTTAATCATATTAATAAAGATTTCATAACAATGTTATTTTAAAAAAGTAAAAATCTTAATTGAGAGTAACTAATAGCCTATACAGCAGGTGCCTCATAAATATAACTATAATGAATTCATTAATAAAAATGAAAGTTGTTATAAAGTTATTCTTTGTAAAAACGTTATTCTTTGTATTCGTTGTAACTTTAGTAGTATTCTATACTTTATTTTTTAAAAAAATAAATTATTTCAAACAAAATAAAATTGAATGTTTTTTTTTCTCGAGAGACAAGAATACAATAACAAAAACACAAAAAAGAATTGAAATACTCTTACGCGTGTATATAAAAAAAACATATCATACAATGATCATACTTGTTTCCATATCGGTTCCGTATATTTCCACTTGATAAATATACTAGTATTATGATGTAAGGTGTGCAGCGTTCACATATTTTCAAATATATTGTACGCTATCGAGAAAAAGAACTTATTGGATACAAGAGATGTGAACATGAGGCGGAAACAGAAAATACAGCAATGACAGCAAAGTCTGTAGCAA
>CM068316.1:43360898-43383398 GCA_034766995.1 Acanthacorydalis orientalis
TATGTTGAATTTGTACTTAATCTATTTGAGTTAGGTTTGTATTATACAATATATATATATATATATATATATATATATATATATAATTGTATAAAAAAATTTTTGGTGCAGGATTATTTTACTTTACAAAAATGTTTCCTTCTAAAATATGCTGTTGATTTATAAATTATTTACTGGTAAATATTTTTTTACTGTTCAAAATTTTTCTTTCAATTAACAATATTTTTAAAAATGAATATATTTATTTTGTAATATATATATATATAAAACCGACAATTTTATATTCGACCGACAATAAACTTTTTTAACTTCATAAAATTTAATACTCTAACATTTGTACACAGGTCCATATTAAATTACATCTGAACTATAAAAATAAGGTACTATTAAATTCACGCAGACCAGTGGCGAGTAGAAGCAGGCGCAGGTCTGCTATTTTCCAACGAAGCGTACATTCACAAATTCAATTTCCGGTTAAATCATCACTTACGTCAGTTCCAATACGGAAAGTAATACGGCCACAGAAACGACAGTTCCGAGCCTAGATCTTCAGCACTGGTCTTATATCCAGTTCTATCTTCAACATTGTACAACGTTTTGAAGACAGAACAATTGATTTGATTATTATTTCATTACCGAAGCGAGACGCGCATTTATATTTCGTCTTTGAGAATTTTTTTTCATTTTTTTAAAAAAAAAATAAAAGAAAATTCATCGAATGATTCTTGATTATTGAATATGATATTCACATAAAGGTTTTTAATATCGGTACTGTATTGTTTGTGGAAAGTTAGAACGCACTGAAATGAATTTTCTGATAACATTATTATTAATACAACGCAAATATACATACGAAATACTGGAAAGTATATTTAAATATTGTCAACATTTATTATTATTAAACGTCACTGCTGTCGTTTTCTTGACGAACATCTTATTTAGAATTATAAATTGAATTATTCAATGCATTTTCCAATTTACCTGTATCGGTCTCTCTCTTTCATATATATATATATATATATATATATATATATAGTCAATATAGTCATATAGTCAAGTCTTTTTTATGTGATAGATGCGTTCCACAAAAAATCACACAAAAAAACATCACTTATGTTAACAAATTAGGGATACGTTCCATAATTTGTTAAAACCAAAGCAATGAGTAAAAAAACACAAAATCGCATGAAAAAAGTATATAAAAATGTAGAAAAACAAGAATTTCTATGAAATTCATTCGAAAATCTGAAAGAAATTGATATGAAACTTAAAATAAGTTCGTTTTAAAATTTTATTCATTTAATTTTATGTAATTCATTTGTACATATATATATATATATATATATATATATATATATATATATATAATAAATATTTTTTATTATGAACTGAAAGATAAATCGGTGTTCATTGCTGTCTGGTTGTCCATTGCGGACTGGGCTTGTTTAATTAAAAATTTATCAATAATAATTAAAATAATATATAAGTTTGTTGAATTATCACGGATTTTTTTGTCTGTAGCAATTTATAGAATCATCCACAGTTCTTGCCACTCTTGAATTTTATTGTTCATCAGGATCATCGGTTGAAAAAAATGACCATTTCCTCTAATATTAATTTCATTGCTTTTGAAATCCGACTAGTGGTTAATTTTATTTCTTCTGGTATTACATCAGCTGTATCAGTCTCATCCATTACTTGTTTTAAATCCAAATTAATTTGTTTACTCTTTTTATTTCCACTTATTAAGATTTGAATTTACATATAACACATATAAACACATTTTATTAAATACCAAAATGCAGAAAACAAAATAACAAGACTGATTTACACTAGTATCTTTTATGAACCGATCTATCTTGCATAATAAAGATGAAAATACAAATTAAATGAGGAATGGAAAAAAAATGAAAGAGGTATATGGGGAATTACCGAAAAAATGAAACAATTCCCGAAACGACGCAAATCGAGTTTATGGTGTAAAAGCTTTCTAATACTGAAAGCTAACAAAATTCATACATTCATAACAATGTATACATTTTGTAATTTGTATAAACTGAATATACTTGAGTGAATAGTTCAACGTACTTAATCTGATTACAAAGAACTCTCAGGAATAAATAAGTGTGACTATACATACACACACAAACATATATATATATATATATATATATATATATATATATATATATATATATATATATATATATATGGGCATCGAGATTGAAATTCATCACTCACGGATTGACATTTATGAACAGCATGGAAGATGGACGAAATATAACAAAAATTATTGACGTTTACGATGGAAGATACGACCTAAAAATATCTCAAGAACTTAATGTACATTACGAATTTCTACAAAATAAATTTATTCGCGAACTAAATTTCAACAATCACTGATATAATCATTTATCTTTCGTGTAAAATATTCAAAATAAAATTGTATTTTGTACTGACATTGGGTTTTATTCCATTTAGAGTACGATATAGAACATGAATATTAATATTTTTAATTAGATAAATTGTAAATGATATAAAGGAACATTACTTTATTCTATATTTTTTTAAATGATAAGTTTATTTATCTCACATATAATGTCAAGATATATATATATATATATATATATATATATATATATATATATATATATATAACTACAGTTGTTTACTTGATTAAAATATATTCTTTACGAAGAAAAAATTACACTACTATAAAAATAAGACAGTTTCCATGTATGCAAATCATTATTACAGGAATATTAATTAGCGCTTTATGAAAATTAAACCTTTTATTATTAAAGTAAACTGACAGTTAACCTTCAGCACGTACCCTAATGTTTGTGAAACTTTTGGTAACGAAGGGTTTATATGTATAGGGCAATTTAAAAAATTAATTAAAATATTTATAAGGATGTTTTTGAAATGTTTTAGTCATATAACTTTTTGTGTAAGGATCTATTTCTTAAATGAAATATGGATGAAGCAATAATATTAACAATAATAAAACAGTCATACTGAGAATAATAATATAAATGAGAATAAATATATGAAATTAAAAAATATATAAAATTAGTAAACAAAATATTATTTTCATATTATACAGACAAAAAAAATTATATAAAATATAGTTAAAACAATTAAAATATAGTTCTGACGTTTTGAATAAATTCACTTTCAAAAATGCATTTATCATTCGATAAAAAAAAATGTCTAATCAAAAATATTTCAAAATTAATTACTGACAATTTTTGACTTCTTCTGATATATGTTTCGATTGTAAACCATCATTTTTAGAGTACAAATCAATTACAGAATTTTTTTTAAAAAAATGGTGTGATTTTTAGATAAGTGAAAATAAAAATGTGAAAATAAAATAATTTGTTTATTTCCTTTATTGTATAATCAAGAAGAATAACGACAATTTATACAGGAATAAATCTGGCATAATTTTTATTAATCTATCTGATTTGAATCTAGGACAATTGTATATTCATTTCAAATGTTTCTTTAAAGTTTAACGTATTTCGTTCTGACTTTTTTATAAAATGCTCTGGAACACTAATGAGGTAGGTTTTTTTGTAAATTTGAGATAAATATAATCGACTTTTTCATTGATTCAATATTTTTATATTAGACCATATTTTAGTTTAAATACATTTGTACAAAATATGTATGGTTTAGCGCAAATAGAATCATATGACATTATGAGAATAATATTTTTTTTGTAAAGACTGTGACTGACAGCATTTGAATTAATATTATATTTTTCGACAGGGAATTCGTAACATTTCGACAAATTTTTAAATATTAAAATGTGTATTACGAAAATAATGAATGCAATTGATTTTGATAATAGAAAAGTAAGTGAATAGATTGATTATTCATCAGACGTTAACTTCAACAAATATTCGTATATATTTATTTTTGAAGTGAAACTTCTTTAGTCGCGTTGGGAGTCAATTTTCAAGGCCGAGACGAAAGAGCGTTATGGAATTGGTTACGAAGTGGAGTGGGTGGAGAAGGAGTAGAGAGAGAGGATGGCTGATGCGTAAGTGACAGATGTGAGCGATGGTTTAGTTAACATTGTCACTCCGTTCATAGATATGACTGTTGCACAATCCCAGTTAATTGGTGTGACAATGACAGAGCAGTTGGTGAATTCTGCGTTGCTGAGTGTAAAATGGAAGACGGAAAAACAGTTGTAATTGAAGCGATTTACATTTCTCCGAATCAAAAAAGGATGATATAATCTACTTTATACACCATTCATTACTACTGTACACTCATGGAGGAGGAGAGCTCCTTGGTAGAGGAGAGAATAAACTAATAATGATTCTCAGTAGGGATTTTAACGTCAATTTCGCGTCTGAAGATTCAAGCACTACTTGTTAATTTTCTACGCAAGAAACTTAATTTAACTATGCACACTGATCCTATAATCGCAACGACAAAATCGTTTACTACTATAGATGCTGTCTTTTCGCGATATTTTCAAAACATACAATCCAAAAGATACATTTCATATTTCAGTTATCATAAGTGTTAAGGATATATTGATGATCGGTCGATTGATTGATGGCAGCTCTGTTACTAATCAAAACGATGACAAACGATGTTGTTCTAAAAGATATTTGACAGTCAATGTATAAGCGAACGTCGTGCATGAATGCAGTCAGTTCTATGTGTGTGAATAAAGCATTCAACAATCAAAAAACCGTTATTTTCTCATTCTGTACTCTCGTGGTACATACACTCAATAAAAGAAAATCTTCAGACTGAATCCTCAGTCCATAAGGTGTTTGGTGTCAAGGAAGGGAAATAATTCCTCACAGATATCTGAATTCAATACAATAATTCCAAAGTATCAGTTGTACCTATTGAATTCCCACTAGAAGAAATCATGGAAGTTGATGAAATATTATAAAAAAAAATGTTAACTTTCTAATTCGACTATTATTGTTTTATATTTATCGCGTTCGTCTTACACCGAATTTCACCTTTTGTTCTCTCTCCTATACTAATTCTTAAAAGAACATTATACGAAAACGAAACCATTCATTTATCATGCATGATACCATGCTTTTTAAACTCTTTACATTTCAACCAATGGCAAAGAAATTTCCCCTCTGGCACGCCTGCTGTGTTACAGGCACCCTTTTTATATAAAGATAATAGTTATCGAATAAGTTTTTATACTTTGTCTAGGCTGGATATTTGATTAAAAGTATGTTTTATACAACTTTTATATTAAGTTTTAAATTACATGTAAATTTTACATATTTTTTATACGAACAATACTGAAACATTATATTTGTGCAATATATAATTTATCAATTACTGATTTTGTACAGCAACCAAATCATGTACATACATATTTATATATATATATATATATATATATATATATATATATATATAATTTATCTTAATATACTTTTACAAGTGTACACATTACACAATTATATAAACATTCTCGTGAGAACGAGAAATTTCATCACAAAAGTTAATACAAGAACTTGATGAAGTGTTTCATTAGATGCTTTTACCCATTTCAAATTAGTTCGTTTCAAGTAAGTCATTAATTTGACGTGAATAAAATTAAACTCAATAGACGTGCATGTGCTGCAAGGTAATTATTCATAAGAGCGGAATGAAATTATCGATTGTAGTTTGAATTAATCACTTGCCCATGTTTGAGAGGCACGCACGTCGTATTCGCGAGGAATATCGGGATCGGGTTTCATGAAACTGAGCACGCGTCGCGAATAATCGTGATCTATTAAGGCGGACGAATTATTTAAATACGTTTCTTTGTTTTCGACTGTAATTCCATTCTGTAAGGATCGTACGGTGGAATTATCGTTTGATTAATTTTATTTCGGCGAGCTCGTTTGAAGAAACATATTGTTAATGATACGATATTAAGAAAAGAAAAACATGAACAAAAATAATATTTCTTATCGAGAGGTTTTCAGACAATATGCTACAATATACAGGAGATAGTTAAAAAAAGAGGTATTTTTCTTCAATCCTTTATCCTGACTGCCTCTTACGTAAATTTTATATTCTATATACATTAGATTTCTACTTTTTACAAAATTTAAGCTTTTCATACACAGCTAGATAAATTACATGCTTATCATTTTACAAATCAGACTGTGTATATATATATATACATATGTATATGTGTGTGTGTGTGCGTGCGTGTATTTATGTGTGAGTCGTTTGAAAAATTTAGTAAATTTCTATAATGTGGAACCACTATTCATTTGGTAAGGTCACGGTTATAAAGTGTAATTTTTCAAACTAGCACATGCGAAATTTTAGCCAGAAAGTGAACAACGTGTCACTTGTTCATTTTCTACAGATGTGTGAAGAGAGAATTGTAGCAGTTCCCGCAAAAATGGGAAAAACGAGCTGGCTTTTTTGCGTCTGTTCGTCATCGTTAGTGAAACATGGATCCACCACTACACACCTAAGTCAAACCGGTGGACAACGTTTGGTGAAAGTGCGCCGAAGAAGGTGAAGACCGTTTTGCTGGCAGGAAAGGTTGGGGCCACTGTTTTTTGAGATTCCCTAGGAATCATCCAGATCGACTACTTAACGAAGGGAAAAACGATAACAGGAGTCTATTATGCAACATTATTGGACCGTTTTACAGAAAAGTTGAAACAAAAACGGCCAAGATTGACACAAAAAAGTGCTTTTTCACTAAGAAAACGCACCATCCCATAAATCAACCGTCGCAATAGAAAAATTGCACTACTTAGACTTTGAATTGATTCCTCATCCACCTTAATCTCCAGATTTGGCCCAGTATGACTTATTCCTCTTCCCAAAATTGAAAATTTCGCTCGGTGGGAAGAAATTCTCGTCGAATGAAAATGTCATCACCGCCATAAATGCTTTTTTGCAGACTCGCTGGATCAAGTGTACAGCCCTCAATGGAGACTACGTTAAGAAATAAAATCGATTTTTTTCTAAAAAAAAAAACGATATATAACTTATTGTCTAACCATACTATCAAACGAATTACGTATATATATATATATATATATATATATATATATATATATATATATATATATATAGCCTGAAATATGTTCTTGTATGGAATGGGTAAACACGATTGAAATTTGAAAAATGTTCAGCTTTTATCTGCTCGGTAAATATCGATTAAAATATGCATTAAATTATCACACATTCTTCATTCTTCACCCACATCCATATTTAATTTCAATACAGATATTTGTAATTTCATAATAAAAATAATTGAAAACAATTTAAAAAAACGAACCGTATATTTTCCAAAAATATTTCCATTTAATTAAACGTGCTGCAGTGCAGATTGTTTACGCATTTTCAGTTCAGATGCGTGTGTAACGAAACAGGAAAGAATCTATTGGTGTGCGGTCTAGCTGGAAGCAGCTCTAACGGTTCAGCATACGCTGATTCGACATGATTGCGTGGTAGTAGATAAGCTTCGCATACAACTCAGCCACCGCTACTGTAGATACAACTCTAAAAACCGTCCGATGGAGAGCAGTTCAGTGTTTGCCGCTGATACGTCACGACATGCCGCCTCTTTACAGCATCCCATACCGCTATAGACAGATCCGTATCGCAAGTGTACTACCTCTATATACCACTCGATGTTGCTACTGCCCTTCTGTCTAAACCGCCCATCGTGTCGGACCAAACGACACGACGTACAATCGATTGATTGCTGGCGATGTTGCTTTACCGTCAATGTTTTATCTCGTTATCAGTAGTAGGTAATTCCAAATTCGAATCGGTTATTTATTCATAACGATTATATGTGGTAGTAGTGTCACTTTGACACGGTTTTGCAATAAAATAATGATGGAAATGTTTCAATAACAAAATTTATTCATTACCAATCGGATAAAAAACACTTTATTTCTTCATACAATGCTAGAAAAAGTAAATATCTTACCATTTTTTTTAGAAAAGTAATCTAATACAATAGTTATTAATAACATTTATTAAAATAAAAGCTTATTTATCTTTTATAGAAACACTAGAACCGAAAATTAAACGCAATGGGATGTTTTTTAAACAGAAATTTCGAACGTATCTACAATAATAATTAAACTGTATATAAATCATAACATCATAAGTGACGCCTATAAAAACATTTTTTTTAATAATAAATTTTTAGAATAAGGATATAAAACCAATGGCATGTATAGCATTTAAAAATATGGCAGTTATGACTTTATTTCCATTTCACATATAATTTATATGCATATTTATTTCTTTTCAATTATTCTATATGTATTAGGTTGATGCAAAAATAATTTCGGTTTTTATCATTTTAACTTTAGCGACAATTTTTCTAGTTACCGTTATTTTTTGTTACAGTCAGGTGATACATCACTTTAAACAATGAAATTAGCACTACTGATTCCAGCTTGTCTATTGTTTTCATTTTTTAGTATTGTTAAGTAGTAAGTTAAGAATAAAATATATATTTTTCCATACAACAATAAATTAATATTAAAATGTATAAAAGGAACAAAGAGAAAACGTATAAAAGTATATCCCAAAGATATTTTCACTAAAATCATTTAAAAAGCTCATTAATCAAGTAATTCAATTTATACAAAACTACTTTTACCTGTATTATTATTTGTTAAAAATAAAATGTTATAAAAGATAAGAGAACAATAAATTATGTTTTTGAATAAATAGTGTATGTGTGTATATATATATATATATATATATATATATATATATATATATATATATATATATAAATACTGATTAAGAATCCGTTAATTTAAATAAATTACCTTAAAGACAATTTATTAAAACAATTTATAAAGGATTGAATTCAATTCTTATTCATAATTTTAATATTCCAATGTCTCAGGATACGATTTCTCGAGGCAATTTCTCATAAAATTATAGAGTGATTATACTTGAAAACCATTATTCTTCTTCACAGTCATATTATATCTACAATACCTAAATATAAATAGCGTGGAAGTTGATTAAATATATTCAGAAAAGCCGTGAAGATTCATTTATAATTATAATACGATTCGGTAAACAAACAAATAATAAATTTACTGAAATTAATATAAAATATTCATTTTAATATAGCAGATTTGATTTACCGTGTCTCTATTTTTATCTTGAATATATTTCAAGAGATAAAAATATTTTTCCAAGAAGATCACACACGTGAACAAATAACACTTTTATTTATTTTTTAAAGCATTACAAATTTCGTGGTTGTTCGTTTTTCGAATTGTTAAAAAGGTCACTGTATTAATGTATTTTTGTCGCCAGTAAGGGTGAAATCCACAAATAAATCATGTATGTACAATAGCTAAAACGAGTAGAAGTTGTATACAAACAAATGCTGAGCCCTAAGAAAAACAATGCAGACAAACAGAGTAAATGTTATTAATGTGTTTAGTTGGAAAGCAGTGAATCAGCTTATCGTTACTTCCTGCTTTTGAACTTAACACATCAATGACATTCTATGTGTATATCCGCATTGCTTTGAACACATCAATGAGATGCCATGTGAATATCAGCGCCCGTTCTTCACTTTGAACGAATAGAATGTGGCGTTCGATCTTAAAGCTCGTAACGAATCGTGTAAAACACAGCTTCGGGACAGACAGTCTGCACGAAAAGCTCTCTCTGCTACCAAATTAAAAATAATGGACATGATTATTGCGTCATTATAGATAATAGTCAAAGTGCTGAGGGCAGTATGTAATACGGTCAAAACAGTTATTTTTTATGTTAGTACTAGCGCCAATAACTACGATATGTGCATTCTTATGTTATTGAATCGTTGCAGACTTTTATTTTGTGAATGTACATATGTATTCTACAAGCAAACGAACGAAACAGTCTAAGAATTCAGTAGAAAATATAGATTTGCTGATGAATACAATGAGGCTACATTTACTGACATACACACACACACACACATATAACGATTATGAACATATATGTGTGTATATATATATATATATATACATATATATGTTGTTGGTAAAGTCTGATTTTGCCTGGCCGTCGTCAAAGTCCGACTTTGACTAGTCAATATCCTGATTTATAAAATTAAAATTAGATCATCTTCACCCTTTTTTGATTTGGCCAATCACAGGTATACAGCCGTGAGTAGAGGTTCTATTTTCGACTTTGACTGACAGCGGCCAGGAAAAGTCGAACTTTTAATGGTTGTTGGACTTTGCCTACGATATATATATATATAAAGAATATATCAACTATACGGGTATAAAATTTAATAATAGATTTAAAGGATTTTTAAACTTGAAACATATTAGTTGACAAAGCAAAAACTTTTCGTCACTGCCTTGTGGATAAAGTGACGAGTAATGTGGGTTTATGTATGTATGTGTGTGTGTGTGTGTGTATATATATATATATATATATATATATATATATATATATATATATATATATATATATATATATATATAATTTAGAAACGAGCAGTTTATTATATAGAAAAAAATGTATTTATAACCGATAATTGTAAAAATAAAAAGGTTAAAAAATTTGATAAGAATTAAAACTTAAATAAATAAAAAAGAAAAATAAAATGAGGTAATATTCTATTACACTATTATTCAGCCAGCTTGTATGTTGTTGCTGGTATAAAAAAATATATATCTAAATCTTTTTTTATAGAGTACTATGGCAGGAAAGATAAATTATTCTTGGTATAAAAAGTACATCAATTTACCCTAGCATATGTTGTCAATCAACTTTTCTATTACTCTGCAAGTTTTGAAAATCGATAAATTATTATAGATATGAATATAATGAATGTCAGAGAATATCGGAAATGTTAAATAAAACGTTTTATATTCACTTAGTTTATGTTTTAGGAATAAAATGTATTAAATTACAAGAAATGTTGTATTTTTTTTTAGAAACAGTATAATGCATTTAATAAAAATAATAATAATCAGTCAAATTATAATTTTTTTACAAATAAATTGTAAATAATAAGTACATTATACTATGGATTCTTTATTGATTTTCGATGAATTTTCGTATACAAATTATTGATTTAATTTTTAATTGACTAGAAATTACTTTATTAAATATTGCATATTTTAAATACGGATAAAAAAAATAATAGATAATAATGAAAGAAAGTAAGAATGAAAATATAACAATGATAAGAAATAATAATTTTAATTTTATTAAAGTTCACAATACGAATACGTGTCGAAATGTATATTTTAAATAATGGCAAACGTCGAAGCACCAGTAAAAACAAACCCCACTATGAACGAAAACACGATACTCAATTTTTCTAAACAGTTCTCGTATTACAGCTTCTAGTTATTGCGAGCAACGTTCGATACAATACAAATACTATTGTCGAAAGATGCGAAGAAATGCATTTGTGAGATGACGATGAAATCAAGCCGTTTTCGATATTGACACCATCATGAGTGGTGAGTCCTGTTTCCTGCACTACACACATCTATATCGTATAGTCTTCACGTTCTACTTTTCACTGTACATACGTTTGTTCACATCAATCCCACCGCACATAACCAATCACACACATACAAACACGACAACGTTGCCGATGTGGCGGCAGAATTACGTATCCATCTCCGGAAACAACAACAAAGCTACTGTTGATTAACTGTTAACGTCGATATATAGAATTTGAGGAGTGTGTGTTGTACAGTTGTGATCAGTGATGCTTCCCGAAGATTGTATAGAACTAGAAACTAAAGCTTACTCTATTCAACGGCAACGCGAATAGAAGTTTCTCTTAATCTGTTAATAATTTGCTGCTTAAACATATAACTTCCTAACTTTATATATATATATATATATATATATATATATATATATATATATATATATATATATAAATATATATATAAGAAGTTATGTATATGTACAGACAAATATAGAATACGACAAACGATTCCCAAAAATGGTATTGTTGTTAAAAGTAACTCTAAAATTTTGAAAAAAAAAATGTTTTTGCTAATTTTACGATATACTTATTATTATTCAACTTAATTATACCTAAACAATCGATTTTTCATTCGAATATTAACACTAAATGCTTGAAGTGTAGATCTGAACCCCAAAGAAATGTGCTAGAAATTTTACTTAACTCATTAAACGCTGCTACTCAAAATCGCAGGAATTTTCAAAAACGTTTTATATGGTCGGGTTCTAAGTTCCTTCTAAATAACTTGGCATTACAAAGAAAAAAATCAAAAGATTCGTTTTCCACAGTCAGATGTTTTGTATACGCAACAGCGACGACTAATACAGGTATTAGCATTATCAAAAAAAAATATATTTCAAGAGTAAATAAAAAATAGTCTGTTTTAAGTTTTAAATTCATTTATTTCTTTAAAATCAGAATCAAATGCCGTGATAGTTGCTAAAATACCTCGGGTGGAGAAAAATGTTGCAATATATATATATATATAATTATTACAATTTTATTACTTTTAGATTAATGGATTTCTTTAAAGCGTTTGGCATTCATACATCATGCGTTCGAATTAAGGAAAGATTTGAACGCAAGTGCACGGAGTGTCTTTTTTAAATTGTTTTTGTGTTCGGACGCTAATGACCTTAGCTGTCGAAGCGCCCTAAAAACCAAAATAACTAACTAACCAACTATTACTCTTAGAATATATAATATTTTAACGTTTTTTATTCAAATCGGATTATTTTTTATTAATTTTTATTTTTTTAAAACAAAAGTCTGTTTATATATATATATATATATATTTCTTTGAAAAATCTTGATGAAAAGTGATTTCGTATACAATAGAAACAACCGAAATAATTAAAATAATAATAATTATTACATATGAAAGAAGATTTTTATCTAAATTTTTTACCAACTTTATACAACTTGAAATAATTTTCAATTCTAAAAACGTATAAAACTATAAATTTACCGTACAATTCCAGCGGAACAATTGCACCGTTCTCTCATTTGCATATACACAAAATGTCAAAATAACAAATGAAGTTAACGGGGGTCGGCGACATAAAGTACGGACAGAACATTAAACCATCAAGTTCATTTCTCTATACGCATGCCGTCGTCCCTTCAATATTGTTTGAAAGCTGTAATTCAAATAAAGTGATACTGTGATCAATATTCGAATATCGAACAAAATTTGATCATCAATTAACCAGTACAAATACAAATATAAAAGCTAACTGATTATCCAATAATGATGGATTATATCAAAGGGCCGATCAAATGTAACATTAACAATATCATTATTGACGTGCGTTCGTTCTGTCGAACTGAATGAACGAATGATAAAACATTAAATACTGCAACATAAAAACATAACGCACGCATTAATTCCCAGTAATGAAGAACAGCGTTTCAGCTTCCCTTCCTAGTTTCGCTTGTACATATTAAACCACGACGTTCCGGCACATCCTGACAGATGAGCATACCGGATGACGTATGCGGGCATATCACGCAACAGTTTCAGGACCGAACAAGATTTCCAGCATTTACGGAACGCGCGTTCTGGCCCATATAACCACCACCGTCATCGACCTCCTGAACCCCAAACTGTAGCGAAAGCTACTGGAGCGACGGCAGAATAGGCCGTAGGGGTGAATGTGGTTGGATGAGTGAGTGAGTGAGTGAGTGAACGGGCAGAAAGTGTGTCGCTCAGTCTGTAAGCAGCCGGTCGTCGGTTCATTCCGTTGCCGTGACAAATCCGCTAGCGGTCGTCTCAGAGGATCCCTGTGATTGATGGACGAACGGAAGGATAACGTTTTCAGGACTATGAGTGATTAAATTCGTGGTCGTGTATCACTGTAATGGACGGAGCACACAAGACTCTCGGTTAGTTTTTCTCTCTATTCATTTTCTTGTTACACGAGTCAACAGGATATATGTATTTATAAGAAAAGACAATAACATTACTTAAAATGTCAGAAAGGAAAAGAAAAACGAACCAATTACATTATAAATATATATATATATATATATATATATATATATATATATACTCGCGATTAGTCAAAATTTTAAAATATATATAACGTAATTTAATTTTACTACAAAATTAATACACCCCCATTCACTAACAAAATACGAATATTTTAAGAATATTATACGAAATATCATCAGTGCGTCTTTGAATTACTAAATAGGTTACATAATTTTTACTGAAACAAATTACAAGTTTTTTAAGAATCGAAACTGATTAATAATATTGGAAAAAAATGAATAAACACAAACTAATATAACTATTAATAACAAACGAATCGCTCTTCGCATAAGATATTTTTCTTATGAAATATTTGATACTTTTTTTATAATTCATTTAGATTTTCATTTATGTCCATGATTACTGAATAGTACAATTAAAAATCAAAAAAAAATTTTCATATAGCAATATTCATAAGAAATTAAAAATGGCCTAATCAGATTACATATGATAACTTAAATTGTGAATATTAAATACATTTAATGCAAACCTAAATGAGACATTTAATTACTTGTCAACTTAAGAAAAAAAATTGTATTTTTATTTTTTTATATTCACTTCAATCAAGTTTTTGTCTTAATGAATTGGACTATAAAAATAATAATTATACGATATTAACTGAATATTTTATTAAATTTAATCTATATATATATATATAAATTATATCGGTGAAATGAAAAAAATGAAAACATTTGTGAGTATAAATTAATAATACATTTCACACAATCATTGCCAGTATTGTAAAAACGTACAAGATAAGTTGAAGATTACCAATGCAAATACATACTCACACATATGATACACAAGTATGCACGCATTGTTCTTCAGAACTCGCATTTATGTTTTGTTTTAGGTATAAACAACATAAAACGTGAAAAGTGTATCAATTATTCACCGGTCGTGTGGTAACTAGAAGTTTATGGAACTGGGGTTGAAAACTAAAATATGCTGTTCTTCATTTAGAATTCAAGAGATACATTTTACAAGTGTATTCGGCAAAGGTGCTCAACATTATCAAAACCGTCCAGACAGAAACTCGATACTCACTTTTTTATAACACACACATCTGTCGTTATCAATCTTTAATGATACCTACATTTTTTATCTTTATGTCACTGTATCGATATTTGATGATTTTTTCAATAATTTCATTTGATCAATGTGTCTACACACTAGATGTGATAAATACACTGCAGAAGAATTTTACAATCTTAAATATATTAGTAAATATATAGTAATATATTAGCATATACTAGTAAATATGTATATATAAAAAAATAAAATTGTTTTTATAGAAAAATCATTAAGAGCCATAATAAATTAAACCTCTAACCAACTGAAGTAGTACTTGTACATTTAGATTTACTGCAATTTCGACTGATTTTAAATAATAGAATAATTATTGAACGCTTAATTGTTCACAATTATTACAATACTATTAAAATAGTGTAACTGGTAAAACAAAGAAAAAAATACTAAAAATTATGTCCAATTCAATAAAAAGAATTCAATTTTACACATTTTTTTTCACTATCTGAAAAATCTAAAAAAATACTAATCAAAAATATATTCATTATAGATTTTATTCTACACCTTGGTACTCTAAGGATAATTGAAATTAAAATTTACAAAATTAACCATAAAAATAATTAATTAATAATTACTGAATACTTTTAATCAGAAAAAAAATATTTGTTTACGGCAGAGTAATTTATTTGTGAAATTAAATTTAAACACAAAAACTATATTTTGAAAAAAAATTCAAGAACAGTAACAAGAAAATATTTACAAAAAGTTTTCAATTATATTCTTGATTAACCCTTTACTCTCACAAGGCCAGCTATACTGCCCAAGCACTTAAAAGCGTTCTACTCCTACGACCAGCGTCACTGGCCACGTCTTGTCATTACAGATAAAAGCTTTGATAAGCGTCCGTCCATCAATGTCATCGGGTGTTTATACTTTTCTGTATTTCTCATACTCTAATCCTAATTCGTAGTATACAAACTTCTGATCTGGTGTATAGTCTAATTGCTTGGGGTGCAAAAGATTAATAAAAGCCAAATATTTACTTTCAAGTAAAAAAATATTAGTCATGTTTAAAATAATAATTCTGTTTAGTTACGTTTAAATAATAAAATAATATATATATATATATATATATATATATATATATATATAACCCCTAATTCTAATTAAACTATTTATAAAATATTACTCAATATATATTTAAATACAAATAATATTTAATTCAAGAATGGAATTATATTATAATATTTTTCGTTGTATTCCTGATGAGCTTTTTTACCTACTACAACAGGTTTCAATATTTGCATTCCATTCATGTAGTCTCGAATGATTTGTTTCTCAGTACAAAATTGAAAATCAATTTCACAACTAAAAATAACTCTTTCAAAATTAACTGAGATTATGGAAACATTGTAACAAGTCGTACCAAAAAAGAAAAACTTTTCAACTGAAACCCAGTAAACAAAAAGAATACAACGTATCTGTAGTATAAACATTGATAAATGGAACTTTCATATAATTATGTTCTAAAAATATTTAATTACCAATTACTAAAATTTTAAGTATTATATTTTATTAATATTTTACAGAATAATATAATTAGATATTAAAAATAGTTTGATATAAAATACATCCATATTTTCAATATTCATTTAAGTAACCAATAATAATCAACTTGTTTTCAAGAATACTCTTTGTTTATTTATAGCTTGGTTATAATCGCATGAATTCTATTTAAATTTAAATGCATACAAGAAACATTTCATAACTAATGTTTGAATATGGGAAAAAATAATTAAATAACTCAGATAATATTATATCAATAGAATATGGATTTTCATAATAATATGAGACACGATTTTAATATAAATGATTATTTTGGAAAAGTTTCAGAGTTATACGACTTTCCATACATCATTATTCAAATAGCAACACAGTAAATTGTTGTTAGGTTAGTTATAGTTAATTAGAATGTTGTTTGATTTAAATCGGAAGAACAATGGGAACATATATAAATAAATCGATATATCTAAAATCGATGAGGAGCTCTAGATTTTTATTGATTTGACAGAGGAATATATAAGAAATACACAGACGTTGATAAGATTTCTGCTATAAAAGAAAAAAAAACTTCTATAAAAGAACGATTAACTAATTAACTAGATGAATTTAAAAAAAAAACTATATTTAAAATAAACTTTCATAAATTAATTTTCATACTCCTACAAACTACATTAACATTACAAATCTTATTAAACCTTTAAATCTATTAACAAAAAAGACATATTTAATAAATATCAGCATTTCAATCATTAGACATATTAGTAAAATGAAAAGATTTTTAAAATTAATAAGAAAATTCATAAATTCCACGTTTTTGTTTACTAAAATGTACTTATTTGTAATAAGTCAAGTATAATAAATAATACTATATTAATAACATACTATACGAAAATAAATATAAATAACAATGTTACATTTTTTATTCACTTATATTAGCGACCACTTTAACTTTCTGACGGCAGCACATAATCTTGACATTCTTACTATGTAAATCATTAATAATTCAGGCGAAATTTCTTTTCAAGCAACTTGTAACTTCCGCCAGAAACCAACAGCATTACGTAGAACTTTTGCACGCACTTTTCTGTCAAGTTTGTTCTAAATTAATTCAATGGACGATTTTATATCTATATATATATATATAGATAGATAGATAGATAGATAGATATATACACCGACACACACTCATATGTGCGTCTCTGTATTGATAAAGTAGTGTTATTTTTTTTGTAAATAGTTACAAAAATTACAGGTCTATAAATTCTTATTCATTTACTTGTAATTTAAGAATTTTCACATTTTATTCAATTTTATAAATGTTTATTATTATAATATTTAATTTAAATATTATTTTTAATTATTATAAATGGATTCAGTGTAGTATAAATATTAAATATTTGGTTTTATTGAAGTAGTTTTTGGAGAAGAAAATTAATACTGCAACTATCAAAAACAAAGTACTCATAAAATTATATAAAAATAAACTATTGTTGAATGTTTTGTTGTTGTTGACTGCGATATAAAGTAATACTCGTTTAGTTTTATTATTGGAATTATAATTATTTCAGTAAATTTTATTTGAGCTAGTACTGTAATATATTTTTTTTAATATTTCTACACACTATTTTTGAGAAGTCTTCTTTAAATTTCTTCTCTGATTTATAAATCCGTGATATTCGTTTTAAGTCTATGAATTTTCTCATAATTTTGTTTAGTACTTTTGGTATCTGTTTTCTCAACACCATTTTACGTTCCTTTCAAAATCTATTCTCTATATTTTAGTACTTTATTTGTTGGCAATACTTACATATTTTCAACAACAACTTTACGCATTCTCCCTAAACAAGTAAATATATAAATACTTCCTTAACTGATTTTAAACTTTAGGAAACATTTTTTTTTTGCAAATGTGGCAACAATTACATTCAATAAAAAAATAATTATATAAATATTTTATATTTAATTTCACATGTAAACATAGTAGTTAAAACAACATGTTGTGAAACCAAAGTAGTTTATACGCCAGTTAATCAATTCAAATACGAATTATAATCTTTGTCAGATCAAATCTTTTATTACAAAACACCTTCACTTATTACAACAGTATTCTGTCATTTGTCACCAATTTCTCTAAACGATAGCATCTTTAACAAATCTTCTTTACGTTGACAATTTCATCTCATTCTAAATTATTATTCAAGAATTCTTATTATTATTTTTAAAAAAAAAATATTTTTATCATTGTCTTATATAAATATACATATATATATATATATATATATATATATATATATATATATATATATGCGTATGTATGCATAAATTAGTTAAACGTTGGTTCTAAATAAATTAAGTCAAATACTTTACAAATTGGTTTTTATCTCGTACTTTATTAAAAATAATTCGACTGTTTTACTAATTTTATATACAACTGCAAAATATAATAATAAATAAAATATTTAAAATTAAGGATTTGTAAAAGAGTCACATACTGGAAAGAACTAACACGTTATTTTATAAAATAATATTTCAATTTATCAGAAAACAACTCTATTTTTCACTTAAAAAATTTAGTTGTGAAAAAATATGATATTTTCTAGACTTTTTTTTCACAAACTTCTCATCGTTTTTGGCACTGAATCTAAATTTATTTCTATAAATATTTCTTTTATATCCTTATAAACCACACATTTTTTTCAAACAAAAATATTTAATAATAATTACTAATCGTTTTGATTATTGTTTATACGCATTTCAATGGCGATGCTATAATTTTCAAAGCATAACAGTATAGAAGAAATTTCGAATTTCTGTACTTTAGCGCTTTGAGGATGACATCATTACAAACTAGCAAGCTTTTATTATAACTTGTGGAGAAATACTTGAAAATTATAATTTTGAAAAATCATTATTCATTTAAAACGAACATTTATCAAATAATAATATTAATGAATTATTATATATTTTTACTGTAAAGTACTATTATATAAAATATAATTTAGCAATTGCAATGATTAAATTAGGTTGTAGGAAACTAATTGCTATAATCTTATTTTTTTTAATGAAAGTGTCATTTCATAGTATTCCTCTTCGCTTCAAACTGGGCTATTGAATTCAAGATGGAAAAGAAGCAAATAAGAGCATTTTTTGTATGAGTTCAAAATAGGTGGTAAAGGAGCAGAAACTGCTCGTAAATTAAATGATACTTTTGGTGTGGGTACTGTTAAGGATCAGAAATAATATTTTAAATAATTTCATTTACATTTATGAGCGAAATATTAATTTTTTTAACATATTGCACTTTTTTTTAAATTGATATTAATAAATCTCCTTAAAACTTCACTCACTGCTTCTTAAGAGTTTACTGAATGTTTGTTTAGTATGGGTCGTTATTAAGTACAAAGTAAATGTTTGTCCCTATATTTTATAAAATTAATGTAATGTAAATGTAATAGAACGTGGAAGACTTAAAAGTGAAATAAAATGCTTATTTAGAATTATGAAAAGTATATATATATATATATATATATATATATATATATATATATATATATATATATATATATATATATATATATATATATACATATATATATATATATATATACTTTCAAGGTGTGGAAGTAAAAATTCCTTTTGTTCATATTTTAAGTATACTAAAGAGAATAGAACCACTTTTTATAGAAATCAAGACTGATGTCAATTTAACGTCCTGGACCGCGTTTTAACAAAATCTTTTTATTACAAAAGTTAGTCGTGTTGTCGCAAATTAAATCGTTGCGTGTTCAGAGTTTTTTTTCCGCCGTCTACAAACGGAGCGTCGTGTAATAACCGATGATTAAGTGGCTATTGTTGTAACGGAGACATTCAACATCGCAATAAATACGTGCAATTGTCAAGACGCAACAATGCCGCGCTGTTTCCAGCGTCATATCGTAAATCATTTTGTGCCTTATTTGTTTTTGTGTCCACTTTTATTTTTCACTTTGTACTAACAAACATTGTACGAATTTTAACTGTCAGTCTGAGTGAATTTTGAGGAAAAAGTCAAATATATAAATAAATAACTCACGCTTTATGTATCGAAATGTCAATAAAACTAATAAAGTATTTGCATTTATAACCTTATGAATGATGATACTTTATTCATAATTGTCTAAAGTAGCAGGATATTATTAAATTTGAAAAAAATATGGTTTTAATGAAATAATTTCTTTACAAAGAATGATTGAAAATAAGTACCAGACGATGATAGAATGAAACTCTTACCCTTTTTATTTATTTAATAAATAAATATTGATATAAAAATGACAATAATTCTTTTATGTATACTGAACAAACAAGCAAAAAGCTCTGTCTCGAAGATACATTCTTGTTTGTTCAATACACTCCAAACAAAAGTTCTTTTTAAAAAAAAATTCTTTGAAATCAAACTAATAGTTTGAAGTGAAATAATGAAAAATACAGATTTTATACTTAAATATAAAAGACTAAAAACTACACAAACAGTACGTTTGTTAGATGCTTTTGTAATATTTACTTATATGAATATTTAAGGGCACAAACAACACCGAAGGCTGCTGAAAATTTAACAGAAATAACAGATGTTTCCAGCATTTTCTTTTTAATATTTTTGTGACGTACAAACAAGAACGTTCGATGCTAAATGTTTATTTAATATATATATATATATATATATATATATATATATATATATATATATATATATATACTGTTTTATATAATTTTCAAAATAACAGCATTGTATTGTATGATTACAATTAATTGTATTTTTTTGTTATGTTAGGAAAATATTTGTATTTTGATTTCATTTGTCAGTTGTGAAGAATTTACACCATTGTGTTTTTTAATTTAAAACGAGTATTTGATGAAAAGCTTGTATTGTGTTGATTTGATTTGTTTACTATTAAGAAGACAGAATGAGAAATAATGTGGTTGTGTATTAGAATTCTAGAACTAAAGTAATAACTATCATACATAAATCATCAAATACCACATCAGTGTAAATATTCAAAATAATACTCGCTGGGGAAACAAGAGTGTTACTTTAGCATAATTTAAATAAATTTGAATCATCTTTGGCGGAAACATTAGAGACGATAAATTGCGGGGAAATATCTGCTACCGTAGCATTAATTACTTAAAACGTTAAAAGCCAAGACGTCATATTAAAATCTGTTCCAAATCAATTAAAATAAATGTCGCACAAGGAGAGCTTTTCCTAACTGACGGAGAATCAGACAAAAAATAAAACAGCTTAATACTTAACTAAAATGAATAAAATGAAAGAAGAGGATATTTATAGAAGCAATTGTGCTACAAAGAGAAGAGCTCTTTTGTACATATCTTTTTTTCAGAAAATAAATAAACGGTAATATTTTTCAAATGATATGCGATGATATTACAACATTGATTTTACATTATTTTTCTTTCAAGTACTGTCCAATTGTCTGTTTAAAAGTTTAATGTTTTTTATGAAAAAAAATCTATTTCTCTCTCTCTTTCTCTCTCTCTCGCTATCTCGCTCTCTCGCTATATATATATATATATATATGATTATAATTCCAAATTGTCTCAGGATTTTGTGATTTTGAAGAAAAAAAAAATATTTCATTCCTTACAAACATGTATAAATATTTACAACTTTCCCTATAAATATATCTGTATGAAAATGGTTTAAGCGTAAATCGTAATTAGACAACTTTAAATTATAAAAAAATATGAGTTATAATTACGTATGATATTATAAAATACAAAAATGATGATTAGTAAACTTAATCTTCTTTGATTTATGAACACATATCATATTTAAATAACATTAGACGCACAAAATATGGACGAACGCTGTTCT